>JAPKLY010000076.1:517600-614664 GCA_026898435.1 Prunella vulgaris | reverse complement strand
TGATTTGTTTTATATCATCAAAACATCTAACACAGATATCCTAACAACAGCTTTTCTCCCGGCACCGGCTTTGACAGGATTTGGGGATTGCTGAGGTAATCCGTTATATCTTCGAACGCCTTTTGGCAAGCATCCGTCCATACATTGTTGGTCTTCCCGGTCCTTTTGCAGATGCCTTTGCCTTTGATAGACTCGAAGAAGGGTCTATTCTTGTCCCCAGATCTGGATATAAACCTGTTGAGTGCCGCGAGACATCCGGTAAGTCTTTGAACTGCCGGTACATCCTTCGGTGGTCCCATGTCTAGGATACATTTGACTTGCGACGGGTTGACTTCTATGCCCCGTTGACTTACGAGATGTCCTAGGAATTTACCGGATTGTACCCCAAAGTTGCTTTTCTTTGGGTTAAGCTTCATGTTATACGCCCTCATGATGTCGAATGCTTGCTTGAGGTGCTCCAGATGGTCTTCTTTTCTAAGACTCTTCACAACAATGTCGTCCACATAGACCTCCATTGTGTCACCAAGGTGTTGGTCGAACATCTTGTTGACTAACCTTTGATATGTGGCGCCGGCGTTGATCAACCCAAAGGGCATCCTCTTCCAACAAAATAAATTTTTATTTGTATAGAAGGCTGTATGTTCTTGATCATCGGGGTGCATGGCAATCTGATGATAACCTGCAAAGGCATCCATAAACGTCATTAATTCGTGTCCCGCCGTATTGTCCACCAGCTGGTCAATGTGGGGTAAAGGGAAGTTATCCTTTGGACATGCGGCGTTAATATCTGTGAAGTCTATACATAGCCTCCATGTTCCATTTGGCTTTTGACCAAGACAGGGTTCGCCACCCATTGAGGACATAGTGCTTCCTTTGTGAGTCTATTGTCCAATAGTTTCTTTACCTCACCGGTCAATGCCTCATACTTGTCTGGCCCATATTTTCTCCTCTTCTGGCGGACAGGCTTCTTTGTGGGATCTATATTCAGGCGATGGCACGCGTGCTCTACTGGTATGCCGGTCATATCCTCGTGTGACCATGCAAACACATCGAGGTTTGACCGAAGGAATTCCTCCATCCGGCCTCTATAAGGTTCCTCCAACTCTGACCCGATAAAAAGTTCTAGATCCTCTTTATTTGGACCAACTTGTATGGATCTGAGCTCCTGCACTGGTGTGGCGCGTCGCTTTTTATCTTTCCACCGGGGATCATCAATTGGTCCTTCAAGGTGCGTTTCCATCTCCACCGGAGTAGGTTCATAGCCCAACCGGGGCTCAATGTCTTCCGGGGCCTCTGCCTGAACCTCCGGCGCTGCTTCCATTCCACCACTCTCTTTGGCTACGGTCGTAGGATCTTGATCTTGATTCTTTGGGTTGTTAACCGTTTGTTCCTCGTTCAGCCGGTCTTGCTGGAATGCATTATCCACCTCCATATCTTCTGGCGTCTGGTCTACTTCCATCATTTCGGTGTCTACTGAGGCGTCATCCAAATTGCTCGGCTCGCTTGTGGAGGGCTGTGATGTTGGATCTTCAAACACTAACACCTGGTTAATGGGCTTTTTCAAAGTTAATAGGCATTCTCGCGCCTTCTTTTGATCCCTTTAACCGTACCTGCACCCTTAAGAGTTGGGAATTTGATACAATAGTAGTAAGTAGAACATGCAGCTTTAAATTCAGAAATGAAAGGGCGGCCGAGGAACCCGTTATAGGTGGATGGTTGATCTACGACTAAGAAATCTAACAACCTTGTCATCCTTCCTTCCGGGTCCTCTAGCGCTACAAGTTCTACCGGCAACCTTATTACACCTAGTGGGACGGTCACAGCCTCTCCGAATCCCACTATCTTGTGATTACAATCCTCTATGTAGGATTCATAATCTCCTAGCTGGTCTAGTATCTTTTTGAACAGGATGTTTGTGTAAGCTCCAGTATCCACTAGCAGTCGGTGTACTCTTGCGTTCATGATATTGGCGCTGATAACCAAGGAGTCGTTGTGCGGTGTAAGGATCCCTTCGAGATCTGCTTGAGAGAAAGTCAAATCCACACTCGGTTTGGTAGTCGCCTTTGATCTGGACCCCATCTCCTGCACCTGATTGACCGCCCGAATTTCTACCTTCTTCTGCCTCTTTGACGCTGGACGGCCATCTACCATTCCTCCTGCCGAACCAATTTCTTCGATCACAAGGATTTCTCGGTTCGGCTCCAGATGTGTCGGCCTTGCTGGTGGACCTCTTCTCACTTGTCTGTTTGGGGCCCTCTCTACCTCATCGCTTCCTTCATCATCCGAGGCTTCCTGTCTTGTCGGACGTTGCCTTTTTCCTGGTGCCTTCTTTACAAATTCGGCTAATTTTCCATCTTCATAAAATTTCCACAACTGTTTCAACAGATCGCGGCACTCACTAGTGAAGTGCCCGATACTCTGATGGTACGCACAGAATTTGTTTGGGTTTAGCTTGCTGCGATCCTGCCTGATCCTTCGGGGTGCAGCCAACATATCCTGATCTTTCATGGCTGTGAAAACATGGTCAATCGAGGTAGTCAACACTTGGTTTAATTTTTCTTTGTATTCGGCCGAGTCCCCAAATGATTTCAAATTCTTCGGGGCCTTGTAACCACTACCACCAGGCTTCTTTCCATTCTTCTTATCTTCAGTCTCTGGAGCTAACTGCTTGGCCATCGCTTCTTGCATTGCGACGTACACACCAGCTTTGTGGCGGAACTCGGCGTATGTACTAGGACAGGCCAGATGCATTTCTTTCCACAGGTCCGTTCCTTTACACAGTCCCGCCATGACTGCCACAACCTTTGTGTCGTCACTGACCGCTTCACCTTCCAAAAGGAATTTATCAAACCGCTCCAGGTATGGTTGGTCAGTTTCCTCGGCCCCTTGCGAGATGTTGGCCAACCTATGTTTTTGTGTCAGATACGTTCCAAATCCCGAAAAGTGGGACAGGAACTCCCGGGTCAACTGCCCAAATGATTGAATTGATCCCGGTGTCAATGCTGAGAACCATCTGTGTGCCCGGTCTCCAACAGTTAAGGGAAAGTTCCGACATTGCGTCGCATCCGATGCCCCCATTGATATCATATAATCGGCATACTTTGAGATGTGAACCTTGGGGTCAGACTCTCCCTCGTACAACACTAGTGAGGGAAACTGTATTTTCTTCTGGATAGGTGCAGTTAGGATGATTGGCGACAACGGTGATACTGGAAGTGATGTGTACGTCTCCACCTTGTCCTTGATGGCCACCTGGTGTTGTAAATCCTCCACAGCTTTCTTCAATTTTTCGATCTCTAGGACGGACGACCCACGGGATGATCCCCCTCCTCGAGGCTGTTCCGGGTGCACCTCATGATGACGTGCTGCCCCCGGCAGTCCCTCACTTCGGGCGATTTCCCGGTGTGGTTGCTGGAGGTTACTTGCAGCATTTGGTCCTAACCTCTCGGACGCCCGTCTCCTCGACCTTTCTTGCACCGGCCTTCGTTGGTGCCGTGCATCAGACTCGCAAGGCTCCTGGTGGTATGAATGCTCCGACCTTCTCCCCTCTGAGTGATGACTTTGATTACCGCGCTTATCGCCTTGTGACCCGTCAAGGCGTTCAGGTTGATCATATGTTTGGTCAGCTGGTTGCCCCGCTGGTCGCCCATCTGCTCGCCCAGCTGGTCGCTGGTTTGAGCGTGGGGGTCGTAGTCTAAGGCGATCAGACATTTTTTGTTTGCCTCTTGAACTTTCAGGCACGACACGTCCACTACTGGCCTTTTCCTCCTGAGGATGGTAGCTTGTTCGAGTATCATGTCTCGTCTCAGTCTGGGCAACCTGAATCACAGGACGACGTGCCATTACCACCTGCTGCCTTTGTATTTGTTTCAGGGTGCTCATCGCTCTCTCGATGTCCTCGGGTGTTCTGACCATTGATTCAATGGTAGTTTCAATTTGTTGACCAATTGGAGCTGCCGGTAACGCCGGGACACGAGCTTGTTCAGTTTGACGGTGTCCGGATGGTCCTCGTCCCCTCCACCTTCGACTTGTCGAGGTAGTGCGGGATTCATCGTGGGAGGCTTCGTACGTATGTCTCGTCATTGTTTCCGGTGACAATTGAGTATAGTAGAGGGGTTTTTAAAGAAATCTTTTCTAGCTCGTGTTTTTGAAGACAACAAATTCTTGAAAATACTCACAATTGAAGATATTCTTCAAAACATTTACCGAACTTTGAAGGGCGTTCTTGGTGTTCTTGAGACATAATGAAGAATGAGTATCAAATTCTTCAATCGATGGAGGTTCGGACCCTCCTTCTAGCGCCAAATTGTTGAGCAATTTATGCAACCGAAAGATTTATGTGGCTAATTATACGTAGAAAATCACTCAAACAATAATCTAAAGATGTAATTTGGATTAGTAATAGAAAATCACTCACCTCTAGGCTTCTGCGAGCATGTGGGCGAACAGCTGGGCGAGCACATGGGCTAGCAGCTGGACCACTTTAGTTTGCTTAGACTCTTATTTCTTTAATCCTCGAGCTTAGTTCCTTTTATCAACAAGGATGTCACCTCTCTGCTTATCAGTAGGGACTCTCTCCATCCTTATATCCTTCTTTTCAACATGATCTCTGATAAAATGATGCCTGATGTCTACATGCTTACACCTTGTGTGTAAGACTGGGTGTTGGGATATGGCAATGGCACTATTGTTGTCACAATAAATTGGGACTTCAGAGGCCTCTATTTGGTAGTCTCTCAGTTGTTGCTTCAACCAAAGGATCTGGGAGCAACAACTGCCTGCCGCCATATACTCAGCCTCAGTAGTAGACGTTGCAACACTGGTTTGCTTCTTAGAAAACCAAGAGATCAGTTTACTCCCTAGAAACTGACATGTGCCTGTAGTTGATTTCCTATCAAGCCTACAACCTCCATAATCTGCATCTGAATACCCAGTCAGTTCTAGGTTGTCATCAGAGGGATACCAAAGTCCTAAATTGACTATACCTCTCAGGTATTTCAATATCTTTTTGGCACTCACTAGATGACTCTTCTTGGGTTCAGACTGATATCTTGCACAAACTCCGACTGCATAAGTGACGTCAGGACGACTTGCAGTCAGGTACAATAAATATCCAATTAGTGCCCTATATTCAGTCTGATTCACTGAGGCTCCTTCTTTATCAGGATCCAGCTTCTCATTTATGTTCATGGGAATGCGTGAGACTTTGCTGGACTAAACTCCAAATTTCTGAATCAAGTCCCTCGCATACTTGGACTGATTTATGAAAATTCCAGAGTCAGATTGCCTGACTTAGAGACCCAAAAAGAAGTTCATTTCTCCCATCATTGACATCTCAAACTTCCCGATCATCAGCTTGGAGAATTTCTCACAAAGCTTCAGATTAGGAGATCCAAATATTATGTCATCCACATAAATCTAAACCAAGAGAATGTCCTCCCCTTCGGAAATCCGAAAGAGGGTCATGTCCACTGTTCCTTTCACGAACCCGTAGTCTATCAGGAACTGGGAAAGTGTATCATACCAGGCTCTCGGAGCCTGCTTCAGACCATAAAGAGTTTTCTTCAGGTGATATACTTTATTTCCAACTTCGAACCCTGGAGGTTGCTCAACATACACCTCTTCGTTCAGTACACCATTCAGAAAAGCACTCTTCACGTCCATCTAATACACTTTGAACTTCTTGAATGTTGCATAAGCAAAAAACAGCCTGATTACCTCTAACCTTGCGACCGGACCACTGACAAGCTTGATCTTGAATTCAGGATTCTTCAGGCTCAGTCTTGTTACCCTCCTGGTGACCCCCTCAGTGTCAGGACTCGGAACCTGTTTTCTACGCACTGATGCAGTCTCATCAAACACAACATGAGGTGTTTCCTCCACATAAAGGGTCCCACAGTTATACACCCTGAAAGCTTTGCTGACTGAGGAGTATCCTAAGGAAACTCCTTCATCAGACTTGCTATCAAAGGCTTTCAGCTGGTCTTTCCCATTGTTCAGGATGAAACACTTACACCCAAAAATATGGAAATAGGAGATACGAGGCTTGCTTTTATTCCAAGTTTCATAAGGCGTCTGAGCATGTTGTTTGTTCAGCATATATCGGTTCTGAGTGTAGCAAGCAGTGTTGATTGCTTCAGCCCAGTACTTCTTGGGCAGTCCTGACTCAGCCAACATGCTCCGGGCAGCTTCTTTCAGGGTCCAGTTCCTTCTCTCAGCTACCCCATTCTGCTGAGGGGTCCTGGCTGCAGAAGTCTCATGAGCAATACCAAGGTCAGTACAGAAGTCAATTATAATAGAATTAATAAATTTTGTTCCCCGATCTGATCTGATCCTGACGATGCTCTGACCCTATTCAGTACTCAATTGCTTGAGTAACTCTGGAAGCTTGACCTGAGTCTCCTTCTTGTTCAGCAAGTAAATAACCCATGTGTACCTGGAATAATCATCAACAATAACAAGAGTATATTTCCTACCATTCATGCTGACAGGAGTAATCGGACCAAAGAGATACATGTGCAGAAGCTGAAGCACTCTGTCAGTTGAGAAGGCATATTTCTCTTTGAATGAAGCTTTGGTTTGCTTGCCTTCCAGACATGCTCCGCACACGTGGTCTTTGCTAAAAACTTCATTAGGTAGACCATCTACAAGAGAAAGTCTAGAAATTTTGTTAATAATCTTGATGTTTAAGTGACTCAGGCGTTTATGCCAAAGCCAATTGAGCTCAGTAGAGCTCTTAGCGACCAAACAAGTTTCAGGAGAACTGCTCTTAAAGTCAGCAAAATAAACATTTCCACTCCTGACACCTGTTATCAGAACCTGCAGTGTAGATTTGTCCTTCACAAGACATATGTTAGATGTAAACTCTACACTATAACCACGGTCACAAAACTGACTGACCGAAAGCAGGTTATCCCTAAGACCCTCAACATAGGATACATTAAGCACTCTGACAGAACCAACAACAAGGGTATCGAATCCTCTGGTGAAACCCTTAGAGTTATCACCAAAGGTTACCTGCGGGCCTTCCTGAGCTACATAATCCTGAAGGAGATCACGAAATCCGGTCATGTGCCTGGAACATCCTGAGTCCAAGGACCAGTCCTTCATCTGATCCTCCTTCCTCTTCTTGTAGCCCGCAGCGACCTGAAAAGAATCAGGCCTCAGGTACCCATCTCGTATTGGGTCATACAGTGTCAGCCATACCCTTCGGGATCCAGATTTGTTTAACAATTCTGATGGCATCATAAGTGTAATCATGTCTCCCTAAAATATCAACATACACCGTTCTCTTCTTCCTTTGTGCCTAGGAAGTCGATGGTGTATGAGTGTCAGCCTGAGGATCAGGAGCCCTGGATTTGTTCCTGGGGGCGGGCCTCCTGTTCCTCCTTGGCCTGGGTGCATTGGGCTGATGTCTGTCCTGAGAAGGAGCAGCTCGGGCTTGACCTCTAGGCACTTGAGGTCTGACCTGAGTGTTTCCGGAGTCAGGTCTCCGTTGCCTTTCAGGGGCCATTTGGTTTGTCCTTCTCCTCTGAGGATTAGGACGCTCCTGATGGGCCCTGTGCCCTATCTGAGGCCTCTGGACCTCAGTAGTCCTTGGCCTAGCCTGAGGTTCCCTTCGGCCTGAGTTCCTCCTACCCTGAGCATTCTGAGGCCTAGCCTGAGAAGTGCTGGGGGCAGAATTCTTTCCATCCTGAGGGTTTCTAGGCTGAGCCTTGGAGTTCCTTTGGTCCTTTTTCCTCGACTCAGGATGAGGAGCCTGGGCCTTTCCCTTAGGTTTTGTCCTAGATTCCTCAGTCCTTTGGCTGACAGGTTCAGGCACTTTTTCCTTCCCATTGCTTTTATCCTGACGAGCAACACTTGGGCTCTTGTCGTCAGTTTGGGCAGGGACAAACTTCTTCTAAGAAGTGCTCCCTGAAGCACCTCTCCTCTTCTTGCCCTTTGGGTCTTTTGAGGCATCATAGCCTAACCCAGCTTTAGCACCATCGGTGAGCTGAGAGAAACTTGTTAACTCATCAACCACTTGGGAAGATGTGTATAACTTCTTCAGCTTATCATCAAGGTGTCCATTTGTTTCTTTCAGGGCCTCAATTTCAGTGGTGTACTGAATCACCAGTTTTTCATGAGCATTCTCTTTTAAGATCAGCTTAAGATCCCAAGCAGTTTGCTCAGCACAAAGGCGAGCTTGCCACTCAGTTTCGAACATCACTCTCAAAGTAATTCGTTCAATCATCAACTGTTCCTGAGCAAGGAACAAATCAGTATCACGAGTCTCAATCAGCGAGCTGATTACAACCTTTAGCCTTTCAACCTCCAGTGGAGTTTCATCATGCTTATTCCGAGCATGAAGTAACTCTTCCTGAAGATTTACTAACCTGAGGGCTTCCTCAGTATCTCTCACTCTGAGAGACTTAGTTAACCGATCGTTTTCCCCACTCATTTGTGCATTCACATCCACTGTGTGAGTATGAGTCTCCTGCAGCCTTGAGAAGTCAACCATCAATTGCTCTAGGGTGAGTTGAAGGTCGAGTTCTCCTGCTGAGTCTGCGCTAAGCTCAGGTGCGTGATCAGGACAAGAGGCAGAAGAACATACCTCATCATCTGCCATCAGGCAGAGATCATCATACTCCTCATCGGAGAAGAGTTCAGGGGACCGGTGTCCTGGGCCATCAGAATCTGAGGAATCCTCAGCAAGCATTGCTCTCCGGTCAGAAGCCTTGAGCTCTCTCTTCGCTCTCGAGCACTGAGCTCCTGACAATCATACTGATAGTGTTCGGTCTTCTTGCAGTGGTAGCACTGATCTACATCAGAAGCAAACTTTTTATCAGTGTACCTCTTTTCTGACGATTCCCTCCTGCTCCCTGATGATCTCTCAGGTTTGGAGCTGGATCTTCTGGGATCAGCATCGTCTCTCCTCTTGGAGCTCTTCTCATCTCTGTGACGCTCAGGCTCGTCATGCTCTCTCCTGGAATCAGAACCCCTTCTCTCTTCTCTCCGGGGGCTCGATCTTCTGGGGCTGGAATACCTGCGATCACGGGTGTCAGTATAAAACTTCTTATACCTTCCGAATCGAGAGTTTAGCTTCTCGAAATGCCACACCATCAGGCTGTATTCTCCTCACTCACCTCCTCACTGACAACACGCTCTTTTCCTTCTCAGGTGTCTTCTCCTCACTCACCTCCTCACTGACAACACCCTTCTTCTTCCTCTTATCGAGATCGAATTCAGAAGCCTTTAACTCTGAGAATAGATGAGAGTAAGGAATGTTTGTGAGATCCTGAGTGTTCTTCAGCAAGATCACTCCTGTGTCCCATCTTTCAGGGAGACAGTTCAGGATTTTAGAGGACACCTCCCTCTTGGGAAAGTCCTTCCCAAGGGTTGCTAGCTCGTTCATCATCTTAATGAACTGAGCTTCCATCTGATCGATGGACTCTCCCTCTAACATCCGGAAGGCCTCAAACTTTCTTATAGCAAGATCTCTCTTGTTCTCCTTGATCTTTTCTGAGCCCTCACTCACCTCCTTCAAAGCATCCCAGATCTCCTTCGTAGTAGTCAGATGCATTCTTGTAAGAAATGGCATGGAGTATAATGTTCTTCACAACATTATCCAGTCCGATTTGCCTAATCTAATCAGCAGTAAGTGCGGACCTCTCCACAGGCTCATCTCCGGCAGCCGGAATAGGGACATTACCAGCTATGGGCTAGATGGTCTGAAGATTCCTCATAAATCTGATCGGACCATGCTCAATCACCTAAGGCATCTGATCATGGATGGAGTAGAAATGTGCAAGGACCCTGAATTTCCAATAATCATAATTATCAATAGAGAATTCAGGAAGATTGCCTTCGAGACGTTTAGAACCGGATACTATGAATGCAAGTTTTTAGAAACAAGATCTGTTCAGTTGACCACCAAAAGTTTCTCCTCAGAAACTGTTGGTAAACAAAGTCAGTGGTCTTTTGAACGACTGCTCTGATACCACTTGTTGGTCCCGAAACGAGTATAAATTAGTGTATGGGGTGAATACACTGATGTCAAATTTTTCTGAAGACTCAGAAAAATACTCTTACACGCTCAGTCAGGAAGATCCTGATGTTACTCAGCAAAACTGATAGTCTGCAGGGGCAGCGGGGACAAGTCAGTAATGGAGTCAGATAGGCTGAGTGTGAGTAAAGTGCTCGAAAGCTCAGTAGAGATAACAAACCTACTGACTGCTCAGAAGCAAGTCAGTTGGATACTATCTCAGTAAGCTAGAGTACGTGCGGAATGTGAGCCCTTAGTTTCTACTGGTTTTAGCTTCTGAAAACCTTTTCTCTGAGTTTACTTAGTAAATGGTGGTTAAGACTAGTGCACAGTATTAGGATTCAGGATGATTGATTCAGCCTGAAGATAAAAATGATGCAGTATGTTCAATTTAATATGAATGACAATTATGATCCTGAACAATAATGTAAATCAGCACACAAGGGTCTTTTTAACGTGGTTCGGAGATAACCAACTCCTACGTCCACGACCTGGTTTAACAGGAAGCTACCCTCAAAACCCTGAGGATAGGTACTTGGTTTTTACGTGCCAAGGGACACGAATAGCCAACTTCCTCTATTAGGAACTGACCCCTGGGTGGTTTTACAAGTCCCAGTCCTTCTAACCAACCAATCTCACACCCTGAGTGGTTTGGTCTCCTTCGTTTCCAACTAAGGATAGCCCTAGAAATACAAATCGATGCTAAGAATTAGAGCTATCAAAACTAAGAAAATACAGAGTGAATCCTATCATAACACTCGGGAAATTTAATTGCAGAGTGTTGTTCAAAGTGTGCTTTGAGTGCTTGGATTCTTGAGAGCTTTCGCTTGGAAATTTCCCTTTAACCTTGAATGGGTGCAAGGCTCTCCATATTTATAGGCAAGATTCAAAATAGATCCGTTGGAGGAGATCTACCCAATTTTTTCCTATTTTAGGGTGGTTGCAGGCTAGATGTACTATTGACCTAATTGCCATGCTTAATCTGGCAATCTTTGTCCCGCCGCCTGCAACTCTGAGACGCATTAAATGCCATATTAACTGCTGTGCAGACTCCGTACATGCGTGTCGAAAGATCATTGGCTCTCCGTACAAATGGCTAGTTGACCATCTGACACTTGTCCTTCCTCGTACATCCAATACTCTGAGTCCCTTGTTAATAACTCAGCCTGAATGTTTGTCTTTATCGGAGTCTTACTGACATTCTCTTTGTCACTTTGTCCCATAGCATAAATAACCTTTTTGCTTTGGACTTACATGATTCAAGTAAACTGAACCGAGGCCTAAGTCAGGTCTTACGAGCATTCAGCTCGGCCTGATAGGTTATTCAGCCCAGTATGTGTAACCTTTTTGCTTTGGACTTACATGAGACAGATAAACTGACTCAAGGCCTAAGTCAGGTCTTACGAGCATTCAGCTCGGCCTGATAGGTTACACTTACTCTTCACTTACTAAGTTCTATCCTGAGCATGCTTAGTGTACTCAGTAGAAACATCAGTCAATGGTGTTCCGGGTGGTCTTCAGGATGGATCTTCAGACTTCGGTCTTCAGCTTCAGTTCAGGCAATCTTTAGCAAGACTAACTCTGACCTTCTTCAGGGCGAGTTGCACTTCAGACTTCAGTAAATTGGGTCGACTCCAATCTCCTTCATTTCAACACGTTCCCCCTGAACTAAATCCCTAACCTGACTATCCTGAACTAGACTATCCTGAACAGCTATACTTAGAATAATTCATCAGGGGTTTTGGGATCTAATCAAAATATTCAGATTGTCCCAACAATATATATATATATATATATATATATATATATATATATATTGAAAAACAAAACATATTGGATTATTTACTAATAAAGTGTTTAAAATAAAACTAAAGGACCATAATTGAAACTTACTATAGAATTATTTAATTAAGACAAAAACTTATATGAAACATTTTACGATGTGAAATATACTATATATAAAAAAAAATTGCTGATCCATAGCCGGGTCGGGTCAAATTTGGGTAATTTTCTCAAATTCTCGCGCAAGCACAATATTTAGGTTTTTCATTCCCAGACATGTTACTTTTTAGGCAAATGCATGTTACTTTAAGGCAAAATGTGTTTTACAATCAGGCCAAATGTTGTTTTTTACATATATATCACTTGTTTTTGTAGAAATAACAATTTTTCATACAATGTAAGAGCAAAATGTGTGTTATTATAAGAAAAAAATTACATTTTCATAAGTATATATTTATTTGTATATAAATAATTATTTTATTTTATAATAACATATATAAATTAGTAAAAAAGTGTATTATTACACGAATCAATATATCTATGTTGGTCCCGAAATGAGTAAATCAGTGTAGGGGGAATACACTGATGTCAGATTTTCCCAAAAAATCTCAGGGAAATGCTCTTTCAAGCTTAGTCAGGAAGATCCAGATGTGTTCACAAAACTGATGGTCCACAGGGGCAGCAGGGACAGACTCGTATGGAACCAAATAGGCTAAGCCTGAGTAGTGCTCTCTGAAGCTCAGTAGATATAACCCACCTACTGACCGCTCGGAAGCTAGTTAGTTGGATAGCTATCTCAGTAAGCTAGAGTACATGCGGAAAGCGAACCCTTAAGTTTTTCTACTCGTTTTAGTTCCTGAAAACTTTGATCAGTATTGCTTTTGGAAACTGTGATTAAGGCTGGTGCACAAGTTTAAGTATCAGGAGAATTGGTTCCTTCTGACAGTTTTAAAACTGATGCAAGTATGTTCAGTTTATAATGATGACAGATATGATCCTGAACAATAAATGTAAGTCAGTACAAGGGGACGTTTTTAGCGTGGTTCGGAGATAACCAACTCCTACATCCACGACCTGATTTAACAGGAAGTTACCCTCTATCACTGAGTATAGGTACTTGTTTTTAATGTGCCAAGGTGCACGAGTAGCCTTCTTCCTCTCTTAGGAATCGACCCCAGGGCGTTTTACAAGTCTCAGTCCTTCTAACCAACCTTCTCACAAACTGAGGGGTTTGGTATTCTAGTTTCCAACTATGGTGTGTTAATCCTTCTAACAAATCAGTGCTAAGGATAGGATTAAACTCTAAGCAATGTACAGATCAGATTCCTACTACAACACTACAGAAATTTAAAACTTCAGAGTGTTGCTTCAAATATGCTTTGAGTGCTTGGAATCTTGAGAATGCTTTCACCTGGAAATTTCCCGTAACCTTGAATGGGTGCAAGGTGATCTGTATTTATAGGGTGATTTGAAAAAGAATCCGTTGGAGGAGATCTTGACCAAATCAACCTATTTTAGGTAGGTGCAAACTTTGGTTGTCCTTGACTGATAATATCCATACTAAGTATGGCAATACTCTGATCCGCTGCCTGCAGCTCTGAGAAACACTAAATGCGGCGCAATCTCCGTACATATGTGTTGCCTCCTTACTGGTCATTTGTCCAACGGCTAGTTTGTCGGCTTTGACTTTGATAAACCTCGTACATTTATAACTTTGAGTTCCTCGTTCTTTACTCAGAATAAATGTTTGTCTTTATTATGGAGATGCTGACATTCTCTTTGTTCCTCAAACTCCATTGCACGTGTAACCTTACCTTGTCAGGACTTACAAGTATCAGGTAAATTTATACTAAGCCCAAGTCAGGACTTATGAACATCACAGTGACATTCAGCCTGATCAAGGTTACACTTGCCCTTCACTGATGGAGCCCTGCCCTGAGCATGCTTAGTGTACTCAGTATGGACATCATCAGTGGTTGTCTTTAGGATGGCTTCCACACAGCTTCAGGAGTCTTTTCAGGTTCAGCTTCAGGTTGATCATCTTCAGGATGATCTTGACCTTCTGGGTTGGAGATACTTCTGACTTCAGACTTAGGGACGTCACCATCAGTCTTCAATCTTCAGCACGTTCCCCCTGAACTGAATACCTGTAAATAGAAAATTTATTCTAATCTGACTATCCTGAAACTATCATCCTGATGAACTATACTTAGGCAAATTCATCAAGGGGTTTTGGGATCTAATCAAAATCATCATATTGTCCCAACAATCTAGCTATAAGGGATGATGATTAAATTTTAAAAAAAATAACATATTTGTTTTTAAGAAAAATACATTTTATCCTACAGTAACACATGTTTGCCTATATAGTAACACAAAATGGGGAGCAAATATGTGTTACTATTAGAGCAAATGTGTGTTATAATTTTATAAAATGTTGTTATTTTGCATATATTCATTTATTTTTATAGAATAAATAGTTTTTAACATAATATATGAGAAAATTCATGTGTGTTATTATAAGAAAACATATTGGTTTTTTCATAAATATTTATTTATTTGTGTAGAAATAATTATTTTTTTATATAAACACATATAAAATAGTAAAAAAGTGTGTTAATAAATGATTCTATACCTGATTTAAAGGAGTGATGATTAAATTAAAAAATACATATTTATTCTTATAAAAATACATTTTCTCTTATAGTAACACATATTTGCCCATATTGTAACACGCATTTGCCTATATTGTAACACAAACTACAGAGCAAATATGTGTTAATATTAAAGCAAATGTATATTACAATCTTATGAAATGTTATTTTTTTATATTTTTTATTTATTTTTATATAATAAATAATTTTTCATATAATACAAGAGCAAAATGTGTGTTACTATAAGAATATATATTGTTTCTCATAAATATATATGAAAAAAAAAAATTATGAAAAATTAATATTTTTATAATAACACACATTTTTATTAGCTTGTATGAAAAAATGTTATTTCTACAAAAACAAATGAATATATGTAAAGAAAACAACATTTAATCTGATTGTAACACACATTTTGCTTATTAATAACATACATTTGCCCAAATTGTAAAATACCTGGGACCGATAAAAATTGGAATTATGCTTGCAAAAATTTTGAAAAGAAAAAAATCAAATCCGACCCTACCCGATTAAGGACCCACGAATTTTTAATATGATATGTTTCACTTCGTTAATTGTTTTACATGAGAATGCCTCCTTAACTAAAGGTAACAATGACCAGATTTGGAACTAAAACCCTATTAAAATAATGTTACAAAATATATAGGAGTTTATTGAGAAACGAGTTTACCATTCATGGATTTAAAAGCTGTAGGATCAAAAAAAGAGTTTCGAAATCGCATGTTATATCTTTTTTAAAGAGTGTGTCTGTCCACTGCCTGCATAGTATGCACTCTTAATTGGAGACTATTTTCAATTCAATTTTTCTTCTGCCCAATCGTCGCTCCACCTCGTGCAATCCCACCGCCTCACCCTAGTGGCCAGTGCCCGACCAAGTGCAGCCTCCCAACGGCGTGCTTACGCAGAGCAGGTTCAAGGCGTGGCTGTGAATTGCCGACCCTTTGTTGTTGCTTGAATAGATAAAATCTTACATATAATTAGATGTAATTGATGCAATCTGCGCAGAGCAGGTTCACTGCCGAACTTATAAAATTGATGCAATTTTTGTTGATATTTCTAGTAAGACGCTGCGAATTAATATATGAAACTTCACAAAGCTACGCATAAATTCACACACATAGAATCCTGCAGTATTCTATGACCATTACTACGACTGGGGTACTCCAATTCATGACCAAATCGTGAAGCTGGTATTACTCTCTAATTTATCATACTCAAAAAGAATTTATAATACCCAAAGAACAACTTATAATACCTAAAGAATAATTTATAAAACCTGAGAACAATATATAAATGAATAATTAATAAATAAATAAGTAATACTTAAAGAACAATTTATAATTCCCAAAGAATAATATATAATACTCAAATAATAATTTATAATATCCAAATAATAATTTATAAATGAAAAATAAATAAATAATTAATAAACGAGTAATACTCAGAGAAATATTTATAATACCCACAAAACATCTTATAATACCCAAAAATATCTTGTTGGTCCCGAAACGAGTTAAATCAGTGTATGGGGGGGGGGAATACACTGATTTCAGATTTTTCTGAAAGATTCAGAAAAATGCTCTAACGCACTCAGTCAGGATTCCCTGAAGTACTCAGTATGCTGAAGGTCCACAGGGGCAGCAGGGACGGTTTAGTAATGAGTCAGATAAACTGAGTGTGAGTAAAGTGCTCGGAAGCTCAGTAGAGATAACAAACCTACTGACTGCTCGGAAGCGAGTCAGTTGGACCACTATCTCAGTGAGCCAGAGTGAGTGCGGAAAGTGAGCCCTTAGATTCTACTCGTTTTAGTTTCTGAAAACGTTTTCTCTGAGTTGCTTAGTAAATTGGTGGTTAAGGCTGAGTGCACAGTATTCAGATTCAGGATGATTGATTCAGTCCTGAGGTTAAAAACAATGCAGTATGTTCAGTTTAATATGATGACAGTTATGATCCTGAACAGAACAGTAAATCAGCACACAAGGGACTTTTTAACGTGGTTCGGAGATAACCAACTCCAACGTCCACGAGCTGATTTAACATGAAGCTATCCTCAAAACCCTGAGGATAGGTACTTGGGTTTTACGTGCCAATGGACACGAGTAGCCAACTTCCTCTCTTAGTAACTGACCCCTGGGCGTTTTACAAGTCCCAGTCCTTCTAACCAACCGATCTCACACCTTGAGTGGTTTGGTATTCTGGTTTCCAACTAAGATAGCTCTAGCAATACAAAACAATGCTAAATAATAGAGCTATCGATCTAAGCAAATACAGAGTGAATCCTACTACAACACTAGGGAAATTTAATTGCAGAGTGTTGTTTATGATATGCTTTGAGTTCTTGGATTCCTGAGAGTTTTCTCTTGGAAATTTCCCGTTAACCTTGAATGGGTGCAAGGTTCTCCATATCTATAGGCAAGATTCAAAATAGATCCGTTGGAGGAGATCAAATCAAATCTTTCCTATTTTAGGTAGATTGCAGGCTAGAAATACTGTTTGACCTACCCGCCATGCTTATTCTGGCAAGTTGTCACATCACCTGCAACTTTTTGAGACGTATTAAATGCCGCATTAAATGCTGCGCAGACTCCGTGCATGCGTGTCGAAAGATCATTGGCTCTCCGTTATAACGGCTAGTTGACCTTCAGACATTTGTCCTTCCTCGTACATTCAATGCTCTGAGTCTCTTGTTAATAACTCAGTCTGAACGTGTGTCTTAATGGAGTCTTACTGACATTCTTTTTGTCTCTTGTCCCATAGCATAAATAACCTTTTGCTTTGGACTTACATGATTCAGGTGATCTGAACCACGGCCTGAGTCAGGTCGTATGTGCATTCAGCACAGCCTGATAGGTTATTCAGCCCAGTATGTGTAACCTTTTTGCTTCGGACTTACAGGATTCAGGTGAACTGAACCAAGGCCTAAGTCAGGTCCTATGTGCATTCAGCACAGCCTGATAGGTTACACTTACTCTTCACTGACCAACTTCTGTCCTGAGTATGCTTAGTGTACTCAGTAGAAACATCAGCCAATGGTACTTCAGGATTGACTTCAGGATGAATCAGCAGGCTTCGATCTTCATCTTCAGAACAGACAATCTTCAGCGAGACTGACTGACTCCTTCAGGATGGTTTACACTTCAAACTTCAGTAAATTGGGTCGACTCCAATATTCTTCTGTCTTCAGCATGGTCCACCTGTACTGAATCTCTAACATAACTATCCTGAATTGTTTTATCCTGAACAGCTATACTTAGGCAAATTCATCAGGGGTTTTGGGATCTAATCAAAACACTCAGATTTTCCCAACATATCTTATAATACACAAATAATAATTTATTATATATATACAATGAATAATTTATAAAATGAATAATTAACAATATGTAATACCCAAATAATAATTTATAATATCCAAAAAACAATTTATAAATTAATAATTAATAAATAAATAATTAATAAAGGAATAATACTCAAAAAATAATTTATAATTGTTGGAAGAATTTTCTAATGATGGATTATAGGGAAAATTATTTTTTTAAGACAGTATCTTATAACTGTTTGCAAAAAGAGAACATTATCTTTGTGGGCTTGCAATTTTAGGTCATTTTCTTTTAAGTTTTGCAAATTTATGCATATTAATGCTAATTTCGGGTCAAATCTCACGTGAGTAGCATGTTATACCTTAAAAGGGCCTAATACTCCACCATGACTGCTTAGTGGCATGCTCATCAATAAAATTCCTCCACGTCACTAAAAATTTTCAATTATTTCTCTCAATGCCAAATCGGTAATTTCAATTTTCATATAGCATAAACCATAATCCCAAATCTCCTCTCAAAATCACCTTCATCCAAATCGCAGCCTCTTAAACTTGTGTCTAAAAGTGATGATACTGAAACTACAACCTCTTAAACTCTGTCTAAGAGTAATAAACTCTAATCCCAAATCTCCCCTCAAAATCGTCTCCATCCAAATCGCAACCTCTTAAAATCGTCTCCTATATATAGTAAGTACCGAAATCTCAATATAATTTGGTGGGATTCTGGAGATTGTTGTGTGCATATTACTTTTGTATGACAAATTTATTTTTATAGAGATATTTTTAGAATAAATTATTAAAATAGTAGAAAAAAAATTTGTTTATCAAACTCATATATATACGTATAAGAATGGTAGATTGAGAGGTTTTGTATTTTCTTTAGTTTTTTACAACCAAAATCATGTATATATATATATATATATATATATTGTTGAGAAATTCCACTAATCAAACGTTTATGTGGCTCCAAATTGTTGAGCAATTCTACTAATCAAACGTTTATGTGGCTAATTATCTTGTGAAATTACTCAAACAATAATCGTACGTAATGAATTTGATGGATAATGTGGAATATTGGAAGTAATTGTAGTGAGAGAAATATTAAAAGTTGTTTCTTGTATTAGAAATTTTCAGATCCTCTACAAAATGGGGTGTTTCCCTATTTATACCCTTGTAAGGGTTAGGTGGCACGTTTTTAGGCCACTTGGCTTCTGATGGTGACAAGTGTCCTCCACTTGTCACCATTTAGGCCACCTGCTCCACTAACTCTAACTTAACCGACCTATGCATTCCTTGTAGGTTCTTTGACATCTCTGTGTCTTCATTCCTGAGAATTGTCGCACGAGTTGAAGGGCGAGCAACATGGCGAGCAAGTGGGCGAACAGCTTGGGCTTGGCCACGTGGGCTTTTTGCCTCGCTATCTCTGGGCTGGGTGAGCAGGGCGACGAGCAGCGTGGCGAGCAGCTTGGGCTTGGCCATGTGGGCTTGTTGCCTCGCCATCTCTGGGCTGGGCGAGCAAGGCGGCGAGCAGCTTGGGCTTGGCCACGTGGGCTTGTTGGCTCGCCATCTCTGGGCCGGACGAGCAAGGCGGCGAGCAGCGTGGCGAGCAGCTTGGGCTTAAGCCTGCTTACACCTTAATTATTCTTCGAACATTGGTTTTAATTCCTTTCATCAACATTTTCCCCTCAGTAAATGCTTTGATTTGATCTTCTATATCAAAGGATATGCTGGAATCATAGTCACGAGTGCCTTGGTTGAATTATTCTCTGGATTGGCGAGCAACCAGGCGAGCAACATGATGCTCGGCCCCATGCTCGGCCCTAATACTCGACCTCTTGCACATTTTCCCGCTCTAAACTCTCAGTGGTGTTTCGGAAAATGAGGCATCCCTTCGTTAATTGTGCCAATCAGTCACACGAAAAGATGCGCCCATTCAAAACTTTCAAATATTTTACAATTTAGTCCCTGGAATGTCTTCTTTTCCCTTCTTCAACCCTAATGTATAAATAGCAACTTTCTTCCTTTTTCATCTTCTTCTTCGCATTTTATCTTCTACAATTTCCGGCAATAAAATCTTCTTCGAGTTTTCCGGCGCTTTTCTTGTTTTCATCTTGCTTCTCGTGGCGATTTGGAGATTCAACTAAAGGTAGTTACTCCTTCTTTGATTTCATTTTTCGTTTTTGTTGGTATTATACTCCTTCTCCCTTATTCTCTTTATTTTTGTTTGTTGTTCACCGGATCTTCTTCGGCCATATTCGATCAAAATCTAGGCGGCGAAGTTTTCGATCAATAGTTAGCACATTCATAGGACAAACCTTCTTTTCTTCTCTTTTCTCGAAAATGTCATCATCTTCAAGCCGCACTGTGTCTAATCGAAATCCGGGTAAACGACCGATGGGGGAGGGTGGTCCAATTGCTGGTCTCTCATCGGTGCATTTGTTGGGTTCTGTTCCCAAAGCCACGGGGGTTGCTCGCCCACAAGAGGAGGGAGTCGAGCAATTGAGCGAGCAAGGCCAAGCAATCTGGCGAGCAGGTAATTGAGCAACCCATTGCTCGCCTAGAAGGTGACGACCAGGAGCTTGTAGAAGTATCTTCCAGCAGTGAGGAGATGGAGTCAATTCTTGAGTGGTTCGACTCAGTAAACTTTCCACGACCCAACATGATGGAAAAAAGCATCCCGGAGGGCATTGAACGTGAGTTTGATTGGAATGCTTATTACGAGCGTTACGCCGGTGACTTTCCCATTCCTCCACGATAATATAGGGAGTGTCATGGGTCAATGGACTTCAAGGCGAGCACTGTGGAGAGTGTTATCGAAAAGAGTGACCTTGATGATATCAGAAAAGAATACCATATTCCTTGTGATGTATCGATGTATGCTCCCCAAGAGAATGAAAGAGTTGATTGCCCTCCAGAGGGCTTGACAGCAATTAACTTACTGGAGTGACGTTACCTCTACATCCTCTCATCGGCCGTTTCTTGGAGACCACGGGTTTAGCGATCACACAGCTTACACCCAACGCTTGGACGTACTTACTATCTCTCTTCACGGTGTTTGCGTTGGAGAAGTATAAAGATCGTCTAACTCCCAGCGAGGTGAACTATGCACTCTGTCTCAGCAAGTGTTCTGAAGAAGGCAATGGCTATTATTACCTCAAAGCAAGGAGTGATGTGAGGATTTTGGAGGGTTTGCCTAACAAAGTGAAGAATTGGAAGGAGCAGTTCTTTTTCATAGGCGGTGACTGGCGTGCACCGGATAATAATGAAGGGCTTGGTGGATGTATCATGTCCCCCACAGAGTTTGGCGAGTTGCAGCGTAGGACTTGTTTGTATATTGATAGAATATTTGTTATTGTGTCTAATAATATGACTCCTTATTACAGGCCTAACCCCTCAACATTGGAAGAAGACGAGCATATCCGAGGAGTTCAAGTTTACTTGTACCCTCGTTTGTTGTAAGAACAAGAAGGATAGGACGTTCGAGTATCTGAACAAGCCTAGATGCCGCATCGCTTCGGGGTTAACCACTACTCCTCACCACTAGAGAGCTAGAATTGCTCGCCCGGCAGGTTCAAATATTGCAGACTTTGACTTTTCGAATTCGAAGAAACTTTCTAACTCTTTTCTTGCTTCCTGATGCTTGCAGTTCCAGAAGTCACCATTGCTATCCCCCCATCTTTTCAAGCTTTGAACCAAAGAGTTCGTATGGCCCGGACCAAGAGAGACCCTCCGTCGGTCGTGTTAGCCACCCAGAAAGCCTCCCAGGTGAGGAAGGGGGTGAGCACCCGGACTGCTCTTCCTCCACGAGCTCCTCGTGCTGAGGACTTCCAAGCCCCTAGTGACTCACCTAGTGGTGGTGGTCGCCGCCTGCAGCGAGGTGATGGCTCGTGTGTCGAGCGTGAGGGAGAGGCTACCAAGAGGGCAAGGACCACAAGAACTTCGGGTTCCGGAGGCTCGGGCCAGGTCGAAGTTTCATAGCCTGCGATCCCCACTTCTGCCGGCACCTCTACCACCCCAGCGCCCATACGCTCTATGTGGCAACTAGCGGACATCTCATATCTTGGCTGGGATCAGACTCAGGCAGTAGGGTAAGACTTCTAGGCTTCAACACTTTAACGCTAATAAAATCTTTGAAAAATTTCTAAGTGTTTCTTGTATGTTCTTTTTGCAGGTACGATCCATCTCGCTATCTTCACCGAAGCAAGGCTGTGCACCAATTTGCACTTGCTCGGCCTCCTAAGTCTATGAACGAACTCCAGGGTCCCGTTCGGAAGGCCATTGAGTCTGCCACCCGTCACTGGACACAGCCTCAAGATGCTATCATGCAGCACCAGTCAGTGACGGACAACATCCTCACCGTTATGCATCATTCAAGTGGTGCCCTCATCATGGCCCAACGTGCCATTGAGCAAGTTCTAAATTTGGAGAAGTCTTACGCCGTGCAGAATGAGACCTGGAGGAAGGAGAGGGAGGAGGCTAAGAAAAATGTCATGATTCTTGAAGATAAGGCTAAAGCCTCATTGGATGCCGAGCATTCGGCACTCGCAAGTGTTGAGAAGGCCAAGGTTGAGGTCGATGGTCTTCGTGCTGAGTTGGTCAGTATGAGAGCACAATTGGAAGAGGGCCGAGTAGCTCGGGAAAAGGTTGTGGAGTTAGAGAAGGAACTCCAAGCTACTCATACCCAGTTAGCCGAGCACAAGGCCGAGCATGCCAACTGCTACACTACTGTTGCTGTCGCCGACATTCGGGCCGACTCTTCTGACTTCAGGTTTGTTTATGCCTTCGCCGAGAACCTCCGTGCCTATCACCATGCTGTTGGTGAAAATGAGGACCCTTGGAAGGCCTTGAAGAAAAATTTTCTGAATTCCTTACTGATCGTCCCCCCAAGGATGGCTTAGTTGTGGACATCGAAGATCTAGAGGTGATGGGCGTCGACCTGAGTGTTGTGCCTCCAGGTGTTAGGATTGTTGGTGGAAAGTACCCACCTCTGCAAATCGATGCCCAGGACGACGTAATGATAGACACTGAGGGTCTATCTCCCTTCGAGGTCCTCCTAGGTCCTTCTCCCTGAGGTGCTGGCGAGCAGGCTGGCGACCAAGCTGGCGATCAAGCCGGTGAGCAGGTCGGCCACGCGGGTGAGCAGGTGGGCACCCAACCTAGCGAGCAGGCTGGCGACCAAGCTGGATGGCAGTAGGGTGTTGGAAATTCTTTTTGCTTCTTCGCCCTTGAAGGCGCCCCATATGTACTCAAACTTTCTTTATCATCAATGAACATGCAGTTTCCTTTCCACAGAGTTTGTTTATATTTTACCTATATTGATGTTTTATGTCTTATGTTATTATTGCTCATTTTTTGTGTGTGGTGTTTCAATTGATTCGTCTTACTTTTCCTTTTGCGGAATTGCAAATTTACACCTTTTCTTGATTTTTTATCTTTTTTATGTAGGCTTATTGAGTGGTAGGGATTCCCTTTTGTTAATATAAACATGGGTTGATCCCACTACCTTGCCTTAGAATATTTTTGACTCGTATGTCTTTTGAGCTTATAACTTGAGACATTCTTTGATACATCAACTTTTAAACATGAGACGATCATACAAACCCTTCTTAAAGGAAACATCTTCTTTATTAATATGATACGAATTTACAAACTTGACTCAATCTGTATTAAACCTGCCAGCCCCTATACACGTTGGGTGAGCAAGGTTCTTAAATAAATTTTTACAACTCTTTACTGGTAGAACTTCTTGAGGTGTGCGGCATTTCAAGTGTATGATGAGGGGTTGCCCTGCATGTCTTCCAAGTCATACGTCCCATTTGGCCAACTCCTTGTCACCTTGAAGGGACCTTCCCATCTTGGACCAAATACTCCTGAGGGGACTGCTAATATCCTCCTCATAACCAAATCACCAACTCTGAATTTTCTATCTTTGACTTGAGAGTTGTAATATTTTTCTGTTCGTCGTTTATAGATAGCATTTCTTAGCTCTGCCGAAGTTCATGTTTCTTCAATCAGATCTTTTTCTACTGCCATGTCATCCTCATTTGTTTTTTCATCATATCTTACTATCATCCACGTTCGATGCTGAACCTCTACCGGGATAACTGCTTCAACTCCGAAGGCCATGGTGAATGGTGTCTCCCCGGTGCTTGTCCTATAAGACGTCCTGTTAGTCCATAGTACTTCTGGCAATTCATCAGCCCAACTGCCCTTTCTTTCTTCCAATCGAATCTTCAGGATGCGCTTCAGAATTTTATTTACGGCTTCAACCTGTCCATTTGACTGAGGATGATATGGAGTGGAATAATGTTTCTTGATATTCCACGAAGTACAGAAGTCCCTCAACTTACTTTCGTCAAACTGCCTTCTGTTGTCTGCAACAATTGACTGTGGAAACCCGAATCTACACACCAAGTTTTTCCAAATAAAACTTATCATCTTTTCTTGGGTTATCATCGTTAAGGCTTCAGTTTCGGCCCACTTAGTGTAATAGTCCACGGCCACCACTGTGAATTTTACTCCACCTTTTCCGAGAGGGAATGGGCCGATCAAGTCGATACCCCATTTAGCAAATGGCCATGGACTATATACCAATTTTAATTCTTACACCGGGGTATAGATGTTTGGAACAAACTGCTGGCATTTCAAACATCTTTTAGCATATTTGATGGCATCCTTCCGCAGTGTTGGCCAGTGGTATCCTTGCCTAATGGTCTTATAGGCTAAGGTTTGCCCCCCGGCGTGGCCTCCACATATTCCTTCGTGAATTTCTTCTAACACTTTCTGTCCTTCTTCAGGGGAAAGGCATCTGAGTAACGGAAGTGAGATTCCTCTTTTGTACAATTGTCCTTTGACCATTGTGTACCTGGCAGCTTGCTTTACAACTCGTCGTTCTTCCCATGGATCCTCCGGCTGCTCTCCATTGGCCAAGTATTTACTGATGGGTGTTCGCCAATCGGTAATCATTTGTTAGTTGTTTACAAGTTGTTGCCCCCTCTTCAACACTTGATTAATAAAATCAAATGTTGAAGCATACTTTATTTTTGTTATCACAACCTCCGAGATACTTGCTTCTCCGGTACTTGTGGCCAACCGAGCTAGTGCGTCTGCTTGTGTATTTTCTAGCCGAGGAATTTGCTCAATATACACATGTTCGAACTTGGATATCAGATTCGCCACTATCCTTTGGTAGATGATCATTTGTCGATCCTTTGCTTCATATTCACCTCAGACTTATTAGCTGTGAATCCCTGTAAATCTGAAGTTTGGTAGCCCCCACAGCTAATGATAGTCTCAATCCCGCAATAAGGGCCTCATATTCAGCCTCATTATTGGTGGCTAGGAAGTCGAACCTTATTACTGATGTGAACATCTATTTATCGGGACTAACCAAAACTACACCCACGCCAGCTGCGGAGCTCGTAGCGGAGCCGTCTACATAAATGTGCCATGGGTATATACGTCCCCTCGTCGAATCTTGAGGGTAGGTTAGCTCTACTATGAAATCAGCTAGAGCCTGCCCTTTGATCGCTGTTCGGGGAGCATAGGTTATTCCATACAGGCAGACCTCCAGTGACCACTTTAGTAATCATCCGGTAGTATCAGGTTTATGCAGGATCTGTCGCAAGGGAAAAGTTGTTAAGACTTCCACTTGGTGATCGAAGAAGTAAGGTCGTAGCTTCCGCACACTCATCACCAATGCGTATGCCAACTTCTCCATTGGGGAATAGCGCAGTTCTGCTTCATGTAACACCTGGCTGACATAGTATATTGGTAAGTGTGTCTTGCCCTCCGCACGTACCAAGGCTGAGCTTATGGCCACCTCTGATGCTGCCAGGTATAAATATAATTTTTCTCCTGGTTCTGGGTTTGAGAGGATCTGAGGGTTACTGAGATACTTCTTTATATCTTCAAACGCCCTTTGGCAGGCATCGGTCCATACATAATTACTCTTCCCGGTTCTTTTACATATTCCCTTGCCTTTGATGGACTCAAAGAATGCCCTATTCTTGTCCCCCGACCTGGATATGAATCTGTTTGAGGCCGCAAGACACCCCGTGAGTCTTTGAACAGCTAGCACATCCTTTAGTGGTCCCATCTCTAGAATACACTTGACCTGTGTGGGGTTAACTTCTATCCCCCGCTGACTCACCAGATGTCCCAAAATTTTCCTGGACTACACCCCAAAGCTACTTTTCTTAGGATTCAGCTTCATATTGTATGTTCTCATGATGTCAAATATTTGTTTGAGGTGCTACAAGTGGTCTTCCTTTCTAACACTTTTCACTACAATGTCATCGACATAGACCTCCATCGTGTCACTAATATGTTGGTCGAACATCTTGTTGACTAGTCTCTGATATGTTGCGCCAGCATTGATTAACCCGAAGGGCATTCTTTTCCAACAAAACAAGTTTTTGTTTGGGTAGAAAACTGTATGTTCTTGGTCCTCGGGACGCATGGCAATCTGGTGGTACCCCGCAAAGGCGTCCATGAACGTCATTAACTTATGTCCCGCCGTGTTGTCCACCAACTGGTCGATGTGAGGTAAAGGGAAGTTATCCTTGAGACATGCGGCATTGAGGTTCGTGAAGTCTATGCAGAGCCTCCACGTTTCATTTGGCTTTTTGACCAAGATAAGGTTCGCCACCCACTGCGGGCATAATGCCTCTTGTATAAGGTTGTTATCCAACAGCTTCTTCACTTCCCCTGTTAGTGCTTCATACTTATCGGGTCCATACTTTCTTCTTTTCTGACGGATGGGTTTCTTTGTAGGATCGATATTGAGACGATGGCATGCATGTTCAACCGGAATTCCCGTCATGTCCTCATGTGACCATGCAAACACATCAAGGTTGGCAAGTAGAAACTCCTCCATCTTACTTCTGTAGGGTTGGCAAGTAAAATCTACCTGTAGGGTTGGCAAGTAAAAATTTCTAAGTCCTTTTTATTGGGATCTACCTGTATGGACCTCAACTCTTCGACTGGAGTGGCATGCGCTTCTTGCCTTTCCATCGTGGGTCTTCGATGGGTACTTCCAAATGTACGTCCATCTCCGTCTGGACTGGTTCATAACCCAAGCGGGGCTCGATGTCCTCTTGTTCACCTGTCTGACCTTCGGGTGCCAACTTTGCATAATCATCCACCTCTGTAACGGTAACCGGAATGTCATCTTGCATCTCCGTGTGATTCTCCGTTTGCCCCCTAGCCTATTGACTTTGTCGGGGTACTTCGTCTACCTCTATTTCCTCTTGTGATTGCTCAGCTTCCATCATCTCGGTGTCAATGGAGATAGCATCCAGGATGTTAGGCTCGTCCGGGGAATATTGTGGTGCTGCTTCTTCATAAACTAACACCTGAGTGACAGGTTTCTTTAGGGTTAGCAAACATTCGCGCGCCTTTTTCTGGTCTCCTTTAACTATTCCTGCACCTTTTAAAGTTGGAAATTTGATACAATAATAGTAAGTGGAACATGCAACTATGAATTTGAAAATAAAAGGTCGGCCGAGGAACCCATTATAGGTGGATGGTTTATCTACGACTAGAAAATCTAACAACCTAGTCATCCTCCTTTCTGGGTCCTCAAGCGCTACAAGTTCTACTGACAAATGAATTACACCTAGTGGGACGATCACAGCTTCTCCGAATCCCACTATTTTATGATTACAGTCCTCTATGTAGGACTCGTAATCTCCTAACTGATCTAGTGTCTTCTTGAAGAGGATGTTCATGTATGCTCCAGTATCCACTAGCAGGCGATGCACTCTCATGTTCATGATGTTTGCACTGATGACCAGAGAGTCATTGTGTGGTGTAAGGATCCCTTCAAGGTCTGCTTGCGAGAAAACCAAATCCACAGTTGGCTTAGCCGGTACCTTAGATCCGGACCCCGTTTCTTGTACCTGGTTGACCGCCAGTATTTCTATTTTCTTTTGTCTTTTCGATGCTGGGCGACCACCAACCATTCCTCCGACTGAACCTATCTCCTTGAGCACTAGGATCTCACGATTAGGTTCCTGATGTGTTGGCATTGCTGGCGGACCCTTTCGTACTTGTCTGTTCGGTGCCCTTTTGGCTTCATCACTGTCTTCTTCATCCGAGCCCCCTGCCTTGGTTGTCGTTGTCTCTTACCGGGAGCTTTCTTAACAAATTCTGTGAGTTTCCCGTCCTCATAGAATTTCCATAACTGCTTCAAGAGGTCACCGCATTCACTGGTAAAATGCCCTATATTTTGATGATAAGCACAGTACTTGTTCGGGTTTAACTTGCTTCTATCTTGCCGAATCCTTCGGGGAGCTGCAAGCATGTCCTGATCGCTGATCCTTCACAGCTGTGAACACATGATGAATCGTTGTGGTCAGCACTTGATTGAGCTTTTCTTTATACTCAGTTGTGTCCCCGAATGCCTTGAGATTCTTGGGTGCTTTGTAACCACTACCACCGGGTTTCTTGTCATTCTTCTTTCCGTCAGCCTCCGTGCCCAATTCTTTTTGCGTGGCCTCTTGCATCGCCACATATACACCAGCTTTATGGCGGAACTCTGCGTATGTACTAGGACAGGATAAATGAATTTCGTTCCATAGGTCCATTCCTTTACGCAGTCCCGCCATGACTGCAACGATCTTAGTGTCCTCACTGACTGATTCACCTTCCAAGAGGATCTTATCGAATCGCTCAAGATACTGCTGGTCAGTCTCCTCCGCTCCTTGTGAAATGTTGGTCAGTCGGTGTTTTTGCGTTAGGTATGTCCCGAACCCTGAGAAGTGGGACAGGAACTCTCTGGTCAACTGGCCGAATGATTGAATCGATCCGGGTGCCAATACTGAGAACCACCTATGGGCACGGTCCCCCAGGGTCAAGGGGAAGTTTCTACATTATATCGCGTCCGAGGCCCCCATCGAGATCATATAATCCGCATATTTCGATATATGCACTTTGGGGTCGGACTCACCCTCGTACAATACCAGTGATGGAAACTGTATCTTTTTCTATATTGGAGCCGTGAGGATGGTTGTGGACAATGGTGAAGTTGGGAGGGAGGTATATGTTTCAGCCTTCTCTTTACTGGCCAATTGTTCGCGCAGGTCTTCAACTGCTTTCTTCAATTTTTCTATTTCTACAAGTGACGATCCTCGGGATGATCCCCCTCCTCGAGGCTGTTCCGGGTGCACCGCATATTGGCGTGCTGCTCCCGGCAGTCCCTCACTTCGGGCGACCTCCCTTTGTGGTCGTTGGAGATTACTTGCAGCATTATGGCCCAACCTTTCGGATTCCCTTCTCCTCAACCGGTCTTGGACAGGCCTGCTTTGGTGTCTTGCATCTGACTGACAGGGTTCGTGATGTTGCGAGTACCCAGACCTATCCCCTTCGGAGTGATGGCTTGGTTCATTGTGCTTATCTCCTTGTGACCCCTCTTAATGCCCATGCTGCTTGGCTGGTCGCCCCTCTGCTCGGCCTTCTGGTCACCTGTCTGATCGCCTAGGCTGTGGTCCTAGGCGATTTCACATCTTCTGTTTACCTTTTGAATTCTCCGGGGGCACCCGTCCACTACTAGCTTCTTCTTAATTAGTTTAGAAATAGAATTAGTTTAGAAATACACCAAATTAGTTTAGAAATGGAATCAACACCCTGACATGCCAGAGCATAATAAAATTTGGCCATGTCACATCAAGAAATGACAAACATGTTATACCTGGGGAACATTGAGTGTAGCAATAAATATAGGCAGTGTAAGCCCTTGTTGATGTTGTGGCCGTTCCCACTGACGCCGGAAGAAGCAATACAAAAAACAGAAACATTTTCTCAACCACATGTCTAGATAGAATACAAGACAGAACACAAGACACCAAATGAATTTATAGATTTATTACCACAGACGGCGCTAGAGGAGGGAGGCGGAGGCGAACGGCAGACGATGCTACCGCTACCGCTGGCGCTGGAGGAACAGCCTGTCGCGGACAGCGGACGGTGCTGGAGGTAGACGACAATTTCAAATAATATAGGGGTTCTCGATATAGGGCAGAGCTCTCTATTTTTAGAATTCTCTCAATCGATTTAGAACTATTTTTCTTCGGGCGGGGCGGACGGCGCTAGGGCAAGGGGGAATTTCAATTGAAGATTGTGTGTTTGTTTCAAAGAGGACGACGCTCGGGCAGGGGCGGAGGTAGAGGCGGATGCTCGCGCTGGGGAGACGGCATCCTCGCTCACGCTGGGGGCCGAAGGAGACAGCGCTCGCGCTGGGGGTGACGGCGATGACCTTGGCACACAGGGCGGACGGAGACGGTGGCGATGGATGCGTTCGAGGAGAAGGTTTCAATTGGAGCAGAAGGATGCGTGCGTACGTACGTAATCAGATTAGGATTAGGGCATTTGTATATTTTTATTGTTTAAAAATGTTTTCTAAGTATAGGGATATGATGTTTAGAATACTATTTCACTACTACATAATTGTGTTTGCATAGCTCATCTTAGAAAGCTCATTTGCAAATGAGCTCTCTAAGTGAGTACTTAGAGAGCTCATTTGCTAAATGAGCTTTCCAAGCAAAGGTGAGTAATTTCGAAAAAAAAAAAATTTGTCTTAGAAAGCGGTTATGAACCGCTAAGAACAAATAAATAAAAAAAAACAAAAAAAATTCTTAGAAAGCGGTTATAAACCGCTGAGAATAAAAAAAAAAAAAATAGCTTGGACAGCGGTTTTTAACCGCTGTGCAAGAAGCGGTAAATGACCGCTTTACCCTTCACTTAGACAGCGGTTAATAACCGCTAAGGAGTGCTTAAAATCGGGCCCGCAAAACCCTTTCTTCCTCTTCTCTCATTTCTCTCCCTCCCTCCCAGCAGCCTCCTCCTCCTCCACGCCGCCCCCCTCGCCGACCGCCGCCCCTCCTCCACCATTTCCGACGCCGCCGCCTCCGTTGGCATCCCAGCCGCCGCCGTCGCCATCCCACCGATCAAATTTTGAAATTTCATCCCTATTTACTAGGTATGTAATTAATTCTTTAATATATATTCATATATATATATATGATATATATATATATATACTTAATGATTTCTTATTTAGATTTTTAAATAATATCACATATATTATTTATATATTAGTATATTTGGTAATATATATATATATATAATTAGCTAGTAAATAATATTAATTATTATATAAAATATGATATATATATATATAGTTAATGATTTCTTATTTAAATTTTTAAATAATATCACATATATTATTTATATATTAGTATATTTGCTAATATATATATATATAGAATTAGCTAGTAAATAATATTAATTATTATATAAAAATATGTATTTATAATTATTGTAAATTATTGATTATTAAATTAATGAATATAAAAATAATGTGTTGTAGTATTTATATATTTTGTAGTTATAATTATTTTATTTATTAAAAATGGTATGTTATATAAATTTATATATGCGATTATCGATCAATTGAATCCAAATGTAGAATGTAGTTGATAGATATATATGTGATGATCGATGTTCGATCAAATATTTGCATGTAGAATATATAGTTGATGTGGAGTTGATTGAATGTAGTTGATGTGGAGTTGGGGAAATTTGTTAGTTGTTTGTTGTAGAATGTGCGTTCCGATTTGATTATTTTATAATTAAATCGGAAATGGATGCACTAGGATCTTGATTAATTGGGGAATATGATAAATCTAAACGAAACTCTACCAAAATTTTTAAAAAATATTAATTTTTAAATAGAATATATGTAGGATCGTACTATATTGAGTCACATTTATACAAGAATGCTAAATGAATATTATGTCATATTGTCTTTTCTATAGGCATATCTAGTTCTATATAGATATGGATCGAAAGTGGGTTCGTGCAGATAGATTATCAGATGAGTATAGGAATGGGGTGGAAGAATTTTGTAATCATGCAATCAGATATTGCACCGACAATCGGTACATTCTATGTCCGTGTTGGAAATGTATGAACGGGAAAACGGTTAGTGGTCGGGACAATTTGTTCGATCACTTGATGATTTATGGTATTGATAAATCATATACCGTTTGGACATGTCATGGTGAGAGAAGAGATGGATGTAGCTCAAGTAGCATAAGAACTGACTTTAGGTTTGTAGACACAATGAATATAGAGAATGTACCGAGTGTTGATACATCTAGTGGAGATGCACCGAGTGTTGATACATCCAGTGGGGATGGGGATAATCTGCAAAATCATCCTAATATATATGTATATGTAATTTTTTTTATTTTTTAATTATAATAATAACAGTGTGATGAGGATGTATCGGACTCGCCTTCCGCCCGAATCATCAAGAACTTTTAGTACCGTTATGTGGAAAAATATTAAGGTATATATACTTTAATTGAAAAAATCTATACTTATTCATGTATTAACTATAATTATTAATTAACAGGTGCCGAGACAGCAAGATAGTTTTAGCTGCGCCACTTTTGTATGTCATTATATTGAAGATATAATGACGACTTCTCAAACGACGGTTCCGAACGACGTAAGTAGCTAGTTGGGGCAATTTATTAATATATATATATATATATTTCTAATTACATTTTTAATTTTCCAGTTTGTGTATCAACGTCCGCTTCATTCGTACGGAAGGAACAGATTGAAGAAATTCAAATTAGATTGGACCGGGTATTTGTATAATAGGTTTTTACGTTATCTAGCATGAATTTTGGTTCGACGATATGTAACTTTTATTTAATTTATGATGATACATTTAATTAGTTATAATTAGTTCTTGTTTTATTAATATATTGGTTTATTTTAAGTATTTAATTTTTGTGAATTTTTATTATTGTATAAATTAATTAAATAGAATTTGTAATATAAAATATATAATATGTAGAATAATTATATATAATATATAATATATATAATATATATTATATAAAATATATAATATATAATATATATAAAATAAAATATATTAATTACAGAAAAAAAAAGGCCCTGTTGGGACAATCTGAGTATTTTGATTAGATCCCAAAACCCCTGATGAATTTGCCTAAGTATAGTGTTCAGGATAAAATAGTTCAGGATAGTTAGGTTAGAGATTCAGTACAGAAGGACCGTGCTGAAGACTGAAGAATATTGGAGTCGACCCAATTTACTGAAGTCTGAAGCGTAAACCATTCTGAAGAAGTCAGTCAGTCTCGCTGAAGATTGTCTGGTCTGAAGCTGAAGATCGAAGCCTGCTGATCCATCCTGAAGCCAATCCTGAAGTACCATTGTCTGATGTTTCTACTGAATACACTAAGCATGTTCAGGACAGAACTCAGTCAGTGAAGAGTAAGTATTACCTATCAGGCTGTGCTGAATGCACATAGGACCTGACTTAGGCCTTGGTTCAGTTTACCTGAATCCTGTAAGTCCGAAGCAAAAAGGTAACACATACTGAGCTGAATGACCTATCAGGCTGTGCTGAATGCACATAGGACCTGACTTAGGCTGTGGTTCAGATTACCTGAATCATGTCAGTCCAAAGCAGAAAGGTTATTTATGCTATGGGACAAGAGACAAAAAGAATGTCAGTAAGACTCCATTAAGGCACACGTTCGTACTGAGTTATTGCAAGAGACTCAGAGCATTGAATGTACGAGGAAGGATAAATGTCTGAAGGTCAACTAGCCGTTATAGCGGAGAGCCAATGATCTTTCGACACGTAAGCACGGAGTCTGCGCAGCATTTAATGCGTCTCAAAAGGTTGCAGGTGATGTGACAACTTGCCAGAATAAGCATGGCGGGTAGGTCGAACAGTATTTCTAGCCTGCAATCTACCTAAAATAGGAAAGATTTGATTTGATCTCCTCCAACGGATCTATTTTGAATCTTGCCTATAAATATGGAGAACCTTGCACCCATTCAAGGTTAACGGGAAATTTCCAAGAGAACTCTCAAGAATCCAAGAACACAAAGCATATCATAAACAACACTCTGCAATTAAATTTCCCTAGTGTTGTAGTAGGATTCACTCTGTATTTGCTTAGATCGATAGCTCTAATATTTAGCACTGTTTTGTATTGCTAGAGCTATCTTAGTTGGAAACCAGAATACCAAACCTCTCAAAGTGTGAGATAGGTTGGTTAGAAGGACTGGGACTTGTAAAACGCCCAGGGGTCAGTTCCTAAGAGAGGAAGTTGGCTACTCGTGTCCCTTGGCACGTAAAACCCAAGTACCTATCCTCAGGGTTTTGAGGATAGCTTCCTGTTAAATCAGGTCGTGGACGTAGGAGTTGGTTATCTCCGAACCACGTTAAAAAGTCCCCTGTGTGCTGATTTACTGTTTTGTTCAGGATCATAATTGTCATCATATTAAACTGAACATACTGCATTGTTTTTAACTTCAGGACTGAATCAATCATCCTGAATCTGAATACTGTGCACTCAGCCTTAACCACCAATTTACTAACCAACTCAGAGAAAGCGTTTTCAGAAACTAAAACGAGTAGAATCTAAGGGCTCACTTTCCGCACGTACTCTGACTCACTGAGATAGTAGTCCAACTGACTCGCTTCCGAGCAGTCAGTAGGTTTGTTATCTCTACTGAACCTCCGAGCACTTTACTCACACTCAGCTTATCTGACTCGGTACTGAACCGTCCCTGCTGCCCCTGCGGACATTCAGCATACTGAGTACTTCAGAGAATTCTGACTGAGTGCGTTAGAGCATTTTTCTGAGTCTTTCAGAAAAATCTGACATCAGTGTATTCCCCCCCATACACTGATTTAACTCGTTTCGGGACCAACAGGCCCTGGACAGCGGTTTGAAACCGCTGTCTAAGAATTAAAAAAAAAACGGATTCGAGCTTAGAAAGCGGTTATGAACCGCTCTCTAAGTGGTCACTTAGAGAGCGGTTCATAACCGCTTTCTAAGCCGAATTTTATAGCAGTTTACAACCGCTTTCTAAGTGGATTCTTACTTGCATAGCTTTCACTTGGAGAGCTCATATAACCGCTTTCTAAGTGGATTTTTGTGAGCTCTCCAAGCCTTTTTTTGTAGTAGTGTTTCTACCTTGAAAAATTTATGAGTGTTTAGTTTTGTTCTAAAAAAATTTTAAGTTTAAAAAATGTATTATATGTATTAATGTTATTTCAAAATTAGATAACTAAAAATTAGATAACATATATATATATGTTATCTAAAATACATTATTTTATTAAAAATTATATTAGATAACTTTACATGGATAACTAAGAGTAAAATAAGTTATCTATGTACAAAGTGATCTCTAACTAGATAACAGATATTACACAGATAACTGAAATTTGAACCATAGATAACGGATTTAGAAATATCCGTTATCTAGACTATGTTATCTATGAGAAAAAATGTAGTAGTGCTTCTTGTGCGTGGTAACTCGTCCTTGTGTCATGTCTTGTCTCCGTGGGGGCTGCTTGGATCATTGGTGGACGAGTTATCATCGCCTGTTGCCTTTGCATTTGTTTCAGCATGGTCATCGCCCTTTCAATGTCCTCAGGGGTCTTTACCATAGACTGCAAGGTAGCTTCAATTTATGGTACACCCGGAGCCGCTGGTAACGCTGGGACTCGGGCTAGTCCGGTTTGTTGGCGCACTGAAGGTTTCTTTTCTTTCCACCTTCGACTCGTCGATGTGGTACGAGACTCATCGTGAGAAACTTCATATGTTTGCCTCGTCATTTTTTATAAAGATTGTGTGTGGGAAACGAGTCCTTAAGGAAATTCTTTTCTAGCTTGTGTTCTTGAGGATACTAAGTTTTCTCAAAGACACTCACACTTGAAGATACTCCTTTTGTTCTTTACACAACTTACAAAATTCAGGAAATTGTTCTTGAAAATTTAAAGGAAGAGCTTTAAGTTCTTCAACCGTCGGAGGTTCGGGCCCTTCCTCTAGCGCCAAATTGTTGAGCAATTCTACTAATCAAACGTTTATGTGGCTAATTATCTTGTAAAATTACTCAAACAATAATCTTAGGTAATGAATTTGATGGATAATGTGGAATATTGGAAGTAATTGTAGTGAGAGAAATATTAAAAGTTGTTTCTTGTATTAGAAATTTTCAGATCCTCTACAAAATGGGGTGTTTCCCCTATTTATACCCTTGTAAGGGTGAGGTGGCACGTTTTTAGGCCACTTGGCTTCTGACTTGTCACTATTTAGGCCACCTGCTCCACTAACTCTAACATAACCGACCTATGCATTCCTTGTAGGTTCTTTGACATCTCTGTGTCTTCATTCCTGAGAATTGTCGCACGAGTTGAAGGGCGAGCAATATGGCAAGCAAGTGGGCGAGCAGCTTGGGCTTGGCCACGTGGGCTTGTTGCCTCGCCATCTCTGGGCTGGGAGAGCAAGGCGGCGAGCAGAGTGGCGAGTAGCTTGGGCTTGGCCACGTGGGCTTGTTGCCTCGCCATCTCTGGACTGGGCGAGCAAGGCGGCGAGCAGCTTGGGCTTAAGGCTTCTTACACCTTAATTATTCTTCGAACATTGGTTTTAATTCCTTTCATCAACATATATATATATATATATATATATATATATATATATATATAATGAAGTTTTTGAATATTAGTTAATTTAAAATTGGTTTATTAGAGGATTATTCCTTTTGTGCTGTTTGAGGCCTGAAAATTTGGGAGTTTGTTTTTGAAAAATTCAAAAGCATATTTCCTCATATTTCTAATAAAATATATGTTTTCATATTTCTAATAAAATATATATTTTTTTCAAAATAATAGCAGTCATTTTTATTCTCCAAATTTTTAATGACGTGAAGGAATTTTATTGACGTGGATGTCAATAAGCAGCCATGGTGGAGTATTAGGCCCATTTAAGGTATCACATGTTACTCATGTGAGATTTGGCCCGAAATTAGCATTAATTGGTCTAAATTTGCAAAACTTAAATGAAAGTGGTCTAAATTTACAAAACTTAAAAGAAAGCGGCCTAAAATTGCAAGCCCACAAAGATAATGTCGTCTTTTGGCAAACAATTATAAGATAGTGGCCTAAAAAAATAATTTTCCCCATTTTTCAGATAAGAGATAAGTTGTCTGAAATTTAAATTGCAAAGATGATTTATTTTGTTAAAATTCCAAACTTTGAATTAAATTACAATTTATAAAAAAGTGATAATTTATTTTGCAATTAAGCCTTAAAATGACAAAATTTTAGATAGTGGATTTATCATAAAGCCGAATGAGAATAACCTGGGCCAAGATAAAAACCAGCCAGGCCCAAAACATTAAGCATTGTAAATTGGGTCAAGATGTACTGAAAAGGGATAAGCCCAATTTCCTACCTAAACACAAAGAAGCCAAGAATCATGAGTAGTTTTCGAACAGAGCGACATCCCGCATCAATAATATGTTAGTGAAATTTCGCTCTTTCTTTCATTTTTCACATACGAGGTCATTGATTTTCTGGATAAAATAGATTAAGTAGGATAAAATTTTAACGGATTTGTATTGATTATAATCTTAATTTTAAAATAGTATATGTTTAATATATATAAATATTTTCATAAAATTAATCCGATATAATAGTTGGAATCAAATTATCTATTTATTGTAGGATTAAATTGAATTCAAATATCGGGACAGGATTTAATCTTGAGCTCAAATCCTAAAAACCAAACACAATTTTATTTAGGATTAGAAATTTAATCTACCCTAATCCATTAAACAAAATACCCTTAGGGTTCATTTGATTCAATGGATAAGATAAATTAGACAAGATTATAATGTAGAGATTATTATCTAGGAGTTAAATAGTATATTTAAATTTATGGATTAAGATAATTAGTAGTGTAAGATAATTTTATTTTGAATGTTTGGATTGTAAGATTAATAATAAAAACATATGCAATTGGCAATTTTGACTTCTATATCATAAATAAAAATAAAGTAAATTATGGTTATCCTTTTAAATCTAGGGGAGTATTTTAGTAATGATAAAAATAATGGGTTATTATCATACCTCTTTCTTAAGATAATATAAACATTAATTTTCAAAGAAAAAAACTGTGTGTAATTGGTATTCAAATGAGATTTTAGTACCCAGCTCTGGATTAATTAATTGCTGAATATATATTGGCAAATTAATTAATTAACATAATTTTGCTCAGTTTGTTTTATTAATTTGTAGGAAAATATGAATTTTGGAAGTAATTGATGTTTGCCAATTAATTACGAAAATATACTAACTCTCAACTCTTAAGCAACAAACTCATTATTAAATTGTTGAAAATTATGAGAAACTCATTATTAAAATTACTTTGAACAATCAAATAAAAATCGTGGAAAAACATCTTACTTTTGATTGGTATATTTATGATATGTACCCAAGTACATATAGGTTTTTGCGTAAAATCAAATACATTATTCTATTTAAATAGTATTGCTAATAAACACGAATACGACGAAACATTATTTTGCAAGTTTAGTCCACAAGGTTGGTAATATCATAAACATTTTCAATTGTAAATATGTCTAATTCATATTAAAAATTTATTTTCATAAGCAAGAAAGAGGGGGAAAGTTCATGTATTAAAGTTTAACAAACACTATTATGTTTTTGTTGTTCTTGCTCATTGTTAAGTACATTGAGGAGGATAACCGTTTCTGGGAAAGCCATTGGGACTGAAGAAGTGGTCCTCCATGATTTTTTATACTCCCTCCGTCCAGTAGGAATTTGCACCCTACGGGACGGTACATTTTTTAAGAAAAAATAGTTTTATATATAAAGTAGTGATATATGAGTAAATATGTGTAAAGGTTTGTGAGTGTGCACGTAAATCAATGCTTCCTTTTTTAGTAGTGTGCAAATTTGTGTGGGACGTCCAAATAAGAAAAGTGTGCAAATTCCTGAGGGACAGAGGGAATATTATAAGATAAAGCCTACTCATAACCTCATAGATCACTTTATTGATCTGTTAGAACTCTATAACCATTTTATGTTTTAAATATACAACTGTCAACTTCCAAGCTATTTATTTGAGAAAATTTAGATTGCTCACACCTGGGCTAGGACTCTTTCTCCCTATTTGCAGAAAGTTTTTGGGGTGAACAAGAGCCTTGCGAAGTAAATGGTCATTAAATTATGAGTAGAATTTTTCTTACTTAAAAAAAGGCAGATAGAACTCAAACACTTAAACTAGCTTGTTTGTGGATGGGAAGTTCATTGTTCCAATTTTTTGAGATTAAATGGTCATAGAAAATGTCGGATAAAGAATTCACACATGGATCCTTCGGTATAGGCTATCTACAATGCTCGAACTAGAGAGGTCAATCATGTTTGATTTTTAAAGAATCAACAAATTAAATATAGATTGGACCGGGTATTTCTATAATCAATTTTTATATGATAGGGAATTAGTATAAATTTTGGTAGCACGATATATGTAACTTATATTTAATTAATGATGATACATTTAATTAGTTATAAGTTGATGTTTTGATATTAATTGGTTTATTTTAAGTATTTTATTTTTGGAAATTTTTAATATTGTATAAATAGAATTTTAAAAATATAAAATAATATATATATATATGTATATATCATACAGAAATAAAAAAAACTATTATAACAGTTAAAACCACTCTACAAGAGAACTAAATTATTAAAAAAAAATTGAATTTTGGCCTTAATAGCGGTTTAGAACTGCTCTCTGAGTGACACTTAGAGAACGATTCATAACTGCTTTATAAGTGGATTTTTCAGAGTTGTTCCAAAATAACTCTCTTAACTTAAAATGTTGTTCAGTACTACAAGAAAAATCATCTATAATGACAGGAAAATCTTGTTATTACATGCTTTTAATGACAGGATTGCCTCCCTAGATAAAGACCTTTAATGACAGGAAATAAATCTTATCATTATTTTCAATTTATATCTAATGACAAGAATTTGCTCTCATTAAAACTCATCCAACATGATGAAAAATCCTGTCATTATATTATAATTACCTCTCATTATATGTTTCCCCATCTTAGAATTTGCCTCTCATTATATGTTTCACATTTTATTGCATTAATTGTAATAAAAAAAAAAAATAATTGCAAATAAAATATAAAAATTTTATTCAAACAATTACATGAAAATCAATTCGTCATATTTGAATTCACAAAGTTAACAAAATATTAATATATATCAAAATATGAATCTCCTAAATAAGAAAATTTATTTCCTAACACATGCTAAACGAAAAAAGAAAAGAAAAAAATTAAACATCGATGTGGAACAATTCGTTGTTTCAAAGTCATCTTCCTTGAATTCTTTCCAACATGACCTGCAAATATTTTATAAGAGGTACATTAATCTCAATGTTCATAATACTTAAAAATATAGATGTGATATTTAAAAATTGCATTTATTAATTATTCCCTAGACAGAATATAAAACCAAAAATTTTCATTATTTATACACTCTCATAGGTAGTTGTAACTATCCACTAGTTAGAAATTTGGAAAGGGAAATCATACCTTCATATAGAAGTTAGGTGTTACATCTGAACACCTTTCCAGAATCTGAATATAGCAACCTAATATTCCTGCAACAATTCATATGACACTATAATTAAAGTATCAAACAATATAACATAGTTAAAATATGCATTTTTTTAATTTGAAACTACCCCCATATACTCCAAGACTTCTTGATATAATACATCACAACTCACAACCTCTATGACAATAGCTCCGTTTTAGTTCTAAAATGGAAAGAAAATTTGAATTAAAAAAAGTTGACTATAATTGCATTCACAATTTTGTCTCTCCAATGCAGATTCTATCATATTAGGGGCATTTCAATACTAAGAAAGATAAAATTTATTTCACTAGTAATATAACTTAAGTAAAAAATACTTTATGCAGATTATGAGCAAATCAAACAATATTACTTAGAAAAAAAATCAATCTAAACAATAGGCAAACCATTTAATGTCATTGCATATAACACTCAACACTCAAAGTGAAACCTTATTCTCTCTTCATGATTGATCAGATTTCAACTTCATGACTAATCAGATTTCAACACTCAAATTTTCACAAGTGTGTCATGCCAAATTTTTAAGAACCACCAGCAGCATGTTCCACTAGAAATACAGACATGTCGACCTCCGACAAATATATATAAAAATTAACTTACTATTGCAATCATTCAACAACATGGACAACATGGACGTGCTAACAAAATAAAAAGCATTTAGTGCTAAACTTTAATATTTATTGACCACATCATTTTACTAGGAGAAAATAAACACTAACAAATTAATTGATATTGTGCAGCAACCAAGTACAGTTGTTGTTTGAAGAAACAAGTATTTTCTCATACTCTCTGTTTCTCTTTGTTTGTTCTCTAGGTAGAGTTTGGTAATACTTGCAGAAGAATGGCTGAAAAAGTGTACTGCTTTGAGGAGGTATTGAAGTAAAAAAAATCAGGGGATTTTTCATATACTTTATCCTAGAAATTTAATAAATTATTCAGAAAATAAGATCAAAATACTTTTAAGTTATGAAGCAATTCACAAATTGCAAGCCAAATACCTTAAGCATCTAGTAGCTTTCAGCAAATACTTAAAAACAAAAACTAAAGAATAATAACATTTTAAGGGAAAAAACATGTTGCAGAATAAAGAAATAACAAGAGTCATATAGCACTAACTAAGTAGCATAGATACCTGAAGATCAAAACAATACTAATTCAAACACTGATATCTAATCCCTCTTTCCTAGATCATCACCCAACTTAGAGTTGTCAACCAATACAAAAATGATTTAAAACTGAACAACCAACTCAAAATATGAATTGTTCACAAACAACGAGCAATCAAAATAATCCATCTGTTATAATGAATGACAAGTTTTAAACTTGAGCAAAGAGAAAATATTCACTCTCCATTCTACTGAAAAACGTAAGTGTTTCAAGATTTTATCTCTTATTTTATTATTCAAGATAATACAAAAAACAAGCTATTAAACTTGAAAAAAAAATTAAGAAACAAAAAATAATATACTTTTATCTAACATTTTATCCAGAACAAATATGTAGCTTTGTGATACTAATGCAACAAAAACAGAGTATACTAAGTAAAGTAAAATAGCAAAAAAAAAAAAACAATAATAATAATAAAACATACAAAAGAAATTAGAGAGATATAAATGATATTCATGAATAACATAATTCTCAACATAAAGAAATCCAAGAAAAACTTAAAAATAGCACCAAAATATATATATTATAATTAGAGGAGCAGGCATTTTTTTAACCAATATTAACTAAATTCTTCTACATGACATACTTTGAGAGATAGAGTGGCAGACATACAATTAATTTCCCCAATTATCATTAGCAATTATAATCTCTTTTGTATAAATACTACGTACCAATATCTTCAACTAAATAATAAGATCAAAATAATATCTCATTTTCATATTTGCTAAATTACAACATATGAGTTTCTGCAAAATTACTTTTCACATAAAACTAAATGAATTTAAGTATTTACCTCATTCTTTCTTGACCTCTTCAAGATAGATTTTTAACCATAGACGTTAAACATTTATAGCTCTTATTAAATGAACATCTAATTCTTACAAATTTTCACCCCATAGTGATCTATATTTTCAAAACCCATAAATCTCATGCTAAAAGGGAAGAAATCACTTTTTAAGTTTTTTAATAAGAAAGCAGTAGATACTTCCTTTCCCTCGTACAAACAATATATTGACATCAGTTCATCACCTAAAATACTTAGAACACTTTCTTAAAATTTGTGTGTTTGATAACACTATGCCAGAAAAGGGCTACGACAACGGGGAATCCCCGTTGTCGTAGGTGTTTTTCCACCGTTGTGGATCGACTCGTTGTGGTAGGTCCAGACTTTTGACAACGGGTTTCTCACCGTTGTCTTAAGTATTTATGACAACGGTGAATACCCGTTGTCTTTACTGTTTATTAACCGTTGTCTTAAGCATATGACAACATATAACTACTGTTGTGTTTTCCTTTTATACCCGTTGTCTTAAGTATTTACGACAACGGAGTTTAACCGTTGTTATAGAATTTTAAAATCGTTGTGGTAAATACCTTGGACAACACGTTTTGTCCGTAATGTTTACTTGTTATACCCGTTGTCTTAAGTATTTACGACAACGGTGTATAACCGTTGTTATAGAGTTTTAAAACCGTTGTGGTAAATACCTACAACAACGTATTTTGTCCGTAATTTTTACTTTTTATACCCGTTGTCTTAAATATTTACAACAACGGTATATACCCGTTGTCTTAAATATAATTCGTTGTCAAAACTATATTTTACTCTTTTTTATTTCTGTTGTCATAGCTTATTAATATTATATATAGATATTTTTCATGCCATAAATTAAGAACCAATATAAATGTAATCATCATAAAATATCTCCACAATTAAAAAACCACATTAATTCATACATAGTTTTCAAACCACAATCGACAAATCTTCCAATTTATGTTGCTAATCTTCCAACTTCAACTTCAACATGTTCAAAATAATAAAAAAGCAATCGATCAACTTCTGACCACTTCTAGTAAATTAGTTGTCCATGTATTCAGAAACACAGATAGTCCATTCCTCCCGCACATCATCAATTTCTTTTCTAGAGTAGTTCTTCTGTGGAAACTGTTAAAATACAAAAAAAAAAAATGAGCAAAGCTTTTAATAAATGTCTAAGATATATCTTTCTATAGCTAGGCAGATAAGAGAATGCAAAATCATAGATTGAACAGATTTTTAAATGTTCTCTTGTAAGACCAATCATACAAAAATCTAAAACTATCAGCTCCTTCATAGAAAACACTTATGACGTATATAAACATATACCACATAACTCAATAATCAGACAAATTCTAAAGACCAAAACATAATAATATCATCAACATAAACTATTCTTACCACTAATTGCATCGAATCCGCTTCCACAACTCCATCAAACTCAATTATATCTTTCATGTAACGCAGCACAAAGTAACCACATTGCTCCCCGGCGGGCTGCTTAGGTTCCTAGGTTAGTAAAAATCTCGTTAAACACATTTTGATCATAATTATGAGAATACGAAATACATATAATTTTACATACCTTGATTATATTCCATGGATTATTTTTCTTTGTTCTCTTGCGAAACCCGCATTAAAGATTATTAAGGCCCTATAACAATAGATTAACGAGATATATCTTACAATTTACACTAAAATTATCATTTCATAAAAAATTCACAGCTAGCTTATAAATTAATATTAAAAATAATAAACTTACATGTCCGCAACTTTTTAATGCTACTTGCTCATCTCCCAATTCAGCAACATTATCATTTATCTCTTTTATTTTTTTACTAGGAGTGCTCTCTCTCATTGCTTTATTAGTATCCAGACTCAATTTTCTACGACGTCCCATTATTCCTCCAAACCTGTTCAACACAAATAAAAATTTATATTAGCTTGTTTTTAATGGATAGTGTACCTTGTAAAGCAGCAATACAAAATGTATAAATTAATGCTCACAGACTGAAAAACTAAAGAAATTATACAGCTAGTTCATAACTATCACGCTATGATAATCCAACTAATATTTTTTAATAAAACATGAATACTAATAAAAATGACAAACAGACTAGTTTATTCGACCACTATGCTCAAATGAAAACAAATTTACCCAGTTAATATGGTTCTTGATCTCTACTTCTCTCATCCTAAAGTTAATCCAAGGATCTAAAGCACTACTTCAAGCAGTACAAGCTTTTCCCAGGAAAAAAAAATTAAACAAAAAATTAATCATATATAGTTGTAGACAATCATGTCCAGTATGTGTTTCTCTATGTACCAAACATAGGCCTAATAAAACTGGATGGAGGGAATACAAAATTAATTCAACAGCGTTGGACGGCCAGCTATTGATTTTTGGTCATTATCAAGGATGCCGACTATGAATATTAATTCAAAGTTTGTGAAATAAGAGTTAAAAAAGATGGGAATCACACCCTCATAAAGTGTAAATATATGCATTTGTATCATAAAGTGTAAAAGCACCAAGATTCCCATCCCAATTTATTTTTGAGCATCAATCTCAAAAAAGAAAAAGAAAAAAGATATTTGACGTGTCCGCAGCCTCCCCCAAATCTTCCTCTCTGTTTTTATAACTGGTAATTTATGATTAAAGAACACATGAGCAGCCCACGTACTTTATGTATGCCAGCTTTGAAATTTTGATATATGATTTTCATTCATCACAACTATATTATATCTCAAGAGATTGAAATCAACAAAAATTTTGACTCCAAAGCTTTCACACTCAAGTCCACTGAGGCACCAGCACTAAATGCACAAATTTCAGCAGATTACCTTGGAGATCTACTGGAGAGACACCCTCCACACGAGACTAATTCAACAGAGTATGTGGCTCGAATTTCTAAACGTGAAACCTGCACATTAAGAACACTGAATAAATATGCAGAATCTGGACTGTGAAAATCTGTTTTTAAATTAGAATATGGAATTTACAAAATAGAGCATTCAGAATCGAAAAGAAGTATGCATCATACACATAAATAAGCAGCAAGTAAACACAAAAACTTAATTAAATTGTAGAATATGCAATTCGACCAATACAAGACTGATAATCAACATCAATATTTTCTCATTTGGAAATTAACACCCAAATGTCAAATAATCAATATATATATATATATATGTATAGATATGTTTACAAATTAATTTAGAGTTAATATATATATATATATATATTTATATATATAATAGCCTAATCATTACATGTGACCTAGCCATATGATTAGTACTAGAAACTATCGGGATGAGATATAGTAATGTTTGTGTGGTCATAGTAAGCCACTATATGCAATATTAATACTTTTTATATATTTATATATTATCATTAGGCCTAGGTATACATGAGTTTTGCACAACAGGTGGCTATTATTAGGCGAACTTGGTCCAAAAGTCAGGCATTGCCATCAAAAGAAGAGGTAGCGTTTATTTCATGTCGGCAATTTGCCTTTTTCCTCTGTTTACTACTCAGATCAGAATTATCTAATTATTCTTATCCAATCCAAAAATGTTATACAAGTGCTTCAATCTTTTGCTTTGGAAATTCAAATCTGTGTATGCAAACTTGATTTTGGTATAATTAATTATTTCAAATCTTCTACCTATTAATATATACCAATAGTACACCTATCTTACTTTTATCACTATAACATACTTTTTCTAAACCCTAATCTATCAAATCCTACAAAATTAATACTAACTTGCAAATATATACAACATCCAAATGTACCTTTAACTATATATTTATAGATTTCAAATCCTACAAAGCAAAAGCTTATAAGAGCCATGTATGTTTATTTTCTTTAATCAACAAGAAAAATTATAGCTATTGCGAAGAATATGGAGCCATCATAGTTGTTAACATGTGCTACCTAGCTAGCTAATGATTTTTGTATCTGGCTGTTCTTTTTAAAGCGTTATACATTTTGCATGAAGCCATCATACGGTGTTAAATTGTGCTTCCTAATTAATGATTTTTGTATCCGGTAGTTCCTAATTCTCTTTGTATGCGTTTTTTATGAATTAAGCTAGGACACCAAGTATCAATACCTATGGAACTGACTGCCCAAGTTCATCACCAGATTATTATTATTATTTCCCCCTTTAATAGTGCATCCAAGAAATGAAAATAAGCAAAGGCTTCAGAACTTACTTGAATAACAAGAACTGGGCAGTTTATTGCACCAACTTTGTAGATATTCTGTAATTAACAAAGAAACAACTGAGTGCCAATACTATTAATATCCACTAGCAATGTAAGAGAAAAGATAATTCATGAGCCATAAGATCTACAGCAACCAAAGATTTCATAGTCAGGAATCACATAATCACCACAACCATTTAAAACATTTGCGCCCAAGAAGCTGTCAAAACACTTGAACATGAACATGCAAACCTCAATCCATCAATAAAATTCAAACTAAAAAATAAGCTATGATAAAACAGCTTATTAGCAGGTGGACATGTTCCAAAATAGCTATTTCCCAAAATGGCTATACTCTATTTTATTAGCAGGTGGACATGTTCCATTTTTCATCTTAGCTAGAGTTGAATCACTGGCCTCTTACAGTTGTCCTAAACCAACAAATCTCTGTAAAAAAAAAATTCTTACACAAGATACTAATTTGAAAATCTAGATAATCTTGTCGTAAACTAGCATAACATAAATGTAATTAATCAAAAATTAAAAAATACACTTAATGATATCATGATCAGGATCTGGCTTAATAACATTTAACAAATAGCTGATTTGTCTCTCCAAAGGTAGAATAACTGTGAACTTCTCAATATATATATTTATATATGCAATTCATTAAAAATAATTAAATATTACATATAGTTTGCTCACTTCTCAAGACCAGATCAAGAAATTTTGATTAAAAAAATAAAAATTATAACATGGGATGCCTCTAGATTGGAGATTATTCGGGTATGTATGTTATCCAATCTGTCTTCTTCAATCATGCCACAAATTCTCAAGAAACCAGTTGTAAACTAACTTCCAACCAGGGCACCTTTTCCTCCCATGTGCTTTGTTCCTCTCTCTCATCCTAATCTTCATCCTAACCAAATTTGGTCCATAACATCATTTTCACACAATTTTGTTACTAAAAAGCATCACCCTTCAGTAACTTCAGTAACTCAGGTTAACTAATTTCAAATCATATACAGAAATTTCTTGGGAGATTTCTATAACTTAACTGAATTCAGTCAATCAGAACAGATATTATAGATTTTGATCTACCAAATGGGCACCTCATGTTTCAACATTCAAGAGACGTGTTCACAATCAATATATATATAATATTATAAGCAAATGTACCACATAACTCAGATCGTCTTTCTCAGGACTCCAACTTCAATTAACAAGTGGTGCATCAAACTTATTCAACCGATATTACGTTGATGTATCTACTCTATGAACAAAATTGAAAGACGCCCCACTAAATTCTCATGGATGATAACTAAAGAACAAAAATCACAAGACAAGAACATTTACAGAACCTGACACAATAGAAACCTCCTAGCTGAAGCAGATCTCCTGTTGTCAATTAATCCCGAGTCGGACTCATTATGAAACCACCCTACTGATCTCTGAGCGTCTTGCAGGATTTAAAAAATCCCTAGATAATAAAAAAATTGCAAAATAATCAAAATTTAAATAAAAAAATTCGAAAAATGTGGAACAGAACTCCAAATTACCCAAATATACTAAATGCGTAGGCAACAAAATCTATCGGAAATCAAAAGAACACTAAAAACACTGAATACACTTCAAAAGCACATGAAAATTGCATTCTAATGTGATCTGGAGAAAAGGGGAAATTTTTTTTTTTAAATAATAATAATTCAATGGATCACGCATACATATGGCTAAAGCAAAGAATCAAAAGTCCAAGCCAAGCAGACAAGCAAAGCAGACTAACGTAATACCAGGTTCTTGTGTGTTGTGTTACTAATACTAACAATAGTATCAGTCTCCTGTGTTTCTCGAACACAGAACGCTCGTTCAAGTGAGAGAGAGAGAGAGAGTATGAAAAATAAAGTGAAAGATTTGATTGTGGCATTTTGTCAAACATGTGGTTGGCATATTCCATAGAACATTCTTCAAACAAAACAGTTAATCAAAATGGAGATTAGGCGGATTCCAGTATGGAGAGGCTGAAATTGAGAGCTTCACAGAGAGAAAATTGAGTCTATATAAAGTGTACAAAAATTCGAATTACACGTACCTAGAAGACAGAGGATCCGGTTAACCCTGCAAAATTGGGGTTAGATAAACTCAGTCAAAATTTGAGGATGAATAAACAAAATTAGATGTCAAAATTGAGTCGAACAACATGAAATAGGTTATCCAAAGACTCCATTACCTTGCGACGCGGAGAACAGCAGCTCGCTGGAGGAATATTTAGAGCACTCACGACAGGTATTGTGGAGATGATTCTAGGCGGTAGAGGATGGAGATGATTCACGACGATGGGTGGCCGGACGTTTACGGTGGCGCGCGGGTGGAGGTTTGCCGGGGCACGACGAAGGGTGGCCGGAAAATTTATGGAAGCGCGAGGGTAGAGGTTTGGCTAGGGCACGACATGAGTAGAGAAGAAGAGAAAAAATGTGATTTTTTTTCCAAGGGTTGGTATTTATACCCTCTGTTAATTCATTAAAGAAAAATAAAAATAAAAAGCTACCACAACGGGAAAAGACAACGGGGGATTAAACCCGTTGTGTTTCAGCGCATTTTTTCATTTAACTCAACGGGCACCTATAATACAACGTGATTTTGACTTAAGACAACGGGTAGAACCAATACCCGTTGTCTTTTCCCTGTTGTCGTAACCTGTTTTTGGCAAACTCACTCTCTTTTTTGTGCTCATATCATTGATAGCATCCCAACAGAGCAAAAATTTGCATTCAATGACTATATATATATATATATATGTGTGTGTGTGTGCTTATACAATTAGCTCTGAGTTTGTTAAAAGTCACTATTAGTGATACCTTATCCACCAAAGGAAATCAAAAACACCATAGCAGTTTAACCAACAATTCTAAAATTTTCAGTTTAATCACTATTAGCTCCGGCGAGACAAGTCATCAGTTGCTGGCTGGAAAAAAAAGTATATCGAATTGAAACTTTTTAAAAGATTGAGATTTTTTACAATAATCGTGAAGCTCATGATTAAATTGAAAGTTGAGTAAAAGGTGAGATTTTTTAATGGTATATATTAAGATTAAGTAGGAATAAGATGGAATCCAAAGAAATTCATTATGCACATTTCAAGGGTGTTTTTTAGGAGATATAGTTAATTTTCGATTTGCAAATTGTAAGTTTTTTGTTTTAAAAAAATAGTGTTAATATTATATCACTACAAAAAAACGTGTGGTCTAGTGATCTCCTTAAGTTCGATCACTAATTATTGATACTAGTGATCGATCTGGAATCAATTATGAGAAATGGTCAAAATAGAACAATAAGCAACTGATTTGGCGACCGCTTAATAATATAGTAGATTAGCGATCGTCTTAGCGGTCGCGACACTTATCCCGTGCGCAGATTATTATGAATTCACATTTTCCGACCGTCTGCAGGCGGTTGCGAAATGAATCGCTATATTCGCGAAAGTCTAGGCGGTCGCCCAATATTAAATCAATATTTCGCGAAAGTCCACAAGCGGTCGTGAAATGAACCACCATATTCTGAACTGTAACGGTGGGCGTTAAATTTAAAATATAAAGCTAAATTACTGTTTTTGATCCATTTATTGTGAACGATCATAGTATTAATGTCCGACAATAAAGCGATCATCACCGTGTGAATTTTTAATCTAATATATATACTGGACATCTAAACAAGAAAACACACCCTCTCAACTTACCCAAAACTCTCATTGCCGCCGTTGTATAAAGGTTAGTTTATATGTTATTATAATTATTACATATTTAATTATTATAATTATTATAATGTTTTTTTGTTATTATGTCAATTATTATAATTATTACAATAATTTTATGTTAATTATTTGTTAATAATTATATTATTATAATAACTGTATGATATGTTAATTGTATATTAATTATTATAATTATATACTCCCTCCGTTCCATAGGAATTTGTACTCTTTCCTTTTTGGACGTCACACATAAATTTACACACTACTAAAAAATTATTGATTTGCATGCACACTCACAAACCTATACACATATTAACCCATACATCACTATTTTATATATAAAACATATCTTTTTTTAAAAATGTGTCATCCCGTAAGGTGCAAATTTCTACGGAACGGATGAAGAGTATTAAATATTATATGAAGAAAAATGTGTCAAGAGAGCAACGGTTTCCAATTCCTCCATTTCCTCATAAGGGTTGATGATACGATGATCATGAACTTGTTGGGTCGGCAGCTTCCGTCGACGTCTATCACCACATCATGATGATCAGTTTGATCATGTGCAGGTGAAACTTGTGCATGCCATTAATTTGCGTTTATACTTTTGAAACAAATTAAAATAATTAAATTAATACAACAAATATATATATTGAAATAATTAATTAATATTGAAATTAGGAAAACAAATTAATTACCTGCAATATAATCATATGATTTTATATAAATTGTGTATTTGTGTCCAACACAGTATGTAGTTAAAAGGCACAATACAATCAAATGATCACGCGGGTCCCAACAACAGCGATGGAAAACAAGTATCATATGTCAAGCCTGGAACTCTCATCAGCTCAAGTATTTTCTACTTGGGCCGAAGTTCTACAAATTAAATAATTAATTCTACAAGTTAATTAATTTATTAATAAATGAAAAACTTATATATATACCTTCGGAATCACACACTATCACAATATGGTCCACAGTTTTCTGGAACTTATTGGTGAGGTTTGATCCCATTGAAGGTGGGGCTTCTTGGAAATAGAATCGTCGGCATTGCATTGATTATTAATCATTCCGACGTCTAATTCTTCATGTTTCTCTTATTATAATGATGACTATCTTCTTTAATTAGCACATGTTGGCAGATGAATCTAATTTCGATCCAAAATCCTTTTTATTATCGATACCGTACAAACCAAATATACCTGAAAAATAAGTTCAACAGAAAAATTTTCTTTCATAAACGAGATCGAATAGTCCTTGTAATTAAAACCTATAGCAAATAGTTCAGAAAGGAAATCTACCGTACGTCAAAATAGACGAGCTTTGCTTCTTCACAACATCCTTCTTTCAATTGTTTTTTATATCTATCAAAACTCCCTTAATTGAATATTGTAACATTCCTAATACGAGAAATAATTTTAAAATTATTGCGGGGTGGATATTGGTATTTAAAAGTGCCAATCCAAGTGATATGAAGTTAAGCAGCAATTCTTCCATGATCTGCAACAATTCTTGCATGATCAACCTAATCAATTTTGTCTTTCTCAATTTTCTCATAGTTACTCCATCTGTCTCGAGATTATTTGTACACCTGTCTTATTGAAAATTCCAATATTACATGCACACTTTTAAAAAGAAAAGGAAAAATTGTATTTTTCATCCTTTATTTTTTATCTATTATTATTTTGCTCCTCTAACTTTTAGATTTTAATTTTACTTCTTTATCTTTAAAAAATGATGAAAATAAAATATTTTTAAAAAGATAAAGGACGAAAATTAAATTTTTTGAAAGATTAAGGACTAAATTTTAATTCTCATAGTCAAGAGGACTATAACCGTAATATGTGAAAAATAAAAGACGAAATAAATCATTTTTCCAAAAGAAAAACATTGATTTATGTATCCTCTCCAAAAAAAAAAAAAAATACAAATATTTACTCGTATATTACAATTTAACTCAAAAGGGTGCATTTTTTAATTTATATACACAATTAGGTATGCAATTAATTTCAGGATGGAAAAAATTTATTCAACTTTCTAAAGTCAAGTAAAGTGTCAATTTATCCAAATTAATTGGGAAGCTTCGTCGTAATTATGACTGTGTTACTTAATTAAATTTTAGCCCCGTAACTTTTTAAATTTTAGTCAAGTAAATTTTAGTCCCGTAAAATTTCAATGGTTATTGACTTAATTAAGCTTTCTAGTACTTGAACGCATGAAACAGAATTTATAATTGTATATTATTCTATTTAAATAGTATTGCTAATAATTAAAGACGAATATGATGAAACATTAGTCCACAAGGTTGGTACGTATTTCGTAATATTAGAAACATTTTGAAACCTTTTAGAATCAATATTCTAAAGAAAAATGAATTAGTTTGAAGATTTTTAATGTTTTGAGATGTCAAATTGATTAATATTTAAGGGTATGTTTGGTTCGTAAGATAAAACTATCTATCCGTCAAAATCATGCATGTTTTTGACGGATAGATAGTTTTATCTTACGAACCAAACATACCCTAAGTATATATACGTTGCAAACTAATTACTTTTATATAAGAGTAAGTCTCATGTGCACCAGTTACACGGTGCAACTCTAGTTCATTTTTAAAAAGTTAAACAGTGTATCTTTCATAGTTTAACTTTTCAATAATAATTTGTGTAACTTTTCAATTATAAACTGTTTAACTTTTTAAAAATGAACTTGAGTTGCACCGTGTAACTGGTACATACAAGACTAATCCTTTATATAATAATACATATTAATAATTAATTAAATGCAAGAATGAAAAAAAATATATAAAAGAGACAGAATTTGGTTCACTAACATTGTGTTAGCTACATCCACGGACAAAAGAGAGAATCATTTTTATTATGATCGAGGGTTCCAATACAACATTGATGAGTATTATATAGTGGAGATGTAGAAAGCTGGTTTGGGTGATGGATGAGATCATATCGGTTAATTTGGATGTATATATGAGAGGTACTTCTGGTTTAGGGAAAAATATCATTCAAGAAAGGAGGATCAGAATTTAAATTGGTCAAAAGAGCTAATTCCTCCTCCATTTCCTCCTCCTCGATGTTGAGTCCGCCACTGCTTCCATCTTGATCAGTTTGATCATGTGCAGCTTCTTCCATCTTGCGTTTTTTATACTTCTGAAACAATTAAATTAAAATAATTAAATTAATACAACATTTATATAATATTGAAATTAATTAGGGAATTACAAATTATATATAAATTACCTGTAAGTGGCTAGAAACTTGGTCTCTTGTCAAGTCAGGAACTCTCATCAACTCAAGTATTTTCTTGGTCCGAAGTTCTACAAATTAATTAATTCATTCATTCATGTTAAGTGTAAAGATAAGCTGAGTTTGAGTACTGAAGATTAGTCAGGAATCCTGATCCTGAGTATTGGATCCAGAGGAATATTCCTGAGGAAAGCAACCTGAGCCTGAGCGAAGACTTGATCCTGAGTCAGGAGTGTTCTGATCCTGACACTCAGACTGAATGTCATCCTGAGTGGTAAGATCGGTGAAGACACTGAAGACTCAGTAGAACTGAAGGCAATCTTGAGAGATCATCCTGAGCTGAAAAATCACCTACTCCCTGAGTCACTCAGCATGAAGGCGATCCTGAGCTGACAGTTAAGAAAACAGAGCATGGCAAAGACGACTTCACCAGAGTGATAAAGTCGGTTATTTGGGCAGCTGGCGGAGCAATCTCATTGGACGTCGGAACAGTTATTCAAGGCGGTTATAACCATACGAATCTCGTTGATTGATTAGAGAGCTCAAAGGTGGTTAAGAGTCTGATCTATAAATATGTATTCATTCCAGTTTTAAGAGAGTGCTTCATTCTAAATCTTAGAGAGAGAGAGAAAGCTTGTAATCTGTAAACATATTTTCATCATTTAGTGAAGTGACCCAACCCCATCCGTGGACGTAGATCAATTTGATCGAACCACGTAAATTACTTGTTCTTTTGATTTCCTGATTATTTCTATTGAGTGTTCATCCGACAAGTTCTTCCAATTGCTCTGAAATCCTAGAAGTCATATTGAGCTCGATTCAATCTCCGGAGGAGGAATCGATTGGTTAATCATCAATCATGGCATCTACCGAGCTGAAATTTGAGAAATTCACTGGAGCAAACGATTTAGTTTGTGGAAGATCAAGATGAAGGCTCTCTTGACTCATCATGGGCTGGGCAATGCTCTGAAGCCTGAAGATCAATGGCCCCCTTCTTCGTCAGAAAATCCAGGCAAGAGACAAGAAATATTGGAAAAGGCTCATAGCACAATCATCTTGTGTCTGGGGGATAAGCCTCTGAGGGAGGTGTGCAAGGAGAAGACTGCCATTAAGGTTTGGAGTAAGCTGGAGAAGGTGAATCAGACTAAGTCTGTCACCAACAAGTTGTTCATGAAACAAAAACTGATGTCATTCAGGATGAATAAAGAGAAGGAGTTGATTGAACAACTTAAAGAATTCAACAAGGCTGCTGATGATCTTGAGAACCTGGGAGTGGAATTTGACGATGATGATAAGGCTCTGATGCTCCTGAATTCTTTGCCTAAATCCTTTGAAAATTTCAAGGATACCTTACTATTTGGGAGGCAGGATAAATTGTCCTTCGACGATATTCTGGGTGCCCTGAAAACCAAGTCACTTCAGCTACAAGCTGAGAGGAAAAGTTCAGGTCAGGCTGAAGGGTTGAATGTCAGGTTTAAGAAGGGCAAGAAAGATTTTCAGAACAAGAAGAAGAAAAACACAAAGGGGCCAAAATCTGGTGATTTTGTTGAGAAGAGGAAATGCTTTGCTTGTCACAAAACTGGTCATCTCAAGAAGAATTGCTCTGACAGAAATAGGAATCAAGGAGAAGAACAAAAGGCTGATATAACTGTTGCTGCTGAAGGTGCGTATGATAGTACTGAGGTGTTAACGGTTACTAACCTGAAACTGAATGATGAGTGGGTACTGGATTCTGGATGTTCATTCCATATGTGCCCTGATGAATCATTATTCAGGGAGTTGAGGAGGTTTGATGGAGGCTCAGTTGTTCTGGGCAATAATCAGACATGTAAGGTGAAAGGGAGTGGTTTTGTCAGGTTGAAGCTGCATGATGGAGTAGATAAGATACTCTCAAATGTGAGGCTGGTGCCAGAACTGAAGAGAAATATGATCTCCCTGGGTTCACTTGAATCAACTGGGTTATGAGTTCAACACTGAGGATGGTTATATCCTGATAACCAAAGGCAAGAAGGTATACATGAAAGGCAAGAAAGTCAATGGGTTGTATATCCTGATTGGAAGTACTTCTTCAAGGTCAGCAAACAATGTTATGGACAGTACTGAGGCAATATTATGGCATAAAAGGTTGGGCCATATTGGAGAAAGGGGGCTCCAAGAACTTTCAAAGCAGAAGGCATTTAGGGAAGGAAAGGTGATGAAATTGGATTTTTGTGACAATTGTGTCCTGGGTAAATCCAAGAAAATCCCATTCCCAAAGGGTAAGAAACTTACTGATGCACCTTTGGATTATGTTCATTCTGATATCTGGGGACCAGCTAAGGTGGAGACTCATGGAGGGGGAAGATACTTCATGACAGTCATTGATGACTTCAACAGGAAAGTATGGGTATTCATACTGAAGCAGAAGAGTAAGGCCTTAGAAAGGTTCAGGGATTGGGTCAGGGAACATGAAAATCAGAGAGGAAGATCCATTAAACATCTCAGGACTGATAATGAATTGGAGTATGTATCAGAGGAGTTCAACAATTTCTGCAAGTAAAGGGGGATCACTAGACACAGGACTGTTCCTGCAAATCCTCAGCAAAATGGCTTGGCTGAGAGGATGAATAGGACAATCCTGGAAAAGGTCAGGAGTATGTTGTCAAATGCAAAGCTACCCAAGGTGTTTTGGGGGGAAGCAGTCAGTACAGCTTGTTATCTTATTAACAAGTCACCTTCCTCAGCAATTGAGTTCAGGACACCTGATGAGGTGTGGTATGGGAGGATCTCGGACTACAATAACCTGAAGGTATTTGGTTGCTCAGCTTTTGCCCACATCAGGCAGGATAAGCTGGAACCTAGAGCACTGAGATGTATCTTCTTAGGATATCCTAAGGGAGTGAAAGGATACAAGTTATGGTGTTTGGAACCTGGACATAAATGGTGTATTGTAAGTAGAGATGTGACTTTCAACGAGAAAGTCATGGGATATAATCAGCCCATCAACATACACGACTCAGATGGTATACTTTCAGGAGATGGATCTCAGGTTGGGGTGGAGACTCCTGAAAGGAACTCAGGACAAGGAATTTTTTAGGTAGGTGAAACCTCAGGGAGGACTCAGGAGGAGTCAGAGGAAAGTGATACTGACGATCATTCTGACCATTCAATTTTAGATACTGAAGGCCAAGATCTCAGGAATTATAGTCTAGCAAGAGACAGACACATGAGAAGCATACACCCTCCAACTAGGTTTGGTCAGACTGACATGGTGTCCTATGCCCTGATAACCGCTGAAGAGGTGGAGCATCAGGAACCACAAAGTTATGCTGAAGCTGTGTCAGGCAAAGACAAAGAGAGATGGATATTGGCCATGACTGAGGAACTTCAGTCATTAGAGAAGAACAACACTTGGACACTTGTGAATTAGGTTCAGGGACAGAAGGTAGTCAGTTCCAAGTGGGTCTTCAAGAAAAAATCTGAAATGGGATCAGGAGAAAGAGAGAAGCTGAGATATAAGGCAAGGTTTGTTGCCAGAGCCTTCACTCAGAGAGAGGGGGTAGACTTCAATGAGGTATTCTCACCAGTGGTGAAACACTGTTCAATCAGAATCTTATTGTCAAAGGTAGCTCAGGAGGACTTGGACCTTCAGCAGTTAGATGTCAAGACAGCCTTTCTACACGGAGACCTGGAAGAAACTATACACATGCAACAACCTGAAGGTTTTATTCTACCTGGGAATCAGGATAAAGTGTGTCTACTGAAGAAATCATTGTATGGACTGAAGCAAAGTCCTAGGCAATGGTATAAGAAGTTTAATAGTTTTATGATCTCCATAGGCTTTACAAGATGCAGGTATGATAGTTGTGTCTATCTTGAAAAATAAGGGAAGGAAGTACTCACATATCTGCTGCTCTATGTGGATGACATGTTGGTTGCAAGCAAGAGTCCTGAAAGAATTCAGAGATTGAAGGTAAAACTGAGTAGCATATTTGACATGAAGGATCTGGATATGGCTAAGAGGATACTGGGCATGGAAATTATCAGAGATAAGGACAAAGGGAGGTTGTTCTTAACTCAGAAGGATTACATCCTGAAGATACTCAGGAGGTTCAACATGCATGAAGCCAAAGTTGTATCTACACCCCTCGATCAACAGTTTAAACTGACACCAGGTCAGTGTCCGAAGTCAGAAGAAGAGAAGGCACAAATGAGTAAAATCCCTTACTCAAATGGAATAGGTAGCATAATGTATGCTATGGTGTGCAGCAGGCTAGATTTAGCACATTCAGTCAGTGTGGTCAGTAGATTTATGGCAAATCTGGGTAAGACACACTGGGAGGCTTTTAAGTGGATCATGAGATACTTAAAGGGAACTGAAAATCTGGGGTTACTCTTCGAGAAGACTAAGGATGATACTCAACCGCTTCAGGGATATGTGGACTCAGATTATGCTGGAAGCATTGATACGAGAAAATCCTTATCAGGATATGTGTTCACATTATATGGTACAGCAATCAGCTGGAGAGCAGTACTCCAGTCAGTAGTGGCACTCTCAACTACTGAGGCTGAGTATATTGCGATGACTGAAGCAGTGAAGGAAACGATGTGGCTCAAGGGTATGATTAAAGAATTTGGAATCAGACAAAAGGAAGTTGTAGTTCAGTGTGACAATCAGAGCACAATTCATTTGGTTAAACATCAGGTCTTTCATGAAAGGTCAAAGCATATTGATGTCAGACGACTTCATTTTGTGAGAGATGTGGTGGAAAAGAAAGTGATTTCAGTGCAGAAGGTTTCCACTGAGGACAATGCTGCGGATATGCTGACTAAGGTCTTACCTATTTCAAAATTCAGATATTGCTTTGAGCTGATCAAGCTGCAGTCATGGGATGTACCATGAACTAGGTCCTGAGGTGGAGTGTGGAATGGGGGAAACTCACTTACTTTAAGGTGGAGAATTGTTAAGTGTAAAGATAAGCTGAGTTTGAGTACTGAAGATTAGTCAGGAATCCTGATCCTGAGTATTGGATCCGGAGGAATATTCCTGAGGAAAGCAACCTGAGCCTGAGCGAAGACTTGATCCTGAGTCAGGAGTGTTCTGATCCTGACACTCAGACTGAATGTCATACTGAGTGGTCAGATCAGTGAAGACACTGAAGACTCAGTAGAACTGAAGGCAATCCTGAGAGATCATCCTGAGCTGAAAAATCACCTACTCCCTGAGTCACTCAGCATGAAGGCGATCCTGAGCTGACAGTTAAGAAAACAAAGCATGGCAAAGACGACTTCACCAGAGTGATAAAGTCGGTTATTTGGGCAGCTGGCGGAGCAATCTCATTGGAAGCCGGAACAGTTATTCAAGGCGGTTATAACCATACGAATCTCGTTGATTGGTTAAAGAGCTCAAAGGTAGTTAAGGGTCTGATCTATAAATATGTATTCATTCCAGTTTTAAGAGAGTGCTTCATTCTAAATCTTAGAGAGAGAGAGAAAGCTTGTAATCTGTAAACATATTTTTATCATTTTGTGAAGTGAGCCAACCCCATCCGTGGACGTATATCAATTTGATCGAACCACGTAAATTGCTTGTTCTTTTGATTTCCTGATTATTTCTGTTGAGTGTTCATCCGGCAAGTTCTTCCAATTGCTCTGAAATCCTTGAAGTCTTATTAAGCTCGATTCAATCTCTGGACAATTTCACAACAATTCATGATTCTACAAATTAATTAATTAATAAATAAAAAACTTAATTATATATATACATTGATAACCACACACCGTCATAATATGATCCACAGCTTTCTGGAACTTATCAGTGAGGCGTGGTCCCCATTGAAGGCGGGGCTTCTTGGCATTTCCGACCCTGTCTTCTAATTCTTCTTCATGTTTTCTCTTATGACTAATATCTTCTTTATTAATTTGCACGTGTTGGCAGATGAATTGGACATCTTTCGATTTTGCCAGACCATGAATTCGACATCGTTCCGCGTCACACGCCTTCACTGAAATTATGAATAAACAAATTCACATTTAATTAAACCACTTATAATTAATTCAAAAAGTCATTAATTGATTTTCATATTCATTTAACAAATAAATAAATAAATTGGACTAATCAAGAAAATCAATGAAAATATAAAAATTTATCAAGAAAACAACCTAAAAATATAAAAACTAATCAAGAAAATAACCGAAAATATTAAAATTAATCAACAAAAAACAACTAAAAATATAAAAACTAATTAAGAAAACAACTGAAAATATAAAAATTAATCCAGAAAACCATGAAAATATATATAAACACGGCTTCACTGAAATTAGAATTAACAAATTCACATTTAATTAATTAAACCCTGCACCTATAACTAATTATTTAATTAATTATATACACAAAATAACGTCATTTGTAATTTATTTTCATGTTCATTTAAAATAATCAAGTGACGATGAATCCAAGGGAGACCTTCGTGTTTATGCGTTCATGCACAAAAACCAATAAAAAAATCACTCAAAATTAATATAAAACAAAATCACCAAATATATAAACACTAATCAAGGAAACAACTGAATATATATATAGACTAATAAAAAAAATCACTGAAAATATTAAAATTAATCAAGAAAACAACTAAAAATATAAAAACTAATCAAGAAAATAACCGGAAATATAAAAATTAATCAAGAAAACAACTAAAAATATAAAAATTAATCAAGAAAATAACTGAAAATATAAAAAGTAATCAAGAAAACCATTGAAAAATACATCCAAAGAAAAATTTATTATTAATTGACATACAAAAATCTAAACACAAGATAAATTCAAAAAATCCTTAGCCATAATAATTAAAAAAAAAAAAATGGACTGCGTGCATGCAATATTATAATTAATTCGTGAATGAATATAATACCTTCATATTTGTATTGGTGAAGGATGTTTTTGAGAGTTTGAAGAATTATTGGAACCGAAGAAATATTGTGAAGTGAGTCCATTGATAGGTATGTACGTATGAAAACAACAAACTTAATTTCAGAAATTAATTTAGATAAAATGGTGGATGAGAGGTTCTCTTATTTATATACACAATATATCAATATTCATTGTGGCCCAAGTAGATACTGGATGAGAGATTAATTTAGATGAGATATTGGATGAGTCGGCCCAATTCACGACTTGCAAAAAAAAAAAAAAAAATCACCTAATTCTTTTAATGAAAAAATAAATCACGTAAAATCACTTAATTTTTTTAATGAGACGGAAAGTACTTTTACATACATAGTGTAATTTTTATTAATAAAAAATATATTATGTTTCAATACATATATAGTGATAAAAAATTACTTTTTCAGTATGTATTATGTTTATATAAAAAATCTAAAATAAAGATTTATGTGAATTCGAGTTCATGCGTGTGAACTCGATTTTATCAGATATCACTATTATGTGTATTTATTATCACTGTTATTATATATAGATACATTATTATTATTATTATTATTATTATTATTATTATTATTATGTATATACAATATTACTATTATAAAATTAAGCATAATTTTACAATAGTGATAATATATATATATATATGATAAAAACTTGTATGAACCCGAGTTCATGGTGAACTCGGGTTATCAGTTATCACTGTCATGTGTATACACTATCACTGTTATGTATATTCGCTATCACTGTTATGCATATACACTATCACAATTAAAAATTAAAGTATATTTTTATAACAATGATAGAATATATGAATAACAGTGATACGAGTTAATGTGAACTCGAGTTCACAAGAGACCTACTATATATATATGTGTGTGTGTGTGTGTGTGCGCGCGCGCATAACAATGATAGTTAGTGATTATACATAATACTGACGGAAAAATTATTTTTTAAGGCCAACAAGTTAGGGGGGTTAGTGATGCGCAAATTGTGTTCACACACATTCGCTAAGCCTACAAGTGTATAGGATCTTTGTAGTACGTAAGCTTGACCAAGTAATAAAAAATATCGAACCCTAAGGAGGCAATCTTTAGTGCAAGGAGACAATAAAATATGCAGTGCTACTATAACTATGAAAGCGATAAATATTTTCCGATTTTGGAGCTAACAAAAATAAAATCAAAGCAACTAAATTAAACTACCTAATTAAACCAACTAAGGGGAAGTGAGGATGATGTAAAATGTGCTTCGGATAATTTCAATTAAGTGAGTTTCGTGACCTATTGTGTCTATGCCTAATTTCGATTCATCAAACAAACAAACTAAAGAAAAACTCTTACCAAATTAAGTAAACGCAGCTCTAGCTTGTTTTCCACTCAATCGAGTGCCTATTCGTGAGTGTTCTCGACGACCTATCCACTCTCGGTATAATATACATCTTAACAATAACAATTCAACGGTTCATTCAATACAACGATACACCTAATAGAGCAAACGCAGATCTCGCTTGTTGCCTACTCAGTTAAAATGCACAATTATAGAAGAACAATCCACTAATGCTCAAGAAATCCGACAAAAAATAATTTAATAACTCATTCCACTCAATCACACACTTAATCAAGAAAACGCAGTTCTCGCTTGATGCTAACTTAATTAAAATGCATAATCAAATAAGAACAATCGTGTAAAGCCCAAATTAATCCACAAATTAGGAGTTAATATCTAACAAAACAAATTAAAACAATAAACACAATAGAATCACTAATTCTCACTTAATATCTATCACCCAAAACACAAGATCATTTAACCCATGATAAAACTCAATGAACCCATGAAAATAAAATAACTATAAACTATAAACATTGAACCAAATGAAATGTAAAGGAAAAATATCACCTCATGGAGTTCCAACACTTGAATTCTTGCAAAGAAATTAAAAGAAACTACTAACATCTAACTAAGAAATTGCAAGAAAAATTAAACCCTAATGTAATGTGTATAAAATGGGGGAGAGGAGCTCCCCCTTGTGTGAGTAACAATTTGCCGAGTGTGTTGTGTTCTTCTGTAGTGTGTATCGTGTGTTATGTGTAGTGTAATTCCCTTCATGCCCTTTGCCCACTTTACAAGCAAGGTGAAAACGTGGATGTTTCTAAATGAAGAAAACGTAGTGACAATTTTTGTTACTTTTAACCCTCAAAATCTGAGTCGAGCGCATACATGTTGTCTTCGAGCGCACAGGTGCTTGTTCGAGCATAAAATCTCTGTACACGTTCATCCTCGTTGCTCGACCACTTCACAAATTCGCTCGAGCGTTAGAAAGCATTTCTTCTCGTTTGTATAGCAACTCTTCAAGTGGGTAAACTCTTCTTCAATATCTTCAGACGGTGGTCGGCTTCTTCTAAGATTCGGCAAAATCTCAGCTTCAATTGAAGCAAAGAACAGGGGTTGTGGACATGAACTCCGGCGAGGTTGGAAGCGAACGGTGGTGGGATTGGACGGCTGTGTGCGGCGGTGATTTGGTGGATTGGTATATGTTTATATAAAAAATATAAAACAAAGATTTATGTGAATTCGAGTTCATGTATGTGAACTCGATTTTATCAGATATCACTATTCTGTGTATTTATTATCACTATTATTATATAAATAGATACACTATTATTATTATGTATATACAATATTACTATTATAAAATTAAGCATAATTTTATAATAGTTATAATATATATATATATATATATATATATACTCCCTCCGTCCATGAAATTTATGCTCACATTTTTGCACGTGGTTTAATGCAATATGTCGGAAGGTATTATGAGATATTGTGAGGTCCATTTTGAGTAAAGAAAGTATTTATGGAAAGTACATATGATATATTTTTCATAAATATTTTCTTTATTCAAAACGGACCTCACAATATCCCGTAATACCCTCCGACATATTGCATTAAACCACGTGCAAAAATGTGAGCATAAATTTCGTGGACGGAGGTAGTATATATATATACATAATAATAATAGTTAGTGATTATACATAATACTGACCCAGGAGAAGAAGATGATGATGAAGCCTGCTGAAGGTGTGATGAAGAAAGCTTAGACTTTGTCCCGAAAGAAACTTGCTACTGAACCTCTTCCCTCTCGCTCAGAGTATATTGAAGAGTTTGCCCCTTCTGCACTTTGGGAAAATTGGGAGCCGATCAAGAAACAATTCGTAGAACTCTTCTACGTTTTTGGCGTCTGGATCACTTCCAAAGAAGATAAGGAGTCAATCTTCAGTAGGTGGATAAGTCTCGTGCTTCCTGAAGTCTAGAGAGAAATCATTGTCTTTGCTGACAGGAAGAAAAGGCTCCAGAGAACATTGTCTACCTCCCTCCCACAATTGGCGTGAACTATCACCTGGACCAGACGAAAATTCAGGAAGAGATCGCTGAGGTTGCTAAGCGATCTGGTGCCCTTGATGATGCTAGGAAGTTCCATGCTTCGAAAATGAGAGTTCTGAGGAAATATCAGATTTCCTTTGAGAAGTGGGAGGACGAGGAATAGATCAGTGGTAGTTTGTCAGGAATTCATCCTTTGTAATAGTTTCAGGATCTTTGTACTTTACTTCAATTATCAATGAAACTATTTATTCCTGAGACAACAACTCGTTAAGTGTTAGAGGTTACTGAACTGAATACTGAACCTTTTTCAGTACACTGTTTAGATGGTTACGATTTTTATTAAGGGTTTGGTATCATCAAAAAGGGGGAAATTGTTGGGATACAATCTGAGGATTTTGATTATATCCCAAAACCCTTGATGATTTGCCTAAGTATAGTTGGTCAGGATGATAGATTTCAGGATAGTCAGGTTAGAATAGTTTTTCTATTCACAGGTATTCAGTTCAGGGGGAACACACTGAAGGCTGAAGATTGAAGAAGACATCCACTAGATCTGAAGTCAGAAGAGCATCCAACCCTGAAGGTCCAGTTCGTCCTGATGACAACTGACCTGAAGCTGATCCTGAAGAACCTGAAGACGGTCTGAGAAGAGTCATCCTGAAGAATCCCACTAGTGATATTCTTACTGAGTACTCTAAGCATGCTCAGGTTAGGACTCACTCAGTGAAGGGCGTGTGTAACCTGAGTAATTAGGCTGAGTATCATCATTACTGATACTTGTAAGTCCTGAAGGAAATGGTTACACGTGCAATGGAAAGTTAGCATTTATGCTAACTTCTGAGGACAAAAGGAATGTCAGCAACTCCGTATAAAGACAAACATTTATTCTGAGTAAAAAATGAGAGACTCGGAGTTTTAAATGTACGAGGAAGCACAAAGTCAAATCGACAAACTAGTCATTGGACAGACAGCCAATGGGGAGTTGACACGTATGTACGGAGACTGCGCTTCATTTAATGCACCTCAGAGACACAGGCGGCGGATCAGAGAATTTCCATACTTAGTATGGGAAAGTCAAATCAAGTACAACCGCTGTCTGCACCTACCTAATATAGGAAGAATTGAAAAGATCTCCTCCAACGGATCTTTTCAAATCTCCCAATAAATACAGATTGCCTTGCACCCATTCAAGGTTAAGGAATATTTCCAAGCAAGAAATCTCCAAGAAACCAAGTGCTCAAAGCAAACCATAAACAACACTCTGCAAGTTTAAATTTACCTAGTGTTGTAGTAGGATTCATAATCTGTATATTGCTTAGAGTGATAATACTCATCATTAGATTTGTTTTGCTAGAGAGGATTATCACAAACTTAGTTGGAAACCAAAAAACCAAACCCCTCAAGTTGTGAGAAGATTGGTGGGAAGGACTGGGACTTGTAAAATGTCTAGGGGTCGAGTTCCTTAGAGAGGAAGGAGGCTTTGCGCACCTTGGCACATTAAAAATAAGCACCGATCCTCGGTGGAAGAGGATCGCTTCCTATTAAATCAGACCATGGACGTAGGAGTTGGTTATCTCCGAACCACGTTAAAAACGCCTCTATGTGCTGATTTATTTATTGTTCGGGATCATAACTGTCATGCATTCATATTAAACTGAGCATTCGAGCATTCAACATTAGTTTTACAATTCAGGAGAAATCAATTCTCCTAAGCTTAATCTGTGCACCAGCCTTAACAACTATTTTCTAAGTAAACGAAAATTAGTTTTCAGGAATTAAAACGAGTAGAAATTTAAGGGCTCACTTCCGCACGTAACTCTGGCTCACTGAGATAGCTATCCAACTGACTAGCTTCCTGAGCGGTTAGTAGGTGGGTTATCTCTACTGAGCTTTCGAGAGCACAACACTCAGACTCAGCCTATTTGTCTCCTGACTGATCAGTCTTTGCTGTCCCTGAGACCATCAGTTCAGTGAGTAACATCAGGATCTTCCTGACTAAGTTTGTAAGAGTATTTTCCTGAGATTTCGAAAAATCCGACATCAGTGTATTCTCTCTTCCCCCCCCCCCCCCATATACTGATTATTACTCATTTTGGTACCAACAAAACACCATATAAATTACAGTAGTATGTAATCCTATAGTATAATATTATAACTCAAGATATACTTACTGATAGAACAGTGTAAAATGTGTATGATATCAGTAAATACAAATTAATGGTAAAAGCAAATACATCTTATGGTATAAGTTTAATATTACAGAACTTATTTATGTATGTATATATATAAATGTGTGTGTGAGTTTTTGTAAATAAATTAGAGCAGTATTCCTGTGAAATTTGTTATTATTACGAAATTTTGACATGCATTGTTATCTAATCATTTTCTTGGCATGTAAATTTATCAATTTTTTTTTTTTAAAATGTCTTAAATCTTACTGAAATTACTGAAACTTGTTTAGCCTATTATACTATTTTGGGTCAACTAAAAAAACTAGTAATTAAAGATGAATTTTAGATAATTAATTTGTGACATAAATATGGGATGCTTATCGACAGAGTTTTGTCAAAAGTATAATTTTTATTGAGTTAAATTTATTTATCAGTTAATTGTAATTTTATGAGAATAATCATTAAATACATTATACAATTATTTATTTTATTACCTGCATGCACATCTTGTTAAAAATTAAAAAAAAAATTAGTTTCACGAGAATTTGAGCTCAACTGATCTTCAACTCTCTATTTATTTTTGTTTTTTTTTTCTTGTTCTATTGCTCTACTTTTACCATTTTTTGTAAATTGTGGCAATCTGGTGGGCTCAAAAGCGCTTGACAGACGCATTTGATATAAAAGCAATGAAGATTAGTTAGTTTGTTAATATATCTACTAACATAATTAATACTATAAAATTGATACAATATTATTTTCTATTTAACTCTAGTACTCTACTCTTAATTCTTGTACATATAAGGTAGAATATTCTTTTGTAAACTCATTGACCATAACCTAGAACACAATTTTTCTCTTTTGTGAATTTCTCTTCTTCTACAATGATAAAGAATATTTCTCAAGATAGAATCATGAGGAGGATGCTTTTAAAACACTAAAACAGGAGTATATTAAAATAATAATCTTGGTATATAAAGATAACTGTAATAATTAAAATGTGTGCATATTAAAGAAATAATAAAATAATATGAAACACCAAATAAATTACACTACAGAATAGTTAGAGCAGTACTTATGTGAAACCATATCTATGGGATATTTTGTGATAGAATAATTTTGTCAAAAGTATCACTTTTTATTGAATTATCAGTCAATATAATTTTATGAGAATAACCTTTAGAAATTATTAAAAATAGTGGGTCCACTGCCATAGTCCTCTACCCGACATAATGGGGCCGACATTAACAGTGATAGAGTACACATCATATGAGAACATTGTTGTTTGTTGTTTCCACTCAGCTTCTTATTACTTCGAGATCAAGTTCAAATCATGATAATAACAAGCGCAGCATCGAAGCCCTTCCATCACCTTGCTCCTTTCTCAGACATCACGAATTTGGGAGCAATGGTTTCCAATTTCTCCATTTCCTCGTAAGGGTTGATGATGATATGAGACATGATGAGTTAAATATAAATTTTTCATTTCCTTCTTCAAGCAGCGCACAACCCTCCATTGGGGAATTACACTTCTTCACAAAAAGAAACTCACAATTAAACCACCTATTAATTAGTTATATACTTGCTGAAAGAATTACCTCAATAAATAATCAGTAATACTTTAAAAAGTAATAAATAATACCTAAAGAGGTAATCAATAATACCCAAATAATGTTAAAAAAACGTGTACCGTGTATTTTGAAAAAAATCAATGATTTGTCTTAAAATTCAAGTACATACCATGCACATGTTGCATACTAGAATTTGGAGAAAAAAAGTTTTTGGTCTCATAACTTATTGAGTGTCCCTCTTGGTCCCAAAAATTTTGACTCTTTGATTTTGGTCTCGTAACTCATTGAGTTACGTTTGTCAACTTTTGGTCTCATTTTTACCAAAAAAGTAAAAGTAATATTATTTTTTTCAATGCACGACGCACATGGTGGTTGAATTTGGAACATTCCATCATCCTTGCTGATATTTTATTATATTTTATTAGAGTGTGTTTTGTTCAATTGATAAACTAATCAATCCCGCCAAAACGTGCATGTTTTGGCAGGATAGACTAATTTATTCATTAAACAAAACACACCTTTAGTGTATCAGTAATATAGAAAAAATAAATAAAAAATACAAAATAAAAAAAAATTTATTATTTGGCAGCCACATTAGCAAGGGTACCGGAAAATTTCAAATTCAACCACTACATGCGTCGTGCATGGCAAAAAATGATATTATTTACACTTTTTCGGTAAAAATGAGACTAAAATTGGACAAACACAAAGAGTTACGGGACCAAAATTGAAGAGTCAAAATTTTTGTAACCAAATTTGGACACTCAATAAGTTATAGGACGATAAAACTTTTTACCTCCTAGAATTTGTAATAAGATTTTTTTATGAAAATTCTAGTGTATATTTAATCTCATCAAAATTATAAATTAATAATTATTAAAAGAAAAATGTATATATATATATATATATATATATTATTCATTCAAAATTTCCAATTAGTGGGTATACATTCTTCAAATAGTAATTAAAAATTATATTTTACTTTATTTATCATCAATACTTAATGTACATTATAAGTGGATCAATTATTATTTATATTTATATACATTAAAAATATCTTTAAATATATAAATAAATAATTCGATTATAGAGGTTTTACTACATATTTGAATATGAAGGAAGTAGTAACGAAATATAAAAACCAATCGAGAAAATCAATGAAATCTATATCCAAACGAAAAATCGAACAAAAACAACAAATTGAGACTTTGAAGAATATAATCAATCGACAAAGAGAAACCAATCAAGAAATCGGTGAAAATATATAAACTAACAAACAAAAAATTAATCAACCAAAGAAAAATAACAAATTGGGGCTCTAAAGAATATTGACAAAAACTCGCATGTTCGGTTTATTAATTATCACTAACATGTATATATGTATATTATCACTGTTATATATTTACTATTACTGTTATGTATATATATTATTACTGTCAAAAAATTAATTGTATTTTTATAAAAGTGGACTACTTGTACTTTCTTGTATGAGTAGGTATTATGTGAGTAATACTCACGGAAATAATTTCGTGAACGACATATTTTATTTCACGCAGTAACACACATTTCGGTGTGTAGTGTTAGTTCATATGCAGTGTCGTGTTAGTTCATATGCAGTGTGGTATTAGTTCATATACAATATGATTTTAGTTCATTCACTGTGACATACTACGTGTGGTGTTAATTCATATATAGTGTGGTGTTAGTTCATATACATTGTCGTGTTAGTTCATATACAATATTTTATGTCATTTATTTTTTAAAAAATCAAATATCAAAATACTTAAAATAAATTGTTGTTCACCATAAAATTTACTGTGTGTATCATTCACATAATACTTTGCCTTCTTGTATGGGTATTACTCATACCTTCAGATTTGAGTTTTTATCAATATGTTTTTTCCTAATAAAAAAAAACTAGGTGAGAATGAATACGAGACATTTGAATTTATTTTCCTAAGAATCATTTCAAGATTCTTCAACGCGGCAATATCATCATCCACAACAAGAACTTGAAAACTTGTCGGGGAAAATCCAGTTGAACCCATCAAGAACGGTAAGATATATGTATGATAAAAGACTGAAGAACGAGCCGGTTCTCTTGTACCCATAAGCAATTAATCAATCTTCAATTTTTTTTAAAAAAAATTTGCAAAAATATACAGAGTTGATCACTAAAGATTCTAAGATTCTTGATTTCTTCTATAAGCATTGGAAGAACTGTTTTAGTAAATGTGGCTGATTTCTTTATCCTTTTGCAAGCAGCTTGAGGATTCAGGACTTCTCTTTCCTTCTTACAAATCAATTTCTCCATCGATTTGTCCTCGTGTGCGACAATTTCTTGATCATAAGCACTTGGGGTTCGACTTTTTTTCTTTGATGTGATTTTACATCCGACCTCTTTGTATCTAATTTGATCATTGTGGCATTCCTCAAGGCTTTGTATTCTAGGCCTAGACCTATGGAAGTGGATTTAGTTGGTTGCACTCTTTTTTTTCTACGTCCGGTTTTCCATAAGGGTGGTTTACGACTAGGTTTTTAATGAGGTCCAACTATTTCTATTTGTTTACTTCCTTTTTCTGTTCCTCCTATAACTCTATATTTATTTTCTCTTTTTAATATAATACCTGATTCGTCTAATTTGATCGTTGTGATGTGGGCAATTATTCCTGAATCGCAATCACCTTCTTCAAACTTCTTGTCTTTTTTTCAAAGGTCAATTTGTCTAAATCAACTTTGCCTTGGCGGAGCATTACAGCCAAGTCTACAAGTGTCTCAAACTGCTGATTGTTGGCGCCAGCTCCAGATGTAAGCATTATTGATTACCTTGAGTCGCAAAAAAGAAGATATCTATTATTGTAGGTATTGCAAACTCGAAGAAGATGCATAATTTTTACTCGAATTTTTTATTTTCAGTGTAATTTCATTTATTATTTTCAAATAAACCCAACTATATATGATGTTAACCCTTATACGGACATGTACATAAATGTAATTTAAAATGTAAAATTAAATGTAATAAACTTTAATCTGATCTACAGACAAATTCTTCTAATTTTATCTACTATAATTCTAAAATTTGATTTTTATGTTGTTAATTCAATCATTTAACATCTTATCTAATAAATCATAATATGCTCAATTAATTTAATTTGTCATAAATCTTAAAATCTTATTAATCTCATAAAATATAATATACAATTTTAAATTGCAAATCTTATAAATCCTAATTACAATTTTATCATAATAAATCTTTTAAATCTTACAAGATATATTTTTTTTTACTCTAAATATAGGTTATAGAGTAAAACTTCTCTAAATTAATGACAATGGGACAATAAAATTTTATTAATTTAGAGAGATATTAATATATCGATAAATTAATATATTTATTAATTAATAAGGAGTCTTTTTAAATTCAATAAATTTAGTACATGTATATTGAAAATAAATGAAATCATATATGTTTCGGGAAAATTATTTTTTTAAGACAGTATCTTATAACTGTTTGCAAAAAGAGGACATTATCTTTGTGGGCTTGCAATTTTAGGCCACTTTCTTTTAAGTTTTGCAAATTTAGGCCAATTAATGCTAATTTCGGGCCAAATCTCACGTGAGTAGCATGTCATACCTTAAATGAGCCTAATACTCCACCATGGCTGCTTAGTGGCATCCACATCAATAAAATTCCTCCACGTCACTAAAAATTTTCAATTATTTCTCTCAATGCCAAATCGGTAATTTCAATTTCCATATAGCATAAACCATAATCCCAAATCTCCTCTCAAAATCACCTTCATCCAAATCGCAGCCTCTTAAACTTGTGTATAAGAGTGATGATACTGAAGAAGATTGGTGGGATACTGAAATTGCGGCCTCTTTAACTCTGTCTAAGAGTGAAAAACTCTAATCCCAAATCTCCCCTCAAAATCGTCTCCATCCAAATCGCAGCCTCTTAAAATCGCCTTCTATATATAGTTCACCTATCAACATTTCCCCCCCCCCCCAGCTCGTCCACGTCATGGTTTTCCTGATGTATGGGCGAGCTGTTTTGCCTCTGTGGGTGAGCTCCAGTGACAGCGAACTACTTTTTATATAGTGTCGAGCTTTCCGGTGAGCTACTCTGTGGCGGCAGTTTTGACCGGAGTTAATGGAGAATTTTTTGGTTAATTCCCCATTAACTCCGGTCAAAACCACACTTTCCGGCCAAAACTCCATAACTTCCGGTGGTTCATCGAGTTTTCCGTTCACAAACACTTCGAACTCCTTTCCCTTCATAAAATTCTACCCGCTACATTTTAGACCCCGCCTTTAAAGACATCAAGTCCTCTGGATCCTCAAGTCGGACTTTATCAAATCGGAATTCGAGCAAGTGGCCGATGGTGGTACATGAAAAGATTCCCCAACTGACGCCTGTAAATGCCCCCATTGTTCTTGGCTCCAGTTCCGAGGCGACCTCGGTAGTTGGCCCTCTCTCTAGCGAATTATCGGGCGAGGTCCGTGGTGATCCAGAAGATAAAGCGATGAACTCTGGTGGGATCTCCGGCGACCTCGTCCGCGAGCTTGAAGAGGAAGGTGAAGAGGAGGTTGCCGAGACCACTGGCCTCTCGGGCGAACTAGTTCAAGAGCTCGAGGAGGAGTCTGAAGGTTGAGAAGTCACATTGGAGTACCTTCACTCCATCAACTTTTTGGTTCCTCAAGTTCCTCAACATTCCATCCTTACCGCAGTCGAACATGAATTAGATTGGAAGACGTACATAGAGAGATATTAGATGAGCTTCCCTACGCCTGGGCGAGCTATCAGAGAAGTGGTTGGGGACAGCGATTATAAAGCGAATAAGCTCAAGAGCATAATTACAGACTTTATGCTCCCAAATCTCCTTGAAAAGTTTCGCATTCCTCTAGACATCTACTTGTACGCCCCCAGACCAAAGGAGCGAGCTAATTTTCCTCCGCCTGGTCTCACTGCCATTAACATTCATAATTTGGACGCTGGACTTACACTGCCTTTGCACCCAATCATTGGCCGGTTTCTACTCGAGATGAACCTAGCCATTACGCAACTTACTCCTAACGCATGGAGTAATTTGTTGGCTTTTTTGACAATCTTTGGACTAGAGGGGTATAGGAGCCGTCTGACCACCGCCGAAATCAATTGTGTCTTCAGTGTCACGAAACAACCGACCGAAGGCAAAGGATACTATTATTTGAAAGCTCGACCTGGCGAGAAATTCTTATAGAGTCTTCCAAACAAGGTTTGTGATTAGAAGGAGCAGTTCTTCTTCATCGGAGGAGACTGGCGAGCTTCCACAAACTACACTGGGCAAGAGGGGCGAATCTTATCCCCCAAAGAATATGGGGAGGACAGCAGTAGGTGGATCATTTCTGTGTGTGTGGGTTGAATTAGATTTACTAATCTAATTTTCTCTTTTTGCAGGTCCGAAGCATCAGAAGTTTGGTCACGATAACTCCCAGGTCTCCGACACCTTTGACTACATACACACGGTGTGTTGTCTTAGGAACCATAAGGATCGGGAAGTTGAGCATCTGAGCAAATTACACTGTCGGAAGGCCGCTCTGGTACTCACCTCGCCATACCACCTTACTGTGCGAGCTCTGGATCTTCCAGGTATTCATCTTATCATAGCCCAATTCATCATAATTTTTTTATTTCTTTGACTTTGTTTAACTCTTTGGACTTGTGCAGATCAGGACGTGATGGTCGCCATCACTGCAATCGGTATTCCCCAGTCCTACTACACCTTAATCCAGAGGCTCAAGATGGCACCCCATCGTCCCGAGAAAAAGGGTCAGCCCTCAGCTGCTGCTCTGGCAGCCCAAAAAAAACCGAGCTCGCCAAGTCCAAGGGTCAAGACGGAGGTTCCGGCACTCAGAAAAATATGCCAACCAAGGCTCCTGCCAAAATGACCAAGGCCCCGCCCCCTCGAGATACGGGTAAGAGGGCACCCGAGCAAGCTGCACCTCCTTCTTCTCCTCCCTCCAGAGGTCGTTTGAGGAGGGGCGACGGGACCTCCGTGGGCGATAGGGACGCGCAAGCCCGCAAGAGAGCGAGAGTCACCTCACAAGAGCTGAGTCTGAACGAGGTGGACGAGGTGGCTCAGGTTCGGGTCAAAGCGGCTCCGTTCATTCTGTTGCTCCCCGTCTGCTGCACAAACCACTCCCCCAGTTGCTCCCCCACCTCCGTTTGGTGTTCAAAAGGTGGACGATACCATTTAGGGTTGGGACCCAGCTTGAGTTGGGTAAGGAGTTCTTCCCGGATATGTTTCGTTATTCTACAAACACCTATGAATACTTTTGCCTAAGTGTTTCTAGCTTTGACTCCTGCAGCTATGCTTCTATTACTCACCCAAATAGGAGCGAGGTTCTCAACTCATTTGCCCGATCGAAGTCCTTGACTTCCATGCGCAACCTTCCAGATGGGCTTGCTCACCGAACAATCGAGGAAGTACCAAGGCATTGGACCAACACCCAGCTGGCCATCGTTGAAAGACAAACGCCCGTTGACAACAATCGGCTAGCGATGCATCATGTCAGCGGTGTCTTACTTGTGGATCAGCGGGCGATCGATCAAGTATTGGAGAGCGAGCGAGCCCGTCTAGAATTTAATGCCTCACACTTGAAGATGGTCGATGATTTATCCAAGGTTAAGAAGGCTACGGCGATAGCGGAGGAGAAGGCTACAACATCATTGACGGCCAAGAAAAATGCTCTGAATAAGCTCGAGAGGCTTCAACTTGAGTTCGCCCATCTCAAGAAGAATTCTGAGGCAGCTTTAAAGGCCAAGGACGAGGAGCTCGCTGCCAAGGTCGATGAGCTTGCCCTCAGACCAAAGACCTCGCCTTGGAACCGGATTCGGGCAAAGGGGCTCGAGTTGAGTGCTCCCGGATGAGGGACGAGATGAGCACGGCTACCAACAGGATTGCGGAACTCCAGAGCCAATTGGACATTTCTATATCACCGGAGACTTTGGCAACCCCGAAGACTGAAGCGATGGACCTCAGCTACATTTTTTGTTAGGCCGAGATCTTACGTGTCTGTCATTGGGTTGTGGACCAGAAGGCCGACATATGGGAGATGCTCATGAAAGAGTTCAAAGAATATGTTGTTACGGCCGTTATCCGCCTCCTGGTACTGAGTTGGAGATCTGTGACCTGGCGAAGCTGGGATTAACTTGGATTCCATTCCCAATCATGTTAAAGTTGTCAGTGCTGACGAGCCCCCTGCTGGCGAAGTGGAGCAGCACACTCCCCTTATTGACGAGCAAATAGGTGACTTGGTGGGGAACATCATGGTGGACACAAGTGGACTGGACACCAGCGGGCTAGAAAATATCACTGACATGCCTACACTCTCCCCTGAGGTCGCCCCCCATGTTGCTGCCGAGGTCCACGCCGAGGTCGCACCTCAAATCGCCTCCGAGGTTGCCGCCACTATCGATGTCCCCTTTGCCCCGGAGCTCCCCACAACCACTACTGCTGCTGGCGACATTGCTCCCTAGGCTTTAGGGATTTTGTTGTTGTTTTTGAACCTTGTAATAGCTCGCCCAGTAGGAGCTTTTTTGTACTCTTGAAAGATAGACAATTGGTTGGCTTTTGTAACCAACACCCCTTCTTTAACTTAGAATTTCTCCAAGTTTTATCAAATGAAGTGTTAGTATTTTCTGTTCCATTTGGCCTTATTCTTTTATTGCACGTTATTGTGCTTTAGCAGCTCGTTTTCAAATTTTGGTCCCCGTTTGTTCGTCTTATGTTACTTAGAACTGTGAATTATTCGTCTTACGTTGCTTAGTACTGCGAATCATACTCTTTATTGTTCTCCTGGGCGATTGGGTTTTAAAAACCTTGCCTTAGACATTTAACACTGGGCAGTGGGTTCTTAGTGATCCTTAATTAGATACTTTAATGAATCTGGGCACTTTGACGGTCTTTGCCTCGAGCATTGACAATAACGTTTCGTGACTTGTACCTTTTGCATATTTTAAGCTTAATTAAACAGATAACTTCTTGAAAAAAGTGCGTCTTTATTAAATAATAATCTTTACAGAAGTCGTCATCAACATTTTTTATGCGAGCTTTTGGCTAATCTATTTACAAACTACAGTTCTTCTCCCTCTACCGCTGGAAGTACTTCATTGTCTTCGTTTTCTAGAACTTACATAGGAATCAACTAGAAGTTTCCTATGATATCGTCTCTAGTGTCTGACGCACATTTGTACAATGAATCTATAATTTCAACCTTGGGAGATTGAGTTAGCGACATACACATGGTCTTAGACAGACTCCTAAAGAAAACATAGCAGCTTCTTTTTATATTTCAATCCTTCCGTTGTTACTGGTAGTATTTCTTCAAGTGTGTTGTGCTCCATGTGTACGGTGAAGCTCTCCCCTCTAGTCTTCAAGATCATAGGTTCCGTTAGTCCAACTAGCGGTGAGTCAGTACGGTCCTTCCCAATTTTGCCCAAATACTCCAGGTGGCGTTGCTAGCCGTTTTCTCAAAACCAGCTCCCCTACCTTGAACTTCCTGTGTTGTACTTGGGAGTTGTAATATTTTTCAACTCTCTACTTGTAGGTAGCATTCCTTAGTCCCGATGAAGCCCGGGTTTCCTCGAGTAGGTCTTTCTCCACTGTCAATGCCTCATCATTACTTTCTTCGTCATAGCTTACTACCTTCCAAGTCTAATTTTATACCTCTGCTGGGACGACTGCTTCTGTTCCGAAAGCTAGGGTGAACGGGGTTTCTCCGGTACTAGCTCTGTAGGATGTTCGGTAAGACCACATCACTTTCGGAAGTTCATCTGCCCAGCTACCTTTTTTATCCTCTAGCCGGATCTTCAAGACATGCTTCAAAATCTTGTTCACTGCTTCTACTTGCCCGTTTGACTGTGGATGGTAGGGGGTCGAGTAATGCTTCTTGATATTCCATGAGTTGCAGAACTCTCTGAGCTTTTGACCATCAAACTGTTTGCCATTATCTGTTACGATCAACAGTGGGAGTCCAAATCTACAAATTAGGTTCTTCCAAATGAAGCTTATCATTCTTTCCTGCATCACTATTGTTAGTGCCTCAGCTTCAGCCCATTTTGTGTAATAATCTACTGCTACTACGACAAACTTTACGCCGCCTCTGCCAGGTGGGAATGGGCCGATCAAGTCGATACCCCATTTTGCGAAAGGCCATGGGCTGAAGACTGATTTTAGCTGGCTCGCCGGAGTGTGGATGTTAGGTGCAAATAGTTGACATTTCCGGCACCTTCGAGCGAAACTAATGGCATCTTTGCGTATAGTAGGCCAGTAGTATCCCTGTCTGATCGTTTTATATGCCAAAGCTTCCCCCCCCAGCGTGACTCCCACAGATTCCTTGGTGGATTTCTTCCAACACCTCTAACCCTTGTTTCTCCGATAAATGTTTGAGTAGGGGTAGAGAGAATCCACATTTGTATAGCTGACCATCCACCAATGTATACATGGTTGCTTGTTTCACTAGTCGACTAGTTTTCCATACATCTTCAGGGAGTGATCTGTCTTCCATGTATTTTCTGATTGGAGTTCGCCAATCATCGTCTTCCTCCCGCCCTCTCGAAGTTTGATTTATTTTGTAATGAGACATCGAGGGATTCGTTAGTTTGGTGACGACAACCTCCATTAGCTCCGCCTCTCCACTACTCGTAGCTAGTCGGGCCATTGCATCTGCCTGCGTGTTCTCTAAGCTTGGAATTTGCTCGATGTGGACTTGTTGGAATAGTGAGATCAAATGCTCTACTATCTTCTGGTACAAGGCCATCTGCTGGTCCTTAGCTTCATATTCTCCCCGGACTTGTGAAATTATTAGCTGGGAATCTCCAAAAATCTGCAGTCTGGTTGCCCCCATAGCTAATGATAATCTAAGTCCGGCTATCAACGCTTCATACTCTACTTCATTATTAGTATCTCTGAAGTCGAATCTGATTGCTGAAGTGAAGACTTGTCTATCTGGGGCTTATTAATACTACACCGGCTCCTGATGTTGTTCTAGTTGATGATCCGTCTATGTAGAGGTGCCACGGTACTATACGCCCCCTCGTCGGATCTTGTGGGAAAGTTAGCTCGAGGATGAAATCGGCGAGCGCTTGTCCCTTGATCGTTGTTCGGGGTGCGTAGGTTATTCTGTATTGGCTGACCTCTAGTGACCATTTCAACAAGCGTCCTGCAGTGTCTTGCCGATGTAATATTTACCTTAGTGGAAACGTTGTCAACACTACCACCTGGTGATCGAAGAAGTAGGGCCTCAATTTCCTAACACTCATTACCAGTGCGTAAGCCAACTTTTCCGTGGGTGAGTAACGTAGCTCTGCTTCATGTAAGGCTTGGCTTACGTAATACACTAGTAATTGTGTTTTTCCTTCTGCTCGTACTAGCACCGAGCTGTTGGCCACGTCCGATACTGCTAGGTATAGGTATAACTTTTCTCTAGATTCAGGCTTCGATAGGATCTGTGGATTGCTAAGGTACTCCTTGATGCTCTCGAAAGCCCTTTGACATTCGTTCGTCCATTGGAAATCATCTTTATGCTTGACTTTAATCAACCAAAGAATGGTCGATTTCTGTCACCGGATCTAGAGATAAATTTGTTCAAGGCTGCCAAGCATCCGGTCAGCCTTTGAACTTTCTTCACAGAGTCGGGTGGCTTCATCTCCATTATGCACTTCATCTGGGATGGATTAACTTCGATTCCCCTTTGACTCACCAGGTGGCCCAGGAACTTCCCCGAATGTACTCCGAAACTACTCTTCTTAAGATTCAACTATATGTTGTAGTGGTGCATTATGTCAAACGCTAGCTTGAGGTGGTCTAGGTGGTCCTCCTTCCTCAAGCTCTTGACTACAATGTCGTCCACGTACACATCCATCGTGTGTCCAATGTGTTGGTCAAATATTTTGTTAACCAACCTTTGATAGGTAGCTCCGGCATTGATTAGTCCGAATGGCATCCTACTCCAACAAAATAAGTTTTTGTTTGTGTAGAATGTCGTGTGTTTCTGGTCGTCTGGGTGCATCGCTATCTGGTGATAACCTTCAATAGCATCCATGAAAGTCATTATTTCGTGTCCTGCAGTATTATCTACCAGCTGATCAATGTGAGGCAGCGGGAAATTGTCTTTCGAGCATGCTGCGTTAAGATCCGTGAAATTGATGCACAGTCTCCAAGTCCCGTTTGGCTTTTTCACTAATACTGGATTGGCCACCCACTGCGGACAGAGTGCTTCTTTGATAAGCTTGTTATCGAGCAGCTTCTTCACCTCCGTGGTCAAGGCTTCGTACTTGTCTGGCCCGTACTTCCTTCGCTTTTATCGTACGGGCTTCATCGTTGGGTCGATGTTCAGTCGATGACATGCATACTCCAACGGGATTCCCGTCATGTCTTCATGTGACCAGACTAACACATCCAGGTTGGATTTAAGGATTTCCCCCAACTTGCTCCTGTAGGGCTCCGGTAAATCAGAACCTATAAAAAGTTCCAAGTCACTCCTGTTGGGATCCACCTGGATAGCTCTGAGCTCCCCCACGGGGGTGGCTTTCCTTTTCTTGTTCTTCCATCTCGGGTCCGAAGTGAGTTCATCCCAGCTCATCTTCTTTCGTCATGCGCTCGTAACCCACTCGAGGTTTGAGGTCTTCGCGTCCTTTGTCCACATTGGTGGGTTCACGAGTTTCACCTAGCACCTGTGCTGCTGAGCTGGTAGGCTCGTCTTCCTACAGAGCTTCGTCAACCTCCATCAGCACCGCTTGCTAGGGTTCATCTTGATCCATCTGGGCGACCTCCATTTCTCCATGCTGGTCATCCACCTCCATTATATCAATCTCCACTGAGATAATTTCTAGGATGGTCAGCTCGTCTACTGAGTGTTGTACTTTATCTTCGTATACGAGTACCTGTATTACAGGTTTTTTAATTTGAAGTAAACATTCTCTAGCTTTCTTCTGGTCACCCTTGATAGTTCCGATGCCTTTAGGAGTTGCGAATTTTAATCAATAGTAGTAGGTTGAACATGCCGCTTCAAATTCAGATATAAATGGACGGCTGAGGAACCCGTTGTAGGATGACTGTTGATCTACTACTAGGAAATCTACCAATCTAGTCAGTCTCCTTGTTAGGATATCTGTGTTAGATGTTTTGATGATATAAAACAAATCAGCTTGTAATAGGACCAGCTGAACATGTTAGTCAGCTGATGAGTAGTTAGGATTAGATAGGTTCGAGTAAGGGGGAACCTACCTTGTTGCCTAGAAGATCCGAAGCTTTCATAGAAGAGAAGACCAGCTGAGACCTTGTGGACTTAGCCGACTTTAGAAGACAGAAGATTTAATCAGCTGACACTGGAGCATCAAAAGCAGATCATCAGAGAAGTTTACATCAGCGGATAAGCTGAAGAGCAGATCAGCTGATATAAGAAGATTAGCTGATCAGCTGAGAGCACGTCGCAGACAAGACAAGGACCATGGATAAAAGACTTATTCAGACGAAGTCAAGAAGATCAGCTGAGGTGCACACCAGCAGACTTGCACATCAGCTGAGGTCCAAGTATCAGCATACTGATACACCAGCTGAGGAGACAGATCAGCTGAGGTCCTGTACTCAGCCCAGATTCTTCGGAATCAATTTAAAGGGTTAACTTGCGATATAAAAGGAAGATTCCCAGAATAGAGGATCAATCAATCAAGGGGACAAACTTGATTGATTGAAGGTCGCGAAGATTGACGGGAATCAAGAAGGAAATTCAATCAATCACAATGATTGATTGAAAACGAAATTATAGGATCTCAGATTTCTAGTCCATCACAACGGCTAGTTATTTGATCCTATAAATAAGAGTAATAGTGATAATTTCAGTAGTAGAGATTTACACGCACATTAAGCAAGCCAATACTCTGTCAAGTCTTATCACTTACGCTCAAAAACACCATCAATACTTATCTTTTAAAAGCTTTGTAGAAGCTGTGAGAAGTCAATTGCAACTATAGCATTGAAAAAGTTGTAAAGAGAGAAGAACTCTCAAAATTGTGTAAGCAAGTGAGTAAGTGAGTTAGTGGAGAAGTCCCTCAAGTCCAAGTTGGATTGAGGAGAGTGGATGTAGGACAGTTGGTCCGAACCACTATAAACCCCTGTGTCTCTTCGTATTTCTTTCTGCTTTATCTGTGCACTTCACTAAAAATCAAATTCTCTTTAAATCGTTTCCGCACTATACACAGCGCACTATTTACAAAATTCAGATTACCTCAAGTAGTCTGCTGGTTTTCTGAATAAATCTGTAAATTTGAAAAAGGTTTTTGAATACTTACAAGTCTATTCAACCCCCCTTCTAGACTTGTTCAAGTGTATTCTTCCCAAAACCTGCCTTTGGGACCAACACTCCTCTCTAGGTCCTCGACCGATATAAGCTCGACACTCAACCTAACCACACCTACGGGGATGGTTACAGCTTCCCCAAACCCCACTATCCTATGATTATAGCTTTCAATATAGGAATTGTAATCACCTAGCAGATCTAGGGTGCTCTTGAATAGGATGTTGGTGTATGCGTCGGTGTCCACGAGTAGGCGGTGGACCTTTGCGTTCATTATGTTGGCGCTTATCACCAACGAATCATTGTGAGGAGTGAGGATCCCCTCCTGGTCGGCCAGCGAGAATGTCAGCTTTGCAGTAGGCATGATGTTGGGCTTGGAACTTGAATCTCCTTCTTGAAGCTAATTAATGGCCCTCACATCCGCCTTTCTCTGCCTTTTTTATACTGATATATGTCCATCAGTAACTCCGCTGGCCGACCCGGACTGCTCTTCCAACACGAGAATTTCTCGGTTAGGCCCTTGTTTTGCAGGAGGTAGAGGTGGCCCACGCCTGTTTTGTCTTGGACATCGGTCTTCGTCCTCTTCCACATCATCTTCATCGGAGTCTCCCCCCCTGTCTTTGCCTTTTTACCGGTGCATTCTTTACGAATTCAGCAAGCTTTCCATCCTTGTAGAACTTCCAGAGCTGCTTCAACAAGTCTCGGCACTCACTCTTGAAGTGTTCGATGCTCTTGTGGTATGCGCAATATTTGCTAGGATTAAGCTTGTTACCATCTTATCAGATTTTTCTTAGCTCGTTCAGCATGGCCTTGTCTTTCACCGCCGTAAACACATGATCGATTGATATTGTGAGCACCTGATTTAACTTCTCTTTGAATTCGTCCCCATCCCCGTAGGACTTCAAATTCCTTGGGGCCTTGTAGGTGCCCCCAGCTTTCTTGCCCCTCTGTTTCTTCTCTTCGGCACTACCCATCTCCTTCTGTAGTGCCTCCTACATAGCAACATGGACACCTGCCTTATTTCTGAACTGAGCGTAGGTTTTCTGGCAGGTCAGGTATATCTCCTTCCACAGGTCGGTTCCCTTCTTTAACCCTGCCATAACGGCCACAATTTTCGTGTCCTCGCTAATCGGCTCGCCTTCCAGCAATATTTTGTTGAACCTCTCCAGGTATTTTTGGTCCGACTCTTCATTCCCTTGAGTGATATTGGTGAACCTGTGTTTCTGGGTTAGGTAGGACCTATTGCTAGAAAAGTGTGATAGAAATTCCCTTGTCAGCTATCCGAATGATTGGATTGACCCCGGAGCTAGTGATGAGAACTGTTTGTGAGCTCGGTCTCCAAGGGTCAATGGGAAATTCCTGCACTGGGTAGCATCTGATGCTCCCACCGAGATCATAAAGTCAGCGTACTTGGAAATGTGCACTTTCGGATCGGACTCTCCCTCGTACACAGTCATCACTGGGAATTGAATCTTCTTTTGCGCTGGTGCCTTTAGTATGGATGGTGCCAAAGGTGATGCCGGGAGTGTTGTCATGTCTGCTCCACTACTCCTAGCAGTCACTTGCATCTGAAGCTGTTCAACGGCCTTTTTCAAGATGGCCAACTCATTATCGTGGGCCACCTCCTGTGGAGGCTGTTCAAGGACCGTATGACTCATGGACGTACGGCCCCGTAGTCCCTCGCTGCGGGGTAGCCCATCTATGAGGTGCTGAAACTATCGAGCATCGTTCGGGCCGAGTCTATCGGAAGCTGGCCTCCTTAACCTGTCATGTGCGGACCTACGAGGGTGTAGGTCTAAATCCTCCCTTCGCACCGGGAGTAGTGGTTCTGGCACGGACTCTTGTGCCGTCTCCTAATATCTAGGCCCTAACCTGCCCTGGAGAATATCTCGAGACCGATGAGTTGTGGAGCCCTCGGCCTGGGTTCCAATACGTCCACCTCGTGAGCCGAGCCGGTCTGTCACTTTAGCCTTTCCGGTGGCTTGATGGCGGCGAGCTCTAGCAGAGCTCGCCCAGTAGCTCGCCTGGGAGCTCGCTAGCTCTCTCCCTGGGCTGGGTGGAGTGTGACATTCTGGTTTTCTGGTCCTAAGCCGTGTTGGTGGGAGCTCACTGGAGTTCGTCCAGCCTTTGTTGTTGGCAAACCTCCTGGAGTAGAGCAATAGTTCGCTCTAACTCGTCTGGGTTCTGAAGGAGTTCCTGGAGTGTCGGGTTCAGTTTGTCTTGTTGGGTGGTTGTAGTATGCCTCTGGTCATTAGCTCGCTGACGGGAGTTCTCCCCATCAGCTTGGTTCCTCTAGGGAGCTCGTCCCTTCCATCTCCTGGTAGTGGACGAGGTGTATGTGTTATCTCTAGACATTACGTTCCAGTTAGGGTAGCTCGACTTCAAGTTTTTCTAGCAAAGGTAGGAGTGGTAAAAAATCTTTCTAGCCTTGCATGCAAGTGATTTATCCAGAATCTGGTTTAATCACAAACACACATGCATTTAGAGTTTTTACTTCCTTGTTTTGGTTCACAAATTTATGGAAAGTATTAAAATTCTGGAAAATTTCTTCAAATCTTCAAACTATTCTTCACTGTTCTTCAAGAACACCTTTGAATATCTCACTATTTTCTCTCAAATTTTTATAATCGGAGGTTCGTGGCCCTCCCTCTAGCTCCAAATTGTTGGAAGAATTTTCTAATGATGGATAATATGTGGCTGATGAACACTGAATTCCTCCAAACAATAATTTTAAGATGAATTTCAGAGTGTTTTTGTAGAGAGAGAAAATAGAGAGAAGTATTACTTTGCATATAATGAACTTGGAGAGAGAAAATTAGTACATTGGCTCTATTTATAGTTTTGCATGTAATGAGGTGTCACTCATTAAGCTTACTTAGCTTAATATACTGGCAAGTGTCCTTAACACTTGTCATCATGCCCACTATTATGTCTTAATTACACTGCATTGAACTATTACATCACTATTAGCTACCTACGCAGCTACTGGCCCTACTTCGGACATGGCGAGCTCCTCAGGGAGCTCTTTTGTCTTGAGTGACTTCGGGACAGGATATTGTTAGCAGGACTGGGCTCTTACTTCTGGCTCTGGCGAGCTACTGGGTGAGCTTAGGGCGACCTTCCTTGCGAGCTCTCTTTCTCTCCATTGCGTTGACTGGTCAATAGGTGGTGACGTGGTGCCTGATCACCTAGGCGAGCTTTGGGCGAACTACTTAGCCTTGAGCTATTAATTATGTTAATTCACCCAAAACAGCTCGCTTTAGTTCGCTTATCAACAATAATACATCAAGAACAAGTCTAAATAATATTCCAAGAACAAGTCTAAATAATATTCCAAGAACAAGTCTAAATAATATCCCAAGAACAAGTCTAGGTAATGCATCAAGAACAACCTATTAATACTTCAATTTATAAATACCCCAAGAACAGGTCTAAAATACCCGAAAAATAACTTAGTTATACCCCAAGAACAACTCCTTAATACCCCAAAAACAATTTTATGCAATACCCCAAGGACAATTAGTTAATGCCTTAATTATAAAAAAAAAAAAATAGTGCGGCGTGTACTGTATATTTTTTAAAATATCAAATTAAATTCAAAATTAAACTAAAATCATGATATACACCGCATATTAGAATATGCGCTATTTAAAAGACTTCTCCTAAGAGAGACAGTTTACACATTTCATCCTTTAGCCTTTTAAAAAGGTTTTAATTTATTTATTTTTAATAATAGCCTAGGACATTAACCTTTCGAACCCCAAATCCATAAAACTCAACAGTGAATAAAAAGTTATCTATAATACTGTAATCCATTTCTCAGAACAATAGAATAATGAAAGTAATTCATGAATTGTTCGTACAAATAAACACTAAAACCAATACTCATAAAATCAGGTCGCATAAACACATAACTGTAACGTTCGAGTACAATAAAATTCAAAACAACATTGTTTAATTAAGAAAAGTATTGTTTCAAATAAACATATCGATCACACCACTGTCCCAATCTGCAGCCCGTCAATTTTGACGATCTGTTATAGTATTATAAGGGGTGAGTGAAATTCATTCGGTGAGAATTACATTTGTTCATAAATAAATACTAAGGGCAAGAACATCATGATATAAGATGTATTGTAAAAATCACAACATAATAATATGTGATACCCCTCCGAGAAAATTCTTACGTTCTTGAATGGCCGGCACATGCATGCAAATGATATTTCATAAAGTTTTATCAATTTTCAAATAAAGTTCTAATTATGATACACCCAAGATCCCTCATGAGATCCTAAATGACACACTCGTATAGTAGTTTGCATATAATACATAACATTGGGCATATCCACGAACCAACATATGAATCTACGTGCACACCGAATTATTAAATTTATATATATATATAAACAATAGTTCTACCAAAAATATCTTACTTATTTTCCTGCCCATTTTCAATTACAAAAAAAGGAACGTCATTTTGTTTAATATTAGCATGCTTTTTTGAAACAATTTTTTATGCTGTAATATGTTAAAATTATTAAAATGATTTTGTAAATACAACCAAGAAATCAAGTCCTTCCCATTAAGGTTCACTGAATTTTATCTCTAGAATACTGTGCAACTAATTTAATTTATTAATTCTTTGATACGCTAATCTTGTGTTATAAAAAACTTATGTGTCTATATTAATATTTAAAATAAAGTAATAAATATGATTATTTTTTAAATCAATATAAATATGTGTCAGCAAAATTTTATGTACACACTTTTAAAAAAAATAGTACTTAATGTAGAGTTAATGGTTGAGATGTAAAAAATAATAATAATAAGTCTCCTGTGCACTAATATATTGCGCAATTCAAATGAATATTTTAACAGTTAAATTATTTCACTAAATAATTGAAATTAAACAATTTTATCTATTCAGTATAAATAATTCTTATTTTTATTAAAAACAACTCTATCATGTAGAGAGAACGTAAAAAGTAGATAAGATTTGTAATTTTTAAATTGAATGCATATATATATATATATAAAGCTTACCTTACAAAAATACTAAACAACAAGATTAGGTAAGATTTAATTTATCTTGATACGAAGTGAGTATTATATATGGATCAAATAATAAAAGTAATTGACAAAAAAATTAAATATATTCCTCTATTTATTAAATGAAATTATTTACTCCTTCGTCCCAAAAGACATTGCGGTGTCTTTTGGGCACGCAGTTTAAGAAAAAAGGTATAATAAGTACATTTTTATGAATATTATATGTGTATTGTGAGAGTAGAGTTTAATAAAATATTTCCACTTTTAAGCATGCAAATTTTTTGTGGGACAAACCAAAATAGAAATTATGCAGTGTCTTTTGGGACGGAGGGAGTATAAGATATTTAATTATTATTACCTAAACCGATATCTAATATAAATACTCTCTTTGTCTCATATAAATTTGCACACCTACTTTATTTGATTTTCTTATATAAATTTAAACACTATCCAAAAATAGAATATTGATTAGTGTGCACACTTAGAAAATTATACACATATTAAAAAATAATATCATTTGATTAAGGGGATATGTCGCATCATCAAGTAATCATATCTTAGACATGAAATTAACTGTCCAGAACACTAATTCGTGATATTTAAAGATGATGATTTATTTGCAATTGTCTAATGTTCTAAATTAGATTGTCATTAATGGGATGATAATGATATTATTTAAAACTAAATGTAGTGTTGATTTAATTTGTAATTAAAATGTATTTTTTATTAAGTATTAATATTATGATTTACTATTTTTTATTTTTTAAATGGACATTCCATGTGATATAAGTAGTCCCTTTGAAAATAAATACAAATCATAGCATTTGGAATAGAATTGAACATAATATTTCATTCATAATTTATTTATTCATGCACATCATATGGTAAGTATGTTAAACATATTTTTATTGTCATCATTAAGTATATTGTTGTACACATTGGGCTTACATATAAATACATGTATCGTTTATGTGAGTAACACTTTATTTATGATAATTATGAGGACCGACTAATTTCGGGGTCTAATCTCATCATTCATTAACAAAAGCCACAACAAAAAGTCAAAACAAGATTGTATATGGACTGATTGAACACAAAAGTTTATAGCACCTGAATATAAATTAAATGATAAAAATAATCTATTCAATTATATAAATTCATTAATCATCTATATTCTTAATATTTTATTTTATAAGATATTTAATCATGATATCTTTTAATGTACAATACTAATGCATGCACATAAAAAATGCATAGATATTCTCATGCACAAACTATTTTAAAATAAACAAATATACCACCCCCACCTTGGATTGTTTGAGACTTTTGTAACTAAAAGCATATGTAAGTTGACCACATTTTTTTTTTATTCTAAAGCCAAGCCACATAATGACCACTTACACAAGGATTTTAATTATAACTAATCCATTAAAAGAAATCAAACTACTTTAAAGGTAAAATAAATCAACAATTAATCTCATTTGTTTGATCAAGACTAAAATTAACTCTTTACAACCAAATTAAATTAATCCAGTATTAAAACCCTTAAAACCAATAAATAATACGTGGAAATTTATTTAATCCGAATATTATAAAATGAGATTCTACATTAGAAACTACTTGCTTCATAGCAAATAATTCTAATGAAACTAATTAGTTATGACACAAAAGAGTGAATCACATCATTTTCAAGATTGTGGATGAATTAGTGAAGAAATATTTGGTCAGAGGATTACCCGATATAAATTTCAAGAAAGATCATTATGTGATGCTTGTGTAAGAGGAAGATAAACAAAAAATCTTTCAACAGTAAGAACTACTCAAGCACCTTAAGAGTGTTAGAATTGATAAACATAGACTTATATATTCTTTGACTGCATTTCTAAGAAAGAAGAGTGAAACTATACAAAAACTAACTGAGTTAATGAAGAGAATGATGAGAAGAACCTGAATATAGTGAAACTCATATATGATAGAGGAATTGAATTCACAATTCAAGTTATTGAAGATTTATGTTTGTTGGTCCCGAAACGAGTCTGAATCAGTGTATGTGAGAATACAATGATAACAATTTTTCATTTCTCAGGAAATACTCCTTATGATTCAGTCAGCTTAAACTGACAATGCTCACTGAGACTGAGTCCTTAAGACTGACAGGCTCAGGAACCAGATACACTGAATTCTGAAATGTGCTCTGAGTGAGCTCAGTAAAGATAACCTACCTACTGACTGCTGAGAAGCTGGTCAGTTGGATAGCTATCTAAACATGTTTTTTCGTGCAGAAGTGTGAGCCCTAGATTACACTCGTTTTAAGTGATTCTGAAAGTGTTTTAGCTTAGTTACTGAAAGGGTGATTAAGGGATTGTGCTCAGTTTTCAGGTTCAGGAAGATTGGTTCTTCCTGAGTTTTAAATTAATGTTGAATGCTTACTGATCTATGATATGTCAATTTAAATATGCAAGACAAGTAAATAAGCACACAAAGATTTTAACGTAGTTCAGAGACTCAAGCTCCTACGTCCACGACTGATTTACCAGTAGAAATCCACTCTTAGGATTGGATGTTGTTTTTATACGTGCGAAGGTACACGAGCAGTATCCTTCCTCTCTAAAGAATTCAACCCCTGGGTGGTTTTACAAGTCTCAGTCCTTCCCACTTCACAAACTCACAACTTAGAGTGGTTTAGCTTTCAATTTTCCAACTAAGGTGTGATAACCATTAATTACAAACAAATCTAATGCTAAGGATGGGTTATCACTCTAAGCTATAAATACAGAAAATATTTCTATCAACACTAGGGAAATTTAATTGCAAAGTGTTGAATGCTTGAATGTTTTGAGCGCTTGAATCTTTGGTTAGTCTCGACTTCAAAATTTCATGTAACCTTGTTTGGGTGCAAGGTCTTCTGTATTTATAGTGAAGATTTGTAATAGATCCGTTGGAGAATATCAAAATAAATCTTCCTATTTTAGGTAGGTGGCAGCTTAGGAATAGACATTTAATTTTCACCATGCTGTTTTGGTAAAAGTCCTCTGGCGTCGCCTGCGGACTGTGGATCATTAAATACGAAAGTCAGCTCCGTACACACGTGACTTCATCTCACTTACTACTTTTCAAACGACTAGTTGTTAGCAAGACTTTATGCGTCATCGTACATTAATTACTCCGAGTAAGTTGCACTTTTGATCAAGTATAAATGTTTGTCTTTAGTGGAGTCTGACGTTCTCTTTGTCCTCAGTACTTTAGCATACATGCTAAGTCCCAAATGTCAGTAACATTTTCTGTCAGAACTTACAAATGTCACTAAGATGAACACTCAGCCCAATTACTCAGGTTATTTCCGCATTCACTTAATAGGCTTTGTCCTGACTACACCTTCGTACAATCAGTAGAACACTTATAAGTGGATTCCTCAGGATTGTCTTCTCAGGATCGATCTTCTCAGGAATTATCTTCTTCGGATCTTCAGAATCTCAGCTTCAGGACTGTTTACTTGAACATGATCTTCATTGGGCATACTGTCCTCAGGGATGGTTCTCCCTGACTTCGATCTTTAGGACGTCTCCTTCTGACTTCAGCCTTCAGGATGGTTCCCCCTGAATTGAGTACCTATGAATATAAAACAAGTCTAACTTATTCTGAACTATTCCTGAGTCTATATATACAATCCTGAAACTGTACTTAGGCAAATTCATCTTTTCAGACTCAAGGATTTGGGGATCTGAATCAAAACAACTCAAAATATCCCAACAATGTTCACTGCATGGAATTTTCCACGACTAATCAACTACAAGAACCCCTCAACAAGATGGTATAGCTGAAAGAAAGAGCATAACACTCAAAGAAGTTGCAAGAACAATAATTGGTGAAGTTAATCTGCCAAAGAGATTTTGGGTAGAGGCAATAAGCACTGCATGTTATACTCAAAATAGATGTTTGGTGATCAAGAACAATAACAAAACTCATTATGAGTTATGGAAGGATATAACACTAAATATATCATATTTTTACATATTTAGATGCAAATGCCGAAAAATCTTTTACTCTAAGTAAAATGAAATAATCTTTCTTAAATATTCAATAGTAAGAAAAGCATTCAAAGTATTTAACAAAAGATTTATGCTAGTTGAAAAATCAACTCATGTTGTATTTGATGAACAACATTACAAAATTGAAGAACTGCTTGAAAATCCACAAAAGGACAACTCTATAGCTATTACCTTACAGTCATATATCAATGTTAATATGTCTTTTGAAATAACTAACAAAGGTGAAAGAACCATACCAATAAAGTCACCTATTAATGAAAACCATAGAATTGAGGAACAAAATCAAGATAATGATACACTAGTTATAGATATATCAACAAATGGATTGGATCAGTCTACAATTGAGAAATTTATAGCTAAGCCAGACATTAATAAAGAATTGGCTCCAGATATCAAATGGTTGATGGTTCATCTCCCTGAGCATGTTATTGAAAATGTTTCAGATATAGTCAAAACAAAAGAATATTTGGATCAGGTAAAGTTTGTCAAATTCCAATTTTCAATTGAACCAATAAATATTTAAGAAGCTCTGCAAAATGCTAATTGAATCATAGCTAAGCAAGAAGAGTTGAATGGTTTGGGAGAAATCAAGTATGAAAACTTATACCTAGATCCAAAAGTCACAAAGTGATTGTAACTAGATATGTATTCAAGAACAAATTGGATGAAGAATGGATTAAGACCAGAAAAAAAGCAAGATTAGTTGCTCAAAAAAATTTCCTAGCTAAAGGAATAGATTTTGATGTATCTTTTTCACTAGTGCAAGATATTAGAAAATTAGGATATTTCAAGACTATGTTGTACACATGAATTTACAGTTTATCAAATGGATGTGAAAATTGCATTTTTGAATGGATTATTATCTGAAGAAGTTTATGTTGAACAACCACCTGAATTTAAAGAATCTACAGATGGAGGCAAGGTGTACAAGCTTAGAAAAGTTTTGTATTTATTGAAATAAGCTCCTAGAGCCTGGCATGACACCTTTATGTGATCATCCAATCAAGAATGACTTCAAGAAAGGAGTGGTCGACAAGATCTTATTTAGCTTACAATATGAAAATGACATGTTACTTGTTCAAATATATGTTGATGACATCATTTTTTGTTCAATCAATAAGAACTTTGCAAAAAAAAAAAATTGACGCTCATGCAAGCAAATTTGATTTGAGCATGATGGAAAACTTAAACTTTTCCTTGGGTTTTTCAAGTCAAGCTGATGGATAATGTTATATTTATTAATCAAGCTATGTACACTCAGGGTATGTTTGGTTCGTAAGATAAAAGTATCTATCCGCAAAAAACATGCATGATTTTGACTGATAAATACTTTTATCTTACGAACCAAATGAGCCCTCAAGAGTTGATCAAGAAGTTTGAAATGAAGAGTTCTAAAGCTACTCATACTCCTATATTACCTTCAATGATCTTAGACAAAGTTGAAAAGGACAAAAATATAGATATTAAATATATATAAGGCTAATTGGGTCACTACTATATCTTACAGCTAGCAGACCAAATACCATGTTTGATGTAGGTGTATGTACTAGATTTCAAGTTAGTCCTAAAGAAACTCACTTAAATGATGTGAAAAAGATCATCAAGTACATCAAGTCAATACAAAACTTAGGTTTGTGGTATTCCAAAGAAGGTGGAATTAAGTTGATTAGATACACATACTCAAATTTTGTAGGTTGTAAAATTGATAAAAAGAGTACCAGTGACATTTGTCAGTTTCTTGGTCGTAAATTGGTATCTTGGTATAGCAAGAATCAAAGTCTTTGTGACTAATGGATTAAGCACCTAAGTGGTGTAAAACGGATGTAGGAAGATTTTTATAACCTCTAAACCACTATAAATTGTTGTTCTTTATTTGTTTATTTATTTATTACTTTCTGCATTTGATTTATATTCTTGTTTCATTTATCATAGTTTTAGAACATGTATATCAAAGATAGTTAGAATTTACAGTTGTAGACTTTCATAGTCATTCAATTGTATATTAAGTGATTAAATTGTTTTTTATTAACACTTACACATTATTTTACAGCACTTAGACGATTTTTAATACACTTTCAAAATTGTGACAAACTACTCTGAAAAAGATATCTACAAGTAGAGTTTATTTACAGCAAGTTTTCAAACTCTACAGCTGCGACTTTTGAGGTAAAAAAATTCTTCTAGATTTTATTCAAAAGTATTGTGAAGATTATATCTAGTATTGTTTTGATTTTTTTATATCTTGCTTGAAGGTCTATTCAGCCCCCACCCCCATAGACTTTCATAACTAAAAGACCAACAACTAAAACCCTTCGGGTGAATTCCAAAATCTGAATTACATTGGTACACATGTACACTGATACATGTATGACATGATACGGGTATGGAGACACAAACTTTAAAAAGAATTAGGTAGGATATGGGGGCATGGTTATAATTTTAAAAAATAACACATAAAAAATATATAATCAAAGTAAAAAAATTTGATGTGCAATGAATGGCGAACCCTTGATAGTAGTTAAATGAGTGATGATCTATGCAGATGGAACTGACGAATACAAAAATATCGTGGCTGAGAAAGTGATGGTAAAAAGATAATATTTCTTTATTGATTATGATATTGCCTTAATTCAATAATTCATTTCAAGTTTAAAAAAAATATTAATTTTGCATAGTTTTACCATAAAAAATTATTAATTTTGTAAATGTGATTTCACACGTATCTTACCCATGTCTGACACACCGATTAGTTGTGTTCAACACAATTACCAGGTGGACTAGCTCACCTGACCACCGGGCTCCTCATTTGAGTGAGTGACTCGGATTCGATTCCCTTTGGGAATGAATTGGAGATGAAAGATATAAGGTTGACTAAGAGTTTATTTTTGGAGTGTTTGAGGACTTGGTGTAACTAACTTCTAACTACTAACAACTAACATTTACTGATAAAAAAAAAAAAAAAAAGTTGTGTCCAACACAATACTCATTATTATTGATTTTTTTTTTAATTGAGACATGTCATATAACATATTAGATGTATACGTATCTCATTTATATTCGAGTACCCCAAGTATATGTAAAAAATGTCACATTGCATATTCAAATTTTGAAATACCATGCATTGTAGTCCAAAATACATATATATAGTATTTACTTTATTTATATTTTTCTTAAAATTTATTTTAAACATAGTTTTTATTGATGTATGGAGTACATTAAAAAAAAAAAAGGATTGAGCCAATTGGACCGCCAAGACATGTCGGATTAATTAGTTTCGAACCCATCAAGCTCGAATGGACTGATGGGTCAGGCCAATTGAAGCCCTCTCATTTATTTTTTATGTTTTTACTTTTTTTTTTTCATTCAACCAATACTTATAAACTTCGAACAGCTCTACTTAGTTAGATTTAAATTGTTAACTATATTAAGTAAATAAGAGTATTATATATATATATATATATAAAAGTAGAAGTAAATAAAGAAATAAAAGAATATTTATTTGAGGAAGTGAAGTATATTTATTTTGAGGAGCAATAGTGAGGCTAACTCTCCACTAAAGAGAGTGAGCTAATTTTATAATATTTTTTTTTTACTATGCTAACAATTTCAATTCTTTTTAAAATTTTAATTTTAAATCTATTTTAACACACTAGCTATATATCAATTATTTACATTCTAAAATATTTAATTCAACATATATCATATTTATAAAATAAAATTAAATTCTAAATATATATTTTATTATTTTAAAAGTAATTATTTATTGACTTTAATTATATGAATGAAATTTGATTATTTTTACTTAAATTATGTAAGTTACGTCAAAATAAGATCAATATATGAATTTAAGTACATGATTAAAAATTATATTCCTCTGTCCAATAAATTATCTCTCGTTTTCTTTTTTTGTTTGTCCACAAAATATTTTCTCATTTCCTTATTTGGAAATAATCCTTACTTACAAATAAAAGTTAGGGCCCCGCAATACCTCTATTTTTTCCTTAATTTATCTATCATTTAATATAATACTAATTTTTATTAAATCTCGTGTCACTTCACATAGGAAAAATATGATTGATTAAATATTTTAATACACTCATATATATTATAATCTTTTCATATTAAACAGATAATAATGATAAAAGAAGTTTAGTGCAATTAATAGGTGGATTGATAATGTAAATTTAATTTATATTTTCTTTGGTTGGCAAAGCAATGTTTTATTCAAAAGTATTGGGTTAGACATGTCAACTCTGTCAATATTTACATTTAATTTAATTTAAATATTTATTATAATGTATTATTTGTATAATTTGTATTTAAAACTTATAATATTCAACCACTACACCGGAGAATCTCTAATTTTTCTCATAATAATCATACTTATAAAAAAGTTATTTTATGAACATGTGCATATGATATAATGCAACTGCTCAATCTAATATTCCAAGAGTAGGTCTGTTATAAACTTGAGTTCATATGAACTTGTATCACTATTATGTATAATTACTATCACTGTTACTTTTGTATACTATCACTGTTATAAAAACATACTTTATTTTTTAAACATTGATATTATATACATAACAGCGATAGTAAATATACATGACAGTGATAATATATACATATGACAGTGATAATTAATAACAATTTTTTTTGTCATATTTCAAATGTTCCTAATGTGTAAATTAGAAATCTCCCTCGCTAAATGACAAAAACGAGAAACTAAAAAGAAGTATAAGTGGAATTTTCAATATTAATGGGCAATAGATTCATTCGGAATTCGACAGTTGTAAAGCACTTTGTTTAATCATTGTTTGGTTGGGTTCCAATTTTTGGTGTTTGTTGCGTATTGCATCCGCTGATTGTGCTTAAGCGCCGCACGTCGGTTCTACCAGAAGACAGGGCGATACAAACAAGACAGAATAAATAATTTTTTACTGAAAAAATATTTTTAACCTTTAGAATAGACTTTTCATGAGACTATCAAGTGATTAGATTAATATTCACTATAAAAAGAAAATATTTGTTTTAGCCACTAAAATTTGTAATAGATTAAATATCTATTTTTTAATATATAAATTTATAATAGATTTGGCATCGTCACAAACTGATGGTCACAATATGTTGAGATTAGCGATCGGCTATTACATCGATCACTATAAATGAACAAAAAAATGACCGCCTCAAACCGGTGGTCCCTAAACTAACGAGAATAGCGACTGCCTAGTCGGTCTCAAAATCCAAAAATTGTATTCATGACTACCTTTGCGGTTATTGAAGCTGAACAACCAAATCTGAGGCCACCTTGTCGGTCTTAATTAAATTTTAAATTATGGATTAATTAACATCACCTTTAGGTGGCCGCGACTCTCCATTTTGACCTGATTTAATGCCACGTCTCAGAAATAGTTACAAGTATTATATTAGCCGACAGTTTGCCGACCGTCTAAGCGGTCGCTAAACTTAAAATTAAAATGTTAGATTGAATTTTTGGTGGGTGGTCGCTAATCACCGCCTTTAACTCTTCATCATAAATGGTTTCTAGCATTAATGGTCGATCATGTAGTGACTGCCTATGCATGTCTAGCGACTTCATTAGGCAGTCGCTATATTTTTTTACCTCTATATATACTACTTCGTCAAAATTTAAAATGTATACTTTTAAAATTACTTCTTTCCCCGTGCAGCGTCAACTGTTGCCTCTGTCGTCATTGCCACTAGAAGTTTTGTATAAAGTCTCTCGTTCATCGATCTATATATTTATATTGTATGTTTTTTTTAAAATTTATAGAATATTATATAGTAGAATTGTTTAATTGATAGAAATGTTATATCATAAATATATAATAGGAGTTATTTTACCTTTTATAGTTTTGGCGCCATTTCGTTTGGGCCGTAGATCGTTTTTCAAATTTTATCTCAACCGTCCGATTATCTGTTTCTTTTATATGGTATGTCTTAATTAACGAATTTGGTACAATCTTCCAATCTATAAATAACCTATCTCAATTATCAATTTACCTCACACAAACATTTTTCTTTTCTTTGCACAATATGACCCAACTGATACAAGATTTCATTATTCAGCACGCCAAGCTTGCAAAGTTGAATGAATCAAATTCATCTTCATTGTAAATGAGGTAATGCTTGAGTACTCTGTCTTGCCTCTTTATTTTAGAAGTCTTAATTAGTACTCATAAGAGTTTCCAAATTACTTTAGACCCCTTTTTCTATAATTTGACCGTTGATTTTTTTTTATCAAAGAATAAGAAAATCAAAAGTTTTCTCTCAATCTCTTTAATTTTTACGATTTACTTTGGTCAATGAATATGACTAATTTTGTGTTTGTATACGTAAATTGATCAGATTTTTTCATAGAAAAAAAAATATTTACCTCTCATGCACATCATATCATCACAGAAGATGTCCTCAAATAAGGACAAGACATGTTGATAGACAATGATGTCTCATATACTAATCGAATTTTGTCTCTGTGATTCTCACTTCACTACAATTGTTGCAGTTCATAGGAGGGCGTCGCTAAATAAGGAGAAGACATATTGACAGACAATGATGTCCCATATACTAACCGGATTTCGTCTCTGCAATTCTCTCTTTAAAAATAAAAATTCATTGACCAAACAATTTTTATTTTTTTTATATTTTGGATGATGAGAAATTGCACTTGAATGTAATGATTTTTCATGTACAACTATTATTATTACTTTTTTTTATATTAATATCATTTAATCATGTTCATAGTCAATTTTCGTTACAACTGTCATAAAAAATAATTAAAAAAAACACCTAAAACTATTATTATTGTTTTTTTTTAAATCAAGACTTATTGCTAATCTTTATGCATCAATTGCATTAATTACAAATTTTATACTTATTTGAAATCACCGTTATAAGTGCACAAAATCAGTACTTATAATATGAAATTTGTATCATAATAAATTTATTTATTGATTAGCTAATTGTTTTGTTAATTTAATTATAGTAATACATAATTGAAATAATTATTCTAAA
>JAPKLY010000076.1:350661-497600 GCA_026898435.1 Prunella vulgaris | reverse complement strand
GGTAGGAATAGTCCCGTGTTTGGGGGATTGACTAATTAGTCCCATAAACCAAACACATCCTTAGAGTATGAATACAATTAGTTCATGACTGATTCAAACAAAAAAATAAGAACAAATACATGCATAATAACTATCACAAAATTCATAACTAATATTTGAAATTGCAGAGAAAAATAAATTAAAATGATATCATGGTAGAGATTGTTACAAGAAAACCGGAACTGAAAGCTTCAACCAAATCCAATCAATAATTCTTATTGATAGAAACTTGCTATCAAAAGAAATAAAAATCTATCCCACTCTCTTGCCTTCCTCTAAACTCACTCCCCTCTGTGAATGAGTTTTAATCTTCCTTTTAAAACAAATCACTTGTTCGAAGAATAATAATGCAAGAAAAAAAAAATCTACTCCCTATTCACTATCCTTCAATTTCACACCCTGGATAACACACGGTCTTCCTGATGCACCGTACAACTCATGTGTATTTTTAAAAAATTATATCAATTATTACTGAAAATAATATATTTTTTAGTAATAGAATGTATAATTTTCTGTAATATTTTAAAAAATAAATTTGAATTGCTCGATGCACTATAGACATACTCATTTAATGACTCCTTTTTTTCCTTTCTTAACCTAAAATAGCTCAGAGAAAGAATATAGGCAATTGGGCTAATACTTACATTCAATGGATCTCTTGTCTTCAAAGGGCCTCAAATCCAAATCAATTTTCTCTACTGCAGTAATTTTCGACGAAGCACGGCGGGTAATTTTGCATCGGTCGTGCGAATTTTTACCAACCCGTGAGAATTAGCTCGGCACCTATGGCACTGGTTATTCAGAAGACAGCTCGGCCATAACAATGTTGAGCACGGGCAGTGCGAGAACTAAAAGCGTGTTTCTTTAATTTCCTTTTTTACTCAACAACTCTTCACCCGAGGTTGACGCGGGTCCTTTATCGTCGATTTTCAGTGGATTCAAGGCGATTACCTTCAATTTCCGGAAAAGTGAACAGCAAAATGCTTCATGGGCTCCTTCAAATCGACGGCAAGCTTGATGCCGAGGTGGACGGTTTGATAAGTGGTGGCCAAATTAACTCCAATTGTTACAATCTTGGCCTTCATAGTGATGGCAGTAGTTGCCTTTCTCTCTCTCATATTATATGTATAGAGTAAGTCTCATGTGCACCAATCATACGGTGCAACTCTAGTTCAATTTTAAAAAGTTAAACAGTTTATAACTTAAAAGTTAAACAATTTATTATTGAAAAGTGAATCTTTTATAGTTTAACTTTTCGATAATAAATTGTTTAACTTTTCAGTTATAAACTGTTTAACTTTTTAAAAATAAACTTGAGTTGCACCACGTGTAATTGATGCATACAAGACTAATTCATATGTATATATTCATTTCTATCTTTATCATCTCTCTCTCTCTCTGAATGTGGAAGATGGCCAAATAATGTAGACCACGCCCTTCTTTCTTCATCGTAGCCTGAACAAAGAACGCACTACCTAGGCCTTCCATTTAGCTCTCTTAAATTGGGCCTATCTATTCAATATTAATTAAATGGACTCAAGTTTTGGGCCACAATTATTAAAATTATTGAACTCATCTTTCTCGATTCGCTCGAATAAAATATAGGTATATGCTTGCTTTAAAAATATTATCATTTTCTACAAAATAGCAATATAATTTTTTTTCTTCACAGTTAATCAAATTAGGTAGAAAATACATAAAATCATATTAAAATGATCAAATAAAGTATATAAATTTTGAACAATTTTCACACTAATCAACATATCATCAAAATAGAGATTATTACATATTGGTTCAAAATACACTCCTATACTATAAATTGATTTACTAAAAAATTTAATTTACAAATAAGTTTAAAATTCGAGTAGTATTTAATAGCAACTCGGGATAAAAAAAAATTATTAAAGATTCATTAATAATTAAATTAAATTAATTATTGGTGGCGTTAAGACTACTCTCTATTTTAAAAAATACTATTAAGTATTAAATAAATGTATATTCAATGACAAAGACTTATATAAAATATTTCACGATATAAAACATATTATATATATATAAATTCGCAGATACTTAACCGAGTCAGTTTGAATTTGGGCATTTTTTTTTTCAAAAATTCGCGCTAGGTGGAATTTCATATTTTCGCCTCCCAGATAAATTACAATTTGGGTAAATGTGTATTACTATTAGGCAAAATATGTGTTACAATCAGACTAAATGTTATTTTTTTACATATATATCACATATTTTTGTAGAAATAACATTTTTTTATACAATGTAAGACCACAAATATGTGTTATTATAAGAAAATTTATTACTCTTTCATAAATATATATTTGTTTGTATAGAAAATAATTATTTAATCTTATAACAACATATATAAAATAGTAAAAAATGTGTTACTACATTAATTAATATATTTAGCTTTAAGGGATGATGACTAAATTAAAAAAAAAAAACATATTTGTTCTTAAGAAAAATACATTTTATCCTACAGTACGTGTTTGTCCATATAGTTACACAAACTGGGGAACAAATATGTGTTACTATTAGAGCAAATGTGTGTTATAATCTTATAAAATGTTGTTATTTTGCATATATTAATTTGTTTTTATAGAATAAATAGTTTTTAACATAATATAAGAGCAAAATCGTGTGTGTTACTATAAGAAAAAATATTGATTTTTCATAAATATTTATTTATTTGTATAGTATTAATTATTATTTTATATGCAAATGTGTTGGTTAATGGGAGTCCGTGTGGAGAGTTTAAAATGGAGAGGGGTCTTAGACAGGGAGATCCTTTGTCTCCATTCCTGTTCTTAATTGTGGCAGAAGGGCTAAATTATCTGGTGATAAGGGCAGTGGATACAAACCTCTTGGAGGCAGCAGAAATAGGGAGGCATAAGGTGAAAGTTTCTCTATTGCAGTATGCGAACGACACAATTTTTGTTGCTTCGGACAAATTGGAGAATGTGTGGGTAATCAAGGCTATTTTAAGAAATTTTAAATTGGTGTCAGGGCTGTCTGTGAACTATGACAAAAGCAGTTTGATTGGAATTAACATTGAGGATGGAAGAATGGATCAGTTTGCAAACTTCCTAGAGTGTGTTAGGGAAGCTTTGCCTTTCAAATATCTTGGAGTTCGGATCGGAATTAATCAAAGGAGTGTCGCAGAATGGGGGCAGCTTGTTCACAAAGTCAAGGTGAAATTAAAATCCTGGGAGCATAGGAAACTTTCTCTTGGAGGAAGGATCACACTTCTTAAAGCAGTAATTACGGTCATACCTATATATCATCTCTCGTTCTATTGTTTTCCCAAAAAGGTAATATCTTCTCTGAATTCTCTTTGTAGAAATTTTCTGTGGGGGGGGAAGTGTGTCTGAGAGAAAAACAGCTTGGTTAAATTGGGGTCAGATTTGTGTATCTAAAAACTTGGGGGGTTTGGGTGTGAGGGAGCTGGGATGTTTTAATGAAGTCTTGTTAGGTAAATGGTTATGGAGATTTTTGGTTGAGGGAGACAGCTTGTGGAAAAGGGTCATTGAATCTGTGCACGGAAAGTTGAGTGTAAGAGATGAGGGGATTCATGCGGAGGGAAAGATATAGTGAATATAGGCTCAGGGCATGTGGAAAACTAGTTTTTGAAAAACTTAGAAAAAAGAGTGGGTGATGGGATGGATACAAAGTTTTGGAACGACGTATGGGTAGGAGAAGAGTCTCTTAGGAGACAATTCTCGAGGCTTTATGCTGTGTGTAGAAATAAGATGGGAAGTATTAAATCCATGGGAAGGTGGGAAGGGGGGGTTTGGAGATGGGAGTGGAATTGGCGGAGGAATTTATTTGATCGAGAGCAAAATATGTTTAATGATTTGGTGAATAAAGTGAATTGTTACAGGTTAAAGGAGAATAAAAAAGATACGTGGCTTTGGAGATTGGAATCAGGAGGAAGATATTCGACCAAATCTGCCTACGACTATCTGAGCGTGAGGAGATTGGTTACAAGACCAAACGCTGAAAAGAAAGAAGAGTTCCAGATTGTGTGGAGTAAGATTACTCCCTTGAAGGTGGCTGCGATGTCATGGAGATTAATTCATGATAGGCTTCCAACTCGAGCTAATTTGGTAGCGAGAGGAATTTTAGAGACGGGACAAGAGTCAAGTTGCTTAGCATGTGGTTTGATGGAGGAGACTGCGGAACATTTTTTCATCAGATGTCCGGTGGTGGTGAATTTATGGAAGAATTGTTTAAACTGGTTCAAAACACCTACCGCTTTACCGGGTAAGATAATTGATCACTTTCTCTTCTTTTCGGGTCTTTTAGGTCGGAAGAAAGGAAAGAAAGTGGGTGTAGCAGTGTGGGAATGCTTGGTGTGAGTGCTGTGGAAGGAGAAAAATAAGTGCTATTTTGAGGGTGGAACGTTTGAAGTGGCAAAGTTGTTGGAGGAAACTAAAGGGAGAGTTTGGAGTTGGCTCTTGGCGAGAAATTTTAAATTGTATAATTATTCCCTAAATGATTGACATGAAAATCCTAGACTTGTACTAGGCTGATGTTTTTCTCTGTGGGTATTTGCTTATTCCGTCTAAGAATTGTAGGCATATCTTATGCCATTATACACTTTTGAAAGGAATAAATTTATTTTGCCCGATCAAAAAAAAAAATTATTATTTTTTACAATAACACATATTAAACAGTAAGGCAATGTATTAATATATGTATCAATATAACTAAAATTAAAGGAATGATGATTAAATTAAAAAACACATATTTATTCGTATAAAACTACATTTTCTCTTATAGTAACATGCATCTGTCCATATTGTAACACAAACTGGGGAGCAAATGTGTGTTACTATTAGAGCAAATGTGTGTTACAATTAGAACAAATGTGTATTACAATCTTATAAATTGTTGTTCTTAATATATATTCTCATATTTTATTATGATAAATAATTTTTCATATAATACAAGAACAAACGTGTGTAATTAAAAGAAAATATGTTATTTTTTATTTATATTAATGAAAAATTAATATGTTTTCTTATAGTAACACATATTTTTTTATTAGATTGTATGAAAAGTTATTTCTACAAAAACAAATGAATACATGTAAAAATCAACATTTAATCTGATTGTAACACACATGTTCCTTATAATAACACGCATTTGCCCAAATTGTAATATATTTGGGAGCCAAAAAATCTGGAATTATAGTTGCGAAATTTTTGAAAAAAAAAATGTTCAAGTCCGACCAGACCCGATTAAGAACCCACAAATTTATAATATGATTGTTGGGAGGAATCCTAGCAGTCCCTGCCTTGGAGGCGAGCTGCGCTCAAGTCCACTCGTTCGCTCGATTAAAGGCATAGTTGCGTGCCGCCCGTGGCGCTGAAGCTAGATATTGGGTTTAAAGGAATTGATTGTACTACTCATACCAACAAGGTGCATCTTCTTTTCTGGTGCCCATTGTGAAAGAACTCTAAAGTTAGCGTGCTTGACTTGGAGAAATTTCATGATGGGTGACCCCCTGGGAAGTTCTCAGGGTGTGTGCGAGTGAGGACATAAGCACGCTAGAAAAGACCTGTGTTGGTTTGCGAGGATAGTACATCAGTTCTACTCAGTGCAACCGATCCAACAATTGGTATCAGAGCCTTGCACCCATTCAAGGTTAACGGATCTCCTCCAACGGATCTATTTTGAATCTTGCCTATAAATATGGAGAGCCTTGCACCCATTCAAGGTTAACGAGAAATTTCCAAGAGAAAACTCTCAAGAATCCAAGCACTCAAAGCATACTATAAACAACACTCTGCAATTAAATTTCCCTAGTGTTGTAGTAGGATTCACTCTGTATTTGCTTAGATCGATAGCTCTATTATTTAGCATTGTTTTGTATTGCTAGAGCTATCTTAGTTGGAAACCAGAATACCAAACCACTCAAGGTGTGAGATTGGTTAGTTAGAAGGACTGGGACTTGTAAAACGCTCAGGGGTCAGTTCCTAAGAGAGGAAGTTGGCTACTCGTGTCCCTTGGCACGTAAAACCCAAGTACCTATCCTCAGGGTTTTGAGGATAACTTCCTGTTAAATCAGGTCGTGGACGTAGGAGTTGGTTATCTCCGAACCACGTTAAAAAGTCCCATGTGTGCTGATTTACTGTTCTGTTCAGGATCATAACTGTCATCACAATAAACTGAACATTCTGCATCGTTTTTCTATTCAGGACTGAATCAATCATCCTGAATCTTAACACTGTGCACTCAGCCTTAACTACCAGTTTACTAAGCAAACTCAGAGAATATGTTTTCAGAAACTAAAACGAGTAGAATTTAAGGGCTCACTTTCCGCACTCACTCTGACTCACTGAGATAGTAGTCCAACTGACTTGCTTCCAAGCGGTCAGTAGGTTTATTATCTCTACTGAGCTTCCGAGCACTTTACTCACACTCAGCTTATCTGACTCGTTACTGAACTGTCCCTGCTACCCCTGTGGACCTTCAGTATACTGAGTACTTCAGGAAATCCTGACTGAGAGTGTTAGAGCATTTTTCTGAGTCTTTCAGAAAAATCTGACATCAGTGTATTCCCCCCCCATACACTGATTATACTCGTTTCGGGACCAACAAGTGGTATCAGAGCACAGGTCACGGGTTCGAGTCCCCATGGCGCAAATAGTGGTATGTTTGGCTTCAAGTCAGGCTACTGCTAGGGGGGGGATTGTTGGGAGGAATCCTAGCAGTCCCTGCCTTGGAGGCGAGCTGCGCTCAAGTCCACTCGTTCGCTCGATTAAAGGCATAGTTGCGTGCCGCCCGTGACGCTGAAGCTAGATATTGAGTTTAAAGGAATTGGTTGTACTACTCATACCAACAAGGTGCATCTTCTTTTCTGGTGTCCATTGTGAAAGAACTCTAAAGTTAAGCGTGCTTGGCTTGGAGCAATTTCATGATGGGTGACCCCCTGGGAAGTTCTCAGGGTGCGTGCGAGTGAGGACATAAGCACGCTAGAAAAGACCTGTGTTGGTTTGCAAGGATAGTACATCAGTTCTACTCAGCGCAACCGATCCAACAATGATACAATGTAAAACGGTTTATATGAGTGTGCCTCATATTCAACATATGTTGAGTAGGTATTGTGAGAAAATTGTTCATAACATGAACCATTTTTTAACAAGGCAAAAAAATAAATTCATAAATATAAATCTTGTATTACAAAATGATTATTATGAAACTAATTTATATAATACTTTCCCAAATATGTTAAATTAAATATATCTTTTTTGTCTAGTTCGCAATAATAAACATGAGGTGTAATTTCAAATTTATATAATTGATTTTTTTTTTAGTTAGACTCAATATTGATATACAAAATAACTTTACATGCTAAATTCAAACAAATAAAATATTGAAATTTAAACCAACTATGAACATAAACCAAATTAATCAGTCACTTTTAGCCTACTCAGCACTGGGGATATGTTAAAACTTGTACGTGTTGCACATTTTGATTAGTTAAAATAAAAAAGAAAATTGAGGAAAATATTATTTCCCTTATAATCACTCAGATCAAACTTTCAATATTTATGGCAAAGGAAATATTTACGACAAAAATTCTTGTCTGCTTCGAATATATGCAAGATAACAATCATCGAAAAAGTAAACAACTCAAGAAACAATTTGAATACACAGTGAACTAGTCAAATGTACATGTGAAAATTTTAAACTTATGGATTTTAAATTTAAATTCAATTCAGTAGTAAAATTTTGTTATTTGAAATCCAAAGATTCTCAAATCTAATTTATTTTCGAATCACTTAATACTATCAAAACATAATGTAAAAGTATTTTGAAGGATCAAACCTAAAATTCGGCCATACTAAAGTTCTACTTCTCTAAGTCGTAAAGTCATAAATTTAGTCATGGAAAAAAAAAATACACAACAATCCTAGCAAAAAACAAGATTAGTAAGTACCTGTAGTAGACAAACAATTGAAAAATAACTTTAACTAAAACGAGTCTTTTACATATTAATTCAAAAAGTGACAATATTTATAAATTGATTCAAAATAATTACATAAATGTATATGTAATAACAATTCTTGTGTAATAAAAATTTATTAACACTTGAATGAAATACAATTTATTTTTCTTGAATTTCGGGTTCTCTCTCTAAGCTATATTCCTCTAATTCTCCTTCAACTTTTGACTCGGCTTTAATCTTGACTTGACTGGAGTTTGACTTTGACCTGAACGCTTGATCCAAGGACGAATTGTTTTGATTTGGATATGACGAGGTCTTTGGAAGATTTTAGAGTAAGGAGCGACTTAACTTACTAGTATCCCTCCCGGGCTGTTGTAAATGAACAGCAAGGCACCCTTTTGAAGAACGCCTTGAATATGGTGAAAAACGATCTTCGGAATCTTCAAGGTAAATTTGAGCTGGAAACACTTGATCGGAGATATTTGATCCCTTGCTCCTAGATCGAAGTGCGTTTGCGGATGAACTTGACAAAGAACGCTTTGAAGACGGTGATGAACACTTATTTGTCTTCGAGGTGTTCTTGGATGAAAAACGTCTGATCAGAGGGATTCACTCCTTGATACTGGATCAAACGGTGTTTCTAGTCGAATTTGGCGAAGAACGCTTGAATGTGACGAAGAACGATTGAAGATCTTCGAGGCGTTCTTCTGGAAAGACGTCGGATCGGAGGGATTTAGCCCCTTTGTCTTGGATTGAACGCTGTTTCTGGAAGGCTTTGACGAAGAACAGTTGAATATTCGAAGAACTTCTTCAGATTTGGTGAAGAACACTTGAATCTTCGAAGAGCTGGATCGGTGGATCTTCTTAGATCGCAGGTTTGCTCGTCGAGAGAATTGCTGCTACTCGTTCGTTGTTTGTCTTCGATGGGTGTGGAGCACTTCGAATGAGCAAGAAAGACCCCTATTTATAGGGTGGAGAGGTGAAGACCTTTCTTTTTTGCGTTGACATGTGACGCGCTCTGATTGGGTGCAATTTAATTTATACACGTGCCATTATTTAATTGGGTGCAATTTTTATATGCTTACAGTATAAACTTTTTTTCCGCGAAAGCTTATTTTTTTTTCCACAGAATCAATTTATAACTAGTGCCACTTTTTAAACTACTTTGCAATTTTTTCAATTAAAATTAGAATTTAATTTATAGCAACAAAACAAATGAAAAAGAAAAAAGAAAAAGATCAACGATAAAAGAAGCCTGGCAAAACATAAGCAGTCTCATCTCTCACCACCTCCATCACTATGTTTTAATGGCTTAGCGTCGTTTAATCCAATCTAAATGTTACTCAAGCAGTTGAAGCAGTATGATATTATAATTACGTATACTATAATTCAATCTAGAATAAGTACTTAAAAATATTATAAGTAGAGTAGGTTTCTTGTGCACCGTGCAACATAATATATTTTTAAAAAGTTACACCATTTATTATTGAAAAATTACAAAATTATCATTGAAATGTTACACCATTAAAGATACACTTTTCAGCAATAACATGTGTTACTTTTCAATAATATTTCGTGTAACTTTTAAAAAATGAATTTGAGTTGCACGGTACATATGGTGCATAGAATACTAAGCCTTATAAGAGTCTGTCTCTTAACAAATTAATTCGTATTGAAGGCTATCACCCCATGCCCTTTTTTTTATATAAATTGAACTAATTCATGAACATTTAAAAAAAAAAAAGGAATGGGTTACCAATTTTATTAGAAAAAAATACAAAATAGTTCAACAAATTCATACAAATTATATATTGGTTCCATGCAAAAAAAAAAAACTTCCGTGCAAAAAAAAAAAAAAATACTTCCGTGCAAATATTTATAAATCAATTTAAAAATATAATAATTTTTTTAAACCAATACGTAGAACATCCATTTTATTATACTTGTTGAGCAGAAGTCAAATAGATACGACCGGCCAATCCAATACAAACATAAATTATAATCCCATTACCACAATAACTGAGCCCCAACAAACAACAAGCAACACACATCTCACCCACAGCATTGATACCCATCACCCGCAAGTTCTGAGGGTGCCCTAGACTTTTCAGTGAATTTAATTTTCATTACCAATATATTATTGTCTCTATTCTTTATCTTCAAGCCCTACTTTTTATCAATGTGACCCTTTTGATATTTCTTTGGACCACGAAAACACAACACGGCCCTTGGATATTTCAATTCTCCCACATATATTATAGTAAAACATAAAAAAGCACCCAAGTGTACATCAATTTTACTTTAAAAATAAAATTGCCTAAAAAATTAAAATTTGTTTAAGAATTATTTTAATTTCACTATGTAATTTTCAAAAAAAAAAAGTGAGAATTTCTTTCAACTTACCCAAGCCTAATAAATGAAATTCATAGATAATTAATTATCTATAAATAATTTGACTACAAATATTTTGTATAAAGAATATATGCCAATGAGAATTCCCGCAAACAATTTGTTAATAGGTAAATAATGAAGATGTCTATATAAATAAAAAAAAATTGGGCAAGTTGTAGGCAATTTTCTCTGCAGAACTTTATGTTGTGAATTTAATATCCATATTGAACAATTTCCTAAGCAATTCATTATATTCGTGTAGTGTCCGAATTTCTAATTATCACTTTTATGCATCTCAACTATTATTATTAAAAATATTATTAATACCTTATTTTTATTAAATATTATTAATACCTTATTTTTTAATAATAATAGTATGTATAATAATAGTATGTATAATAATAATAATAATATTACTAATTACTAACCACTAACATTTACCGATAAAAAAATATATATTAGAATTTGTGTTATAAGAGGGCTAATTAATTAATGTTGGTGGTATTTTTGGTGAGGAGCCTAGATGGTGGATTATTCGCGGTAGATGCTTGCATCTATGTTAGCTGTTGTCAATGGAGTAAATGTGGTGCCAAATTTTAATGCCATGCTTCAAATATCTTACCAGTTTACAAAACCATTAAATTTCATTTTGTTTTCTTTCATTTATTTCCATTACTAATTGCTGAAAAGACAAAAAATATGTCATGGTTTTGGTTTTCTAGATAGGATAGATTGAGTAGAATAAAATTTCAATGGATTGTATTGATTGCAATTCTAATTTTAAAATAGTATATGTTTGATATTTATGATTGTTTTTTTAAAATTAATCCGATGTAATAGTTGGGATTAAAGTTTTTTTTTTTTTTTTTGTAGAATTAGGTTGAATTCAAATATCGGACCAGGATTTAATCCTGAACTCAAATCCTAGAAACTAAACACAACTTTATTTAGGATTAGGAACTTAATCCACCCTAATCCTAGAAACCAAACACAATTTTACTTATAAATAGGATAATTTCTGTGATCCGATTTAAATTTCTCTTATACATTAAATTTTTTTCTCGCCAAAACGGGCGAATTAAATAAACAAATACTATATAAATTTATCTAATTAAGTAAAGAAGTGTTATTTAAGTTTATTTTATCCTCTCATACTAAATTAATAATATTTACACTATCCTAACGTGAAGTAAATGCAATCTCAAAGTGTTACCCCTCAAAAAAAATCCATAGAAGAAAAAACTGACCAAAGATATACAATTCAAACATAGTTTAATTAAAAATATATTTTTTTAAAAATGTAGAAGCGTCATTTAGAAACGTGATAAAGAATTGTACATGACTTGAGATGTTGAAGGATTTATGTACTTATTTGAGAGTGGAAACTCGCCAGTGAAGTACAAAATTAATTAGCGCTAATTCTTCATTCTAAAAGGGAATCTCATCTCCGATAGAATTCGAGGAGGTTATCGATTTTTTATTTTTTAACACAGAAGAATCAAACATATCATCACATTAAATTGTTTTCATTCTCGGCTAATTTCCTGGCCCAATTTCGAAATTTTCAACCCGAACCAATCTTGAGGAAATCGCATGAGCAATCTTGTTCTTCTTTCTAGGGATAAAATTGATAACCTTCACTGGGTTATCTCTCATTTCATTCCAGATATCACAATCCCTTCCGAACCAAACCATAACCTTCACTGCTTCCAATGAGTCGGACCACAATCTTAAATTCCTCATACCAAGGCTCTTACTTTTCCTAATCTCGTCCAACGCGGCTCTAAGCTCAGCGTATAAGTCTCCCCCTGTGTAGCCAATCTTTCTGCTTCCGTCTGCCTTTATCGACCCTTCCTTATCCACAGTCACCCAACTACACTTTTTATATGACAAAAACTTGTATGAACCGGAGTTCACCGAATCAATTATCACTGTCAGTGTTATGTATATTCACTATCACTATTATACATATACACTATCATTGTTTTATCAATATAATAAAACAAGTAGGGAAGTAAATATTTTTTACAATAAAAGCAAATGTATGTTACTAAAATGTTATTCTTTTTACATATATTTATTTATTTTTATAGAATAATTTTTTTAAATAATTATACTATAAAGTGAAGCGGGCCTAAAAGGGAACGACTTCTTTCATATTAAATAAATGCTCATTGGGTCTTCTTTCCAAAAAGAAGGGGTTGCGACCTGAATTTTTCGTAAAGAAATTTGACAACAAACTCGAACTAAAATTTTCTCATAGATTCAACATAAAACTAAGGATGATTTTTTTAATTCAACCTGACAGCAGAAAGGAAGTACCCAAAATTTGACACATAATCCTTAATATACAAAAAGTTAAATTGATTAAGTGAGCAAACAATTAAATATAAAATATAAACTAGATTATTAATTTATAAACATGCATACAATTTTCTAGGTTTGTTAGCAATGAAACCAGTAGACTTGTTGAATATGGCAACCATAATTGTATAGTAAATCATACGCTGCAACAAGCACCAATATCATCAATATAGAATATTTATGAGCAACACTTGTGTACAAATTTCTACTGTAGAAATATCTACTTTTGAAAGATCTAAACCGGGTCGGGTCAAATTTGAACACTTTTTTCCAAAATTCGCGCAACTTGTAGTTCCAGATTTTTTCGCTCCCAGGTATGTTACAATTTGGGCAAATGTGTGTTACAATTAGGCAAAATCTGTGTTACAAATTCTTAAAAAATTAAGTTTTTGTACTTTTCAAGTAACTATAAAGAAAATATGTATTTCTGCAAGTATAAATATGTGTTACTTAATTTATTTTTTATTCTCTTTGTTGATTTATGTTAATAATATGTTATTCATGTACTTAATACATCATTTAATACCTTATATATGTTATATAAAATATAATATATATTTTTATAAGGATAAATAAATGTTTGTGCATACAGTAACACACATATGATCTTGCAGTAACATACATTTAGTCTAATTGTAACACACATTTGCAGTAACACACATTTACTTTAATTGTAACATGCATTTGCAGTAACACATATTTACTCTAATTGTAACACACATTTACTCTAGATGTAACACACATTTGCAGTAACACAAATTTACTCCAATTGTAACATAAATTTGCAGTAATACATATTTACTCTAATTGTAACACATATTTGTTCCTCAATTTGTGTTATTATATGAGCATATATGTGTTACTATAGGATAAAATGTATTTTTATTAAGAATAAATATGTGTTACACATACAATGTAACATATTCATGTGTTACATTGCATGAAAAATATTTACTTTTACAAAAATAAATGAATATGTGTAGAAAACAACATTTAATCTGGTTGTAACACACGTTTTGCCTTAAAGTAACCAAGGATGAAAATATCGGTATCGACGGAAATATCGGTACCTTGAATTTATGGATATATCGGTGGAAATATCGATATTGAATATCGATATTCGTAAAAAATAAAAAATTCACGGAAATTTCATTAAAATGATGGAAATTTAACATGAAATTTTAGACAATATTATTACTAGTCTTAATAAATTAATTGAACTTAAAATCTCAATAAAATGAGAATTTTACAACAAACATATCAAGAAAACATACGTAAGACATATAAAACGATACAACAATTGTTCATAATTATTGAATATTACACAACTAATACCAAAATGATGTCCTATGAGCCTCAAATGTAAAAGAAGAAAGATCATCTTGGTCTAAGCAATAATGGTACCAAGTCATCAAATTAGAGAAATTCTTGAAGCAAATGACCCGAGAATTGAGAATTAAAAAAAAAAAATCCCAAAATTTCCCGAAATTTTGACCGATAAATTACCGAAATTTCCACGAAATTTCTCTATAATCTGCACATTTTGAATTACCCTGGACCGATATCGAAATTTCACAGAAATTTCCAGAAATTTCCGAAATTTTATCGAAATTTGACCGAAATTTTGGAAAAATAATCGTTCAAGTGAATTTCCATATCGGTACCCTCAAATTTCCGAAATTTCGCGAAATTTCAATCCTTGAAAGTAACATGCATTTGCCCCAACTATAACATACCTGGGAGCGAAATCACAAACTTCGCGAATTTTGGAAAAAAATACTCAAATTCGACCCGGCCCAATTTAGACCCGCGAATTTTTAAAAATGGATATTTCTACGGATCTTAGATCCGTAGAAATTTGTATATAAGTGTTTGTCATATTTAAAAAGTGAAAGTTTAACTATTCATTAAGTTATAAGAAAAATCCCCACTTTAAATTAGAATAAAACTTGTAGGCATGAGTTGATTCATATAAGGTTCATTGCCTATAAATAATTAAATATTTCTTAGTGTAATAGCCATTAATAACAAAAATAAATAAATAAATATATGTTAGTATCTTATTGAAATAATAATTTTAATACTATAATTTAAAGGCAAAAACTTATGTGAGATCGTCTTATAATATGAGACTACATAAATTAACACCTACCCACTATATCAATGTGATAATGAGTTATATCCACTTCATATCTCATTTAATTGTCTCATATCATCAGACAATCTCGTACAAAATTAACTCGAATTTAAATCATTTTATAAGTTAATAGTAATTCGATGACTAATTTATATTTTCCTTGTATTAATAGGCCTACTGGACAAACCCAAAAATATATAACACAACCCACACACTAACCTTACAACCCTAATTTACATAGGCTTCATTTGAATGGATTGATTTAAAATTTATTGATTTCACACACAAATAATTACTCTCTCCAAGTAAGTTAAAGCTCAATTTGGATGGATAAATTTGAAAATGAATTGATTATAAAAAAAAACATGTAAACATATATTTCAAATTACAAATTATAAAAAGATGGAAAATAAGGAAAAAAGTAAGGAAAGATAGACATGGAAAGGGGTAGAAATAAGGGATTTCAAATGACATGATTTTAAAGAGAATTTAGAATTCCTCAATCTTAAACATAACTCAAATCAAAGTAATTATAAATTCATTGAGAGAGTGATTAATTGTGTGTTAAATCCATGAATTTCAAATCCATCCACCCAAATGAAGCCTAAGGCTCCATTTGGATGAATGAATTTAAAAAAGAAATACATGTAAGAAGACATTTATTTCAAATCACGAATTGTAAAGAGATGGGAGAGAATGGAAAAAGTAGAGGAAAAATAGAAATGGAAGGATAGAAAGGGGGGATTTCACAAATGCATGATTTTGATGAGAATTTAGAATTCCTCTATTTTGAACATAAACTCAAATCTAAATATTTGTAAATTCACCTTAATTTACTTAGAAAGAGTGGTTATTTGTGCGTGAAATCCACGGATTTCAAATCCACTCATCCAAATGGAGTCTAGATGAATTTACAAATATTTAGATTTGAGTTATGTTTAAAATGGAGATTCTCTTCAAAATTATGTCATATATAATTCCTTCTATCTACCCTTTTCTATCTCTATCTCTCATTTACTTTTTCCCTTGTCTCTCATCTCTTTACAATTCTTGATTTGAAATGTCATTTTATATCACTACAACATAAATGACTTTATGTAACACTTTATTGTAACACTTTTAGTTTATGTAACACATTTTGGTAACATATTTCTAATTTATATATTATGTAACACTTTATACATCTGTAATGCTTAAATGCAACACCTTTAAATTAGTAACACTTTTCAGGTAACACTTTTACAAGGTAACATATATAGGTAACACTTTCACATATGTAACATTTCTTGGGTAACACTTTATCATGTGTAATATTTATAAAATAATACTTTTATATGTGTAACATATATATTTTTGTTACACTTGATATTATTATTTAAATATTTATATATATCTACTTATATAAAATCTACTCAATTGGTAACTATAAAATAAATATATTAATCATATATAAACATGCCCTAGTGTATAATAATTTATTATATTCTTTAGTAAATATCTTAATAAATAATTAATATATATATATATATATATATATGCAAAAAATCATGTACATAAAATTTATCTATAATTTAAAATAATTTATTGCATAATAAATATATATATATTAATTATATAACTATAAAGTATATATAATTTATATATTTTTAGATATAATTATATCATTAATAGATTTTTTGAATGAAATTTAGGTAGAAAATAATTTGGTTCATTAAGAAATAATATTTATCATTAATATTTTTCATATTCACCATTGGTCTATTTAAAAAATGAATAAGAAAAAAAAATAAAAAAAAGTGATAATGAATTAAATAAAATTGATGTTCAAAATATATAGTATATAATGGGATAGCCAAGATGGTAAGTATTTGAAACTTAAATTCAAAAGGTACAAGGTTCAAAACCCAGGAATTACAATTTTTTTTTTTTTTACAAAAAGTGTTACCTATAATTCGTATGTAACATTTAATAAGGGTTACATTAGACTTTAGGTTACACGGACAAGTGCAACACCCTAAAAATGTTACCTATTTATAATAGATAACACTTTATATATATTAAGTAACATTTTTTGGTGTTACATAATGTCCATTATGTTGCTTTTTTTTAAAAAAAATACATTCATTTTCAAATTCATCCATCTAAACAAAACCTTATAAAATAATTTAGAGACATGCTTAATTCTTGTACACAATTTTTTTTCAAAGTGCGTATGTACATAAAAGTCATGTAAATAAATAAATATTTAGATTTAAAAAACAATATGAAAAACATATATATATATAACCTTGATTATTAAAAGAAAGGATTGAACTAAGATGAGTCTCATTAACAAGATTAAGAAAAATAAAAATGAAAAAATGTTTACTGACCATTAAAACATACTTCCAAAATAAACCCTTGGATTTTTGACATAAATATTCAAATATTTCTTGATGTTTTACATACAAGGATAACATTGATATAGTAATATCTCGACTACTTTCGGAATAGGAGATCAACTTATAATAGGAAAATAATATTGACTCTGATAAAGAAAAAATTAGTACCGTTTCAAAATGGTATATTTACTGAACATTATTTCAAATTGATATATTTTATTATTTAATTTTTTTTACTTTATTATGCAAAATTTTTATATCAATTTAAAAATAGTAATAAAAAAATAAATCAATTTGAAATTATTCCATTGTTTTGACAACCCATCTGTATGCTAATGACATCCTTCAAAATAAGACTTTAAAAACAAGATCCTATAGTGACTTTAAAACTTAAGATCTCTATAAACATTGTCCCGATACATATAGAAAATCAAATGAATATATACCAACACTGCTAGAAAAATACTGAGGAGGAAACGGTCTGGTTCAAAAGATAAAATTATATATCTTGTCAAAATGTGCATGATTTTACAAGATAGATAATTTTATCTTTTGAACTAAATAAACCCTTAGGAGAGACAAGACTGAAGTTTTTTGATAAGGTATTTGTTGTGAAATTAACCGGAAATCAATCGAGCTCAATAAGACTTCGAGTAATCAGAACAATTGGAAGAACTTGCCGGATGAACACACTCAACAGAAATAAAATGGAAATCAAAAGAACAAAGCAATTTACGTGGTTCGATCAAATTGATCTACGTCCACGGATGGGGTTGGCTCACTTCACTAAATAATGAATAATGTTTTCAGTGTACAAAGCTTTCTCACTCTAATCTCTCCAAGTAATGAGTGTATCACAGTCTCTATTAAATCCTGGAATGAATACGTATTTATAGATCAGACCCTTAACCGCCTTTGAGCTCTTAACCAATCAACGAGATTCGTATGGTTATAACCGCCTTGAATAACTGTTCCGGCGTCCAATGAGAATGCTCCACCAGCTGCCCAAATAACCGATTTTATCACTCTGGTGAAGTCGCCTTTGCCATGCTCTGTTTTATAACTGTCAGCTCAGAATACGCCTTCATGCTGAGTGACTCAGGGAGTAGGTGATTCTCAGCTCAGGATGATCTCTCAGGATTTACCTTCAGTTCTACTGAGTCTTTAGTGTCTTCACTGATCTGACCACTCAGGATGGTAGTCAGTCTGAGTGTCAGGATCAGAACACTCCTGACTCAGGATCAAGTCTTTGCTCAGGCTCAGGATGCTTTTCCTCAGGAATATTCCTCCGGATTCAGAACCTCAGGATAAGGATTCCTGACTAATCTTCAGTATTCAAACTCAGTTTATCTTTACACTTAACAATTCTCCACCTTAAAGTAAGTGAGTTTCCCCCATTCCACACTCCACCTCAGGACCTAACTCATGGTATATCCCATGACCGCGGCTTGATCAGCTTCAAGCAGTATCTGAACTTGGAAATAGGTAAGCCCTTAGTCAGCATATCCGCAACATTGTCCTCAGTAGAAACTTTCTGCACTGAAATCACTTTCTTTTCCACCACATCTCTCACAAAATGAAGACTTACATCAATATGTTTGGATCTTTCATGAAAGACCTGATACTTAACCAAATGAATTGTGCTCTGATTGTCACACTGAACTGCAACTTCCTTTTGCCTGATTCCAAATTCTTTAATCATACCCTTGAGCCACATTGCTTCCTTTACTGCTTCAGTCATCGCAATATATTCAACCTCAGTAGTTGAGAGCGCCACTACTGACTGAAGTACTGCTCTCCAACTGATTGTTGTACCATATAATGTGAACACATATCCTGATAAGGATTTCCTCGTATTAATGCTTCCAGCATAATCTGAGTCCACATATCCCTGAAGTGGTTGAGTGCCATCCTTAGTCTTCTCGAAGAGTAACCCAAGATTCTTAGTTCCTTTTAAGTATCTCATTATCCACTTAAAAGCCTCCCAGTGTGTCTTTCCCGGATTTGCCATAAATCTACTAACCACACTGACTGAATGTGCTAAATCTGGCCCACTGCACACCATAACATACATTATGCTACCTATCCCATTTGAGTAAGGAATTTTACTCATGTGTGCCTTCTCTTCATCTGACTTTGGACACTGACTTGATATCAGTTTGAACTGTTGACCAAGGGGGTAGATACAACTCTGGCTTCATGCATGTGTTCGTATCTTCAGGATGTAATCCTTCTGAGTTAAGAACAACCTCCCTTTGTCCTTATCTCTGATAATTTCCATGCCCAGTATCCTCTTAGCCATACCCAGATCCTTCATTTCAAATGTGCTACTGAGCTTTGCCTTTAGCCTCTGAATTCTTTCAGGACTCTTGCTTGCAACCAACATGTCATCCACATAGAGCAGTAGATATGTGAGTACTTCCTTCCCTTGTTTTTCAAGATAGACACAACTATCATACCTGCATCTTGTAAAGCCTATGGAGATCATGAAACTATCAAACTTCTTATACCATTGCCTAGGACTTTGCTTCAGCCCATACAATGATTTCTTCCGTAGACACACCTTATCCTGATTTCCTGGTAGAATAAAACCTTCAGGTTGTTGCATGTGTATCGTTTCTTCCAGATCTCCATGTAGAAAGGTTGTCTTGACATCTAGCTGCTGAAGCTCCAAGTCCTCCTGAGCTACCTTTGACAACATGATTCTGATTGAACAGTGTTTCACCACTGGTGAGAATACCTCATTGAAGTTTACCCCCTCTCTCTGAGTGAAGCCTCTGGCAACAAGCCTTTCCTTATATCTCAGCTTCTCTCTTCCTCCTGACCCCATTTCAGATTTCTTCTTGAAGATCCACTTGGAACTGACCACATTCTGTCCCTGAACTTTGTTCACTAAGGTCCAAGTGTTGTTCTTCTCTAATGACTGAAGTTCCTCAGTCATGGCCAATATCCATCTCTCCTTGTCTTTACCTGACACAGCTTCAGCATAGCTTTGTGGTTCCTGATGCTCCACCTCTTCACCGGTTGTCAGGGCATAGGACACCATATCAGCATGACCGTATCTAGTCGGAGGGTGTGTGCTTCTCCTGTGTCTGTCTCTTTTTAGACTATAGTTTCTAAGATCATGGCCTTCAGTATCTGAAATTGAGTGGTCAGAATGATCGTCAGTATCACTTTCCTCTGACTCCTCTTGAGTCCTTACGGAGGTTTCACCTGCCTCAAAAGTTTCTTGTCCTGAGTTCCTTTCAGGAGTCTCCACCTCGACCTGAGATCCATCTCCTGAAAGTATACCATATGAGTCGTGTATGCTGATGGGCTGATTATATCCCATGACTTTCTCATTGAAAGTCACATTTCTACTGACAATACACCTTTTATGTCCAAGTTCCAAACACCATAACTTGTATCCTTTCACTCCCTTAGGATATCCTAAGAAGATACATCTTAGTGCTCTACGTTCCAGCTTATCCTGCTGATGTGGGCAAAAGTTGAGCAACCAAATACCTTCAGGTTATTGTAGTCCGAGATTCTCCCATACCACACCTCATCAGGTGTCCTCAACTCAATTGCAGAGGAAGGTGACTTGTTAATAAGATAACAAGCCATATTGACTGTTTCCCCCCAAAACACCTTGGGTAGCTTTGCATCTGACAACATACTCCTGACCTTTTCCAGGATAGTCCTATTTATCCTCTCAGCCAAGCCATTTTGCTGAGGATTTGCAGGCACTGTCCTATGTCTAGTGATTCCCCTTTCCTTGCAGAAATTGTTGAACTCCTCTGATACATACTCCAATCCATTATCAGTCCTGAGATGTTTAATGGATCTTCCTCTCTTATTTTCTTGTTCACTGACCCAATCTCTGAACCTTGCCAAGGCCTCACTCTTCTGCTTCAGTATGAACACCCATACTTTCCTGCTAAAGTCATCAATGACTGTCATGAAGTATCTTCCACCTCCATGAGTCTCCACCTTAGTTAGTCCCCAGATATAAGAATGAACATAATCCAGAGGTGCATCAGTAGTTTTCTTACCCTTTGGGAATGAATTTTTCTTGGATTTACCCAGGACACAATGGTCACAAAAATCCAATTTCATCACCTTTCCTTCCCCAAATGCCTTCTGCTTGGAAAGTTCTTGGAGCCCCCTTTCTCTAATATGGCCCAACCTTTTATGCCATATCATTGCCTCAGTGTTATCCATAACATTGTTTGCTGACCCTGAGGAAGTGCTTCCAATCAGGATATACAACCCATTGACTTTCTTGCCTTTCATGTATACCTTCTTGCCTTTGGTTATCAGGATATAACCATCCTCAGTGTTGAACTCATAACCCAGTTGATTCAGTGAACCCAGGGAGATCAAATTTCTCTTCAGTTCTGGCACCAACCTCACATTTGAGAGTATCTTATCTACTCCATCATGCAGCTTCAACCTGACAGAACCATTCCCCTTCACCTTACATGTTTGATTATTGCCCAGCACAACTGAGCCTCCATCAAACCTCCTCAACTCCCTGAATAATGATTCATCAGGGCACATATGGAATGAACATCCAAAATCTAGTACCCACTCATCATTCAGTTTAAGGTTAGTAACCGTTAACACCTCAGCACTATCATACCCACCTTCAGCAGCAATAGTTATATTAGCCTTTTGTTCTTCTCCCTGATTCCTATTTCTGTCAGGGCAGTTCTTCTTGAGATGACCAGTTTGGTGACAAGCAAAACATTTTCTCTTCTCCACAAAATCACCAGATTTTGGCCCCTTTGTGTTCTTCTTCTTCTTCTTATTCTGAAAATCTTTCTTGCCCTTCTTGAACCTGACATTCAGGCCCTCAGCCTGAACTGAATTTTTCCTCTCAGCTTGTAGCTGAAGAGACTTGGTTTTCAGGGCACCCAGAATATCATCAAAGGATAATTGATCCTGCCTCCCAAATAGTAAAGTATCCTTGAAATTCTCAAAGGATTTAGGCAAAGAATTCAGGAGCATCAAAGCTTTATCACCATCATCAATTTCCACTCCCAGGTTCTCAAGATCATCAGCAGCCTTGTTGAATTCCTCAAGTTGTTCAATCAACTCATTCTCTTCATTCATCCTGAATGACATCAGTTTTTGCTTCATGAACAACTTGTTTGTGACAGACTTAGTCTGATACACCTTCTCCAATTTACTCCAAACCTCAATGGCAGTCTTCTCCTTGCACACCTCCCTCAGAGGCTTATCCCCCAAGCACAAGATGATTGTGCTATGTGCCATTTTCAATATTTCTTGTTTCTTGCCTGAATTTTTTGACGAAGAAGATGACCATTGATCTTCAGGCTTCAGAGCATTGGCCAGCCCATGATGAGTCAGGAGAGCCTTCATCTTGATCTTCCACAAACCAAAATCGTTTGCTTCAGTGAATTTCTCGAAATCTAGCTTGGTAGATGCCATGATTGATGATTTTTACCGATCGATTCTTCCTCCTTCCCACAGACGGCGCCAATTGATGTGAAATTAACCAAAAATTAATCGAGCTCAATAAGAGTTTGAGTAATCAGAACAATTGGAAGAACTTGCCGGATGAACACACTCAACAGAAATAAAATGGAAATCAAAATAACAAAGCAATTTACGTGGTTCGATCAAATTGATCTACGTCCACGGATGGGGTTGGCTCACTTCACTAAATAATGAATAATGTTTTCAGTGTACAAAGCTTTCTCACTCTAATCTCTCCAAGTAATGAGTGTATCACAGTCTCTATTAAATCCTGGAATGAATATGTATTTAAAGATCAGACCCTTAACCGCCTTTGAGCTCTTAACCAATCAATTAGATTCATATGGTTATAATCGCCTTGAATAATTGTTCCGGGGTCCATTGAGAATGCTCCACTTGCTGCTCAAATAACCGACTTTATCACTCTGGTGAAGTCGCCTTTGCCATGCTCTGTTTTATAACTGTCAGCTCAGAATACGCCTTCATGTTGAGTGACTCAGGGAGTAGGTGATTCTCAGCTCAGGATGATCTCTCAGGATTTGCCTTCAGTTCTACTGAGTCTTTAATGTCTTCACTGATATGACCACTTAGGATGGTAGTCAGTCTGAGTGTCAGGATCAGAACACTCCTGACTTAGGATCAAGTCTTCGCTCAGGCTCAGGATGCTTTTCCTCAGGAATATTCCTCCGGATCCAGAACCTCAGGATCAGGATTCTTGACTAATCTTCAGTATTCAAACTCAGCTTATCTTTACACTTAACAGTATTGATGAAATAATTCTCATGTGGAAGAATCACTCGGTGCTTGAGTTTTAGAATGAGAACTGTTATGGACAAATATTTTCCTGGGCTTCATGGAAAACAAGGCTCGTGTATTTATAAAGACTTGGAAAAATAACATGACTTTGTAGGTATACTTTTTTTTTAAAATAGTAAAGATAATAAAAACAAAAGGAAGTCAAATTCAGTTCCTTGATAGGTGAGCAACTGGTTCACAAGAGGAACAATCAACTAGTTCAAAATTCCAGAGATTGAAAAGACAAAATACTCTTTGAAAGAGCAATATGTCAAAATGACGAGCTGCTTGCTATGTTAGTTGCTCGCCATCTATCGAAAATAAGGAGTTGCTCTCCACTTTGAGGATCTGCTCGTCGACATCATTATGTGGACAATACTTTGATTATGATCCAAGACTAAGTTGACTACGGGTCACCAGAGGAGCCAGACGGCCAACTATTAGATCAAGGTTTCTTAAGGATTAAGAAATTCAAATATACTCAATAGAAAGGACATATCTCTTAAGCATGTGAAAGGTGACATAAGCAAGTGTCACCTCATGCTAAATGTCCTATATATATATATGTAATGACTTGCTTATGAATTAATTAAAGTTTCTTTACTACAAAATATGCACAATCTCTCTACACAACTCTAAATATTCAAACTTACAAATCGTGATTATACATAGATTTTGTTTGGTAATCTTGTTTATTCAGCCATATAATTCAGCCATTACAAAAGATTATCTACAAATTGGCGCTAGAAGGAGGGCCTGAACCTCCAATCTTATTAAAGCTCAAAAAATTCCATCTTAAGAAATTCTTATAGTTATTTGCCACCTTGAATTTGAAGATTTCAAAAGTTTTTCAAAAGGCTAACAACCATGACTCAAAAGAAGGCTCAATCCCAGGCATCATCCAGTGGACGAGAAGCACATAAAAAGTTCCAGAGGCTCAAAATCTTGATCCACACATTGAAACAACAAAAAATGATCTTAATAAGAAAAAAACTATTGGAGAACCTTCTCAAATTATCCCAGAACTTGAAACATTCATTCAAACCTCGAGGATATTGAAAGAACTGTTGCAGTTATGCGTGCCTTGCAAACGCAAAATGGATAAATGGGCCTCTTGGAGACATAATGGAGAAGTAAAATAACCTGGAACTCGGTATGACAATAAAACTGAGGTTGATAGTGCACAGGTTCATAACACTAATGAAGAATGAAAACAAAAAATGATAAAAATGTAGGGACTCGGGGTTGTGCGAACAACTGATATTGTGAGAGCAACTAGAGCTGGGTGATCAGTTGGTATGGAGCGAGCAACTTATACGAAGTGAGCAATTAGTGTTGCAGATGAATCTACTCTAGCACTCCTAGAACCAGTTGTTGGGCTTGGGCCCAAATGAGTTTTGGCCCATTCTATTGTATAAGGCCCATTGATATTCTCAAGTCTAGGCAGATTGGACGTCTCCTATAAAAGCCAACAACTGCTCATTTTCTGTGAGAGATCGAATTTTGAATTCCGTTTCCGTTTCCATCACATCACTTATACTTTTTCACTTTTACCTTAATTCGTGTGCCCAAAAGCAATGAGCAACATATAGCGGGACGGAGGGAGTAACTTTTTACGAAACAACAAACAGGACGAAAACAGAGAATCAAAAGATCAAATCCCACAACACTTACTTAGTTATTTCATAATATAATATACTCTACTTCTAGTAAGTCATTAGTCTCTAATCTTTAATGCTTACTTTTGCAATTTTGAATAATGTATCATTCATATCAGCACATACTTTATTAATCCAAATTGTAAACCATCCGCAGCCCACACAAACACCCTAATGTTGAGGAGTATTTCACAATAGAGTATATCCTCAACTAGAGAATAGATATTTCTAGTCAAGATGAACATAAACTTGACAGTCCATATAACAATCCAAGAGGATTGAAAGATGTTGTTGAAATAATTTTTATCTCTTGTAAACCTTGAATAATTTCTATTTCCAGACTTCTTTTTCCACCTAACACACTTTTAGGTTTTAAAACATTCATTGGCCTTGTGAGATTTTCTAGTTACTAAGTTAGCATAGTGTTTTCTTCTCACAAAAAATTGCTAGAATACAAGATTCTTTAAATTGATTACTCAAGAGGGATTGAGGTAGCAGTTTACATTTCCATTTCATCTATCCTTCACTACACAGTTTCAATTACTAAAAATAAACCTTTCAGTGTACATATTGAATCTTATTCCAGATTTAAATAATGCAGGCTTCATGTATTAATCCAAAAAAACTAATGTACCTAAGTGGAAGTTCCTAGACATGGGATTCAAAGGATAAAGAAAGGGAGACTCCCTCGGAAAGTAGCATAACCTCGAATTCGTCACAGAAGATATTGAATTAGAAATATTGTCATTCAAGGATAAATAAAAAAAATCTTAATTATTTCATTCAATGAACTTTCACCATTAAACAATGTAATTTAAAATCAATCTAGTTCATAAGAATGGAGTATCGACTCGTAAACCCTCTGATTGAGAAATAAAATAGGCAATGCATGTGTGTGTGAGTATCTGAGAGAGAGAGAGAGAGTTTATTCCTCAGTGTGGAAGACAGCCCACTACACGTAACACCTCAAGTATCTTTGATTGAAACATAGAATCAACATACACCATGTTAGAATACAAATTAAGAGAGCTTGTAAATAAACCAAATTGCAAAATTTATCCAGAAATGGAAGGTCAAACCTAAAAGATTTTAGAAACTTAGAGTTTTGAAAAACATATAAGAAACTGAATTAAAACCCTAATCGACACATATATGACAACTGAAATAAGAAAAACTAAAAAAGTTATACATATATTACCTTGAGACTTAGACCAAAGGAAAAAGAAAGAGGATAACCAAAACAACACAGGAAAATTTCGGTAACATGCGGCTTTGAACGAAGGTGATTGGAAAGAAAATAGCGAAAGTTACAAACTTACACATAAGTCAACACGTAGAAGGAAGCAAGCGTGGAAGAGAAGATGCAAGTCACGTATGCTGTGGGTAATCGGTAACCAGGAGGAAACTGGCCGCCCCCTTTTATTCACCCTTTATATATAGGGTATAAATATAGATAACATATATACAATTAAGCCCTTATAAAAAGAAATATAAGTATTATACATATATTACATTTTAACTATTATTAAATTAAATATAAATATTACCATAATTATATTAATAATTTTTATAGAAAATTAGACACATTTTTTAACATAGGGTGATTAGAATCATAAAGATTACAAAAAGAAGAGGAAGTAATAATCAATTCCTAACAAATAAATAGATCTATAAACAATATTTTTAAATATCGTCTTGAAAGACATACACATAGTATGCTTTATAACATATATACATTTAAGCCCTTATAAGAAGAATAAAAGTATAATACATATATTACACTTTTAAATATTTTTTAGGTAAATATAATAATGGAGATGAGATCACGATAGTGATCTCGAACATCATAAATTAATTCGGAGAAACATAATTTTTAGTAAGAGAAATGCTTAATTATTCTATTTCCTTTATGTTGTGATATGATAGGATTCGTTAGGATTTTTTAGTATCTTTACTTTTACTTCTAGTCTTTATAAGAGATTTTATTTTATTGTAAGACAGTTAAATTTTGATATTGAAATATTATTGTGACGCCGAGTATACGATGATCATATTTTGTATTTTATGCTTCTAGTATGTCAGTTGACATCACAAGAATGGGTACAATGCCTCTACATCGCCAATCGCCATTGGACCATATTGCTCATGCCAATGCTCATCATGATGCTAACATGACTGAGTTACGTGCCCAAATGGCAACATTAACTGCCAAGAAAGAGGATCTCCACCTACTGATGTCTTACTAACCAACGATCACAACACCTTTTCGATCGCTGCTCACCTGTATATTCTATATGGCGTGGAGTCCATCTTTATAGTTTTATGCCACTGCCGATGCACTATCGGATGATGAGGAATTTGAATTTTTTTCATTTGGAAGTAGTCCTCAATGAAATTTCACAGCTATTCCCAATAAGTCATACACATACTAACACCTTTACCACCCCAATCCCCTTTGTTAGCAGCTCTTATGGCTGCCGCAACAGTATCACTACCACCATCTTCACCAGAAGCCCTACCATTTTCAACTTCTGTGAAATCCCCAATTATGCCGTTCAGAAGTGGTCAGTCCAGTTACCGCCAACACCACTAGCTACTACCAAGACGCCTACCTACTCGTCAGCATCAAATCAGCGATGCATCGTCGCACCATCGCTGTCGAACAGTCGCTCGCGCACCAGACACTAGCATCGTCGGTGTCGCTCTCATTTGGTCGTTTGACATTCTCATTTACTAATTATCACTATTACATTAATAATGATATTTATTCTAATGTCATTTTGAAATTTCATTTGTTTATCGTCTCAGGACCTTGGGTCAAATCTATACTACATATTGTTTTGAAGTCAAGTGTCGTGAAGTGTTTATCAATTTCGCGTTTCCTAAAGATGAGTGTTTGATTGCCTCTATTGTCCTGCTCGAGATGAAGATTAGTACTATTGCAAGAATGAATCTGTCAAAGCAGGAGAGAATGATGGAATTTAGTGATCTCGAGATCATAAATTAATTTGAAGAATTATAATTTTTATGAAAACAAATATTTAATTACTCTAATTTCTTTTATATTATGATTTGATACTATCTGTTAGAATATATAGTATGTTTACTTCTAGTATTTATAGGAGATTTTATTTTATTATAAGAATTGAATTTTAATATTGAAATATTATTTTGCCGCTGAGTGTACGATGATCATATTTTGTATTTTGTGCTTCTACCATATTACATAATATTTTAATTATAATAGTAATATTACTAATTCTAATAGACATATTATATAATTTATGGTGATTGAACTTTCGGGATGTTAAAGAATGGTTGACATTATGGTTCATAAGTGTGAGGATGATAGAAAATTAATGTAAATGAATAATGTTACACTTTCCTTCAAGTTAAATTTTAGATAAAATAATTCTTTTTCATGTTGTGCTTGAATTTAGATATTTAAAATTCAAGCGATTTGAAAATGAATGAATTTTAAAATTCATATATTTCAAATGATATTATTTTATTAATTATTGAAAATTTTCAGATTTTGAATTAGCATCAACACTAATCATTTAAAATACATCATTTTAAATAATTTATCCAAATAAATAAAATGTAAGTAATAAATTTAAAATTATTACCTAAAATTCCTCCGTCCAAACACTTCATTTTATTACTGGGTCACTTACCTATTGGTTCAAAAAATCACTAAGGGGGTGCTTGTTTCAAATTCTTCCATGTTAATGGGAATTAAATTTCATTTTCCTCCTTTACCCTTACATGTGTTGAATGAGAGTTTATGTTAATGGTGGTTACATCATTAATGTTGTGCTCCAATTTTGGAAAAGTTGACAAAAAATGAATGTTGTTGGTTATGGAATGAGAGATTGATTGAGGATGATGATTATAAGGTGAGATGTAGGTAATCAAATGAGGGTAATGATTACCTTATTTAGGATAAAAAATAATACTATGTACCTTATTTATTCTCATTACATATAATAATTACTATGTGTATATCTCATTCCCATTACCATTGAAGAATTTTTTTACCAAGCGCCCCCTAAATTTATAAATTGATTTAAAAAATTTGTACGGTAGTATTTTTTTTTACACGGGACCAATATGTAATTTTTTTCAATTTATTGAACCATATTGTAATTTTCCCAGTATTATTTTCCTTTTATTTTCGTTCTTCAACAATCTGCCTGGTATCATGACTCGCCGCCAACCACCACCACCTCCTAACCTAAACCATACCATACCATACCATACCATACCATCTTCGTGTGGATAGATTAACCTAATAAAAAACAGTCCAATTAATTTTGTTTTTCAATTAAAAAAGAGAACAGTCAATCTTTTTATTTATTAAAAATTTGTCGATTTGTTTTTTCCTTTTTTTTTTTTTTTTTTTGGTAAGAACACTCATATATATGAGCTGGCAGTTTAATTTAGGTTTCATATGATTTCTTTTTTCATATTAGTCCTTCGTTTTTTGGAGAATTTTAAATTTGTAATTACTTTCGCATTCCTAAAATAAAATAACATACGCTAATTAAAAAAAAAAATATATTTTATTTTTATTTAATTTTACACTCGTACTTTTTGTTTTTTTTTTTTAAACATTTGTGTCATATACTACAATTAAAAGAGTAGGTGTCCTGTGAACTCGAGTTTATATGAACTCGTATTATTGTTATGTGTATATATATATATATATACTATCACTTTTATTCATATATATATTATCATTGTTATAAAAATACACTTGATATTTTAACAGTCATAATATATATATGTATAACAGTGATAGTGAATATATATAACAGTAATAGTATATACAAATGACAGTAATAATTGACATGCAAATTTTGTCCAATTAAAATTATTGTGGATAGATGGAGCACCAAAACTTTTATACTACCTCCGTCCCACAAAAGTTTGCATACTTTTATTTTTAGTTTATCCCACAAAAGCTTGTATATTCCCAAAATGGAAATATTCCTCTAAATCTCCACCTTTCAAATTTTTATCTCACAATCTCCATCACACACAATATTCTACTAATTATATTTTTTCTTAAAAGTCGTGCCCAAAAAAATAACGCAAACTTTTGAGGGACGAAGGTAGTACTATTTAAGAACATGTCATCGTTGCATGGATACAGTCTTTAATGACACGACTTCAAGTTAATATTATGGAAAATTGCCAATCATGAATACATTAACAACTTTTCCCACAAGATACATTCAAAAACTTTTCTTCCCATGTCATATATCCCTCAATTAAAATACTATTTTTGGAGTGATTTTTCAAAAGAACCCAAAATTCAAATCAATTTTGATTACTGTTGATTGCTGTGAATGTTTCTGGGATAATAATAAATTGTAAAACCCCCATCAAAATCAAGAGTTTCTTTGAATAGAAATCAAGGCCCCGTCACTGAAAATCACCCGACTTTCAGCATTCGAAATGTTTGCATCAAAATTACGATTGCAGAACAACTCATCGCCGAAATCTTTATTTGAAGGCACACTTTTCATGTTGAATGCGAAGTTGTCATCCCTGTCCATCGTAGCGTGAGATTTGCCTTGAGAGAAATTGTTCTGGGTAGGGGTCTATAATAGATGTAAAAGCTTAAAAGACTATGCTGATGTAAAATCCACTCCATTGGTCTACCAAAGTTATAGCTGCGACATGGTAACTCCTGCTAGCCCACAAAAATGATAAGAAGAATTCAATATAGAGTTTATTACAACAAAGGCTAGTTTAATAGGGACAGTTGCTTTAGTATATTACAAGTAAGGTCATTTTCATGTAAAATAGGTCCCAAATATTCTATATATTTACCGGGGTGTCATTCTGACATTAAAAGGGGGTGTGGCACACCATTCACCAAGAATCAGGATGAAAGTGGACGTGGTCTTTTCTCTCTCATAACTCCTCTCTCTAAACTCTCTTTTTCTCTCTCATAACTCCTCTCTCTAAACTCTCTCTCTCTCAAATCCGAGTGCAACTTCCGGCGACATTTTGTGGCTTCCAACAATGGACTTTAACAAATTAAAATAGCAATCATTGTGGGCCCAAACAATCATCTTTATTACCGGCATAGTGGAAGCGGTTTCAGGCTTCAAATCGGCAGTTGGACGGGCAGAATGGCGGTGGGTTTCTTGCGACAGAAATCCGGCGAAACAGAGGCGATATGTGGTGGTGGCGGTAATCGAAGCTGTGCACGGCGAATCGGCAGCAACGTGGTTTGTTGTGTTGCAAGCAGCGGTTTGTGCGACTTCTCAGAGCTTCGAGACAGAGGAGGCTATGGTGGTTTCCGATATCGTGTGGTGGCCGGTCTTCTACGCAATTCCACTAGAGAGCTGTAGCCAACGGTGAGAATGGCGTTCGAGTCGGCTTTGCGCACTCCGGCACTGGAATCAACTCCATCGAAGGGCGTGATTTACAATGGCGGCGATGGTGGTCCTTTGAATTTTGAATGCTGAATTTTGAATTTCCAATATCGCCGATGGTCCATCGCTAGGCGTGAATTTCCGATATCGCTGGTCCATCGTTGGGCGTGAATTATGATTTACAGTGGCGGTGACGGTGGTCCATCGTTGGGCGTGAATTTCTAATATCGCTGATCCATTGTTGGCCATGAATTATGATTTATAGTGGCGGTGACAGTGGTCCATCGCTGGGCGTAAATTTCTGATATCGTCGGTGGTCCTTTGAATTTTGAATTTTGAATTTTGAATTCTGCTTATCTTCTTTCATTATTCAATTTTGAATTTTGAATTTTTGAATTCTGGTTACCATAAATGAGATTATAAGATGAAGGGAATAATGTAAATGTGTGTTGCCGAAAAATTATGATGAATGTGAGTTTTGATTATCAGTTTTTGTCGAAAAAATATATAAATGTGTACGAATCATTATGGTACAGAAGCAATAGTACACTAATTTGTTCAATGGTACATACGCATAATCAATAGTACACATCACCGGAATTATCGTTGAAAAACCAAGGTAATAATATGATGTGATGGGCACAGTACACGGTGTGACATGAACAATGACACACGTCACATCAAATGTACCTTTTGTCAGTGCATTAAATGCACATCATCATCTGAAGTACAATTATATGTATTATATTACACTCATATAGTCAAAAGTACACATATACACTCAATAGTACAATAATACGTACTTTTTAGCCTTCATTATAAAATTTTGGACTGAGAATCGAATCGAATGGACCAAATTTTATCGGTTCATTTTTTCAGTTTTATGAACACCCCTACCCATATCATGCTAACCATGCATCCTGAATCGTCCATAAGCAGACAAGAAGTGGCAACCATGACCGAACATGACATCACATGGATGACCCCCATTCTGACATATTTGAAGGACGGAACCCTCCCTAATGACAGAACGAAGGCTTGGCGAATTGAGATGAGAGCATCATGATTTGTGATACTGAACGATCAGCTTTTTGAGCGAAGTTTCACATGTCTCAACTAAAGTGCCTCACCCCTTAACAAGGAAGAAAGGTCTGAGCCTAAATATATAAATGAGTCTGCGAAAACCACGCTAGGGGTAATCCCTTGCACACAAAGTCATTCGTTAGGGATATTTTTGGCTAACTCTCAGGAAAGACGCCATTGCCAATGCTAAAGCAAGCCGCCAGTGCTAGATGCATGGACCAAATATATTGCAGGCCCCTGATCTCCTCACATCGATGTTAAGTCCTTGGCCATTCGCTCAATGGGGCATCGATTTAATTTATCCTCTACTCATTGCTCAAGGGGGGAATAATTTTGTCATCGTAGCAGTCGACTACTTCACGAACGGGCAGAGATAAAGCCACTTGCCAAACTCGACCAATATGCAAGTGATCAAGTTCAACTGGAAGAACCTGATATGCAGGTTTGGACTCCCCCAGGCTATCATCTCTGACAATGGAAAATAATTTGACGGGTCTGAGGTCAGGGAATTCTTTGATAAATGGAAAATCAAGAAGGAATTTCGAACTCCCTATTATTCTCAGTCCAATGGTCAGGTCGAGGCTGCAAATAAAATTATCACGAAGATCCTAAAGGCCAAGTTGGAAGAAAGCAAGAGCATATGGGTGATGGAACCCCCTGACGTTTTGTGGGCCTACCACATGACTACAAGAAACTCAACCAGAGAAACCCCTTTCGCCTTGGCATTCGGGACTGAAGCCGTCATACCATTGGAAGTAGCGATCCTAATTCACAGAATATCCCAATTCTTAAGCAAAGAAAATGACTTGGCACTGAAGCTAGATTTGGACTTGTTAGAGGAACACATGTTGAATTCAGCGCACAAAAATGCTTCCTACAAGCAATAGTCTAAAATATATGTTAATTCTAAAGTCGGAATCAGGAAATTCAATGAGGGCGACTGGTACTGTAAAAGACAAACGAGACGTCCAAAGGTGTATTCGGCCTCAACAGGGAAGGACCTTTCAGGGTAACAAATTGTCTGCTGAATGGGGCATACGAATTAGAACAATCTGATGGAACACCTGACCAATACCCTTGGAACGCGTCTTACCTCAAGAAATACTTTCAGAAAGATATCTCAAAACCCCTAAAGGGGCATGTAATCCCACGATTATTGTTGTACTAGTCGTGAAGAAAACTCTCATTATCATTTCAATTTAAAAAACTAAAGGCTTTGCGCCTATCTCACTGAGCCCTTAGGCTCAAGGACCCACGCTTCACCTGTTCAGGATAAGCGATCGTCCCAAAAATCCTAAGGAACCCTCGAGCTCTGTAGGCAAGATAAGTTCGAAGTCTGTCAATGAGCTAATTGTCTTGCTTATAAATGCTTCCACAGTCAGGATCAGACGAGTAATTATCTCACAGAATCCTGACATATTGAAACCTTTCCATGCAAAGGTACATTCGCCTGGGTCAGGTCGGAAAGCTAAATATCTCATGAATGCACGTCTCAGGCGCTAGGGTTTAAGCGAGGTCATTATCTCACTGAACCCAACAGAAAGTCCTCATAAGGAAATTCCGTCAAGATTAACCCGGTGAACTAATTATCTTGCATATGTTACCTTGATGATCAAGCTTCAGGCGAGCTAATTATCTCATTGAACTCAACTTCTCCAAACTCTTTTAAAGAGCCCTTATATGACATAGTCAGCGAGCTAATTATCTTGTTTACAAACTAATCTCCACCAAGGATCAGGTGAGCTAATTATCTCCCTAACCCTGAGTCTTATACCTTTTCAGTTACAATTTAACAAACGATTATATTCATTTTTTAACAAGTTGTACTTCAGTTTAGTTTTCCAGGACATAGTCATAAAAAATGGTGAATAAGAAAATTCACGAAAGTTCATTCAGAGAAAATAACTCATGAATTGATAAAGTATCATTTCATTAAATTATAAAAGGTTCTCAAGGAGATAACAAATCCTGAACCTGACTACTTTTACAAGAAGAACTTCCTATCTACTAGGCCAAAGGCTCATCGTAAGCATTCCAACTCCAATGCTTGCTATCTCGGTCAGGGTTTCTCACGTTCTTTCCTCTACAATATTTGGGAGGGAAGCACCGGAAGTCCTGAGGCCCTGAATTAATAGGAAGCAATTTGGGGGTACCCTGATAGGTCAGAATTCCAGACATGCAATTGGAAGATAACTTACCAGGCACCCCTCGAGGGATTGCCACAGAATCTCCAGATCGAAAGAATTTAGAGGATCGGGATGAAAAGCTACGTATCTTCCGAAGTCCCCTGAAGATTAGGCTTGTCAACAGGGCGGGGCAGGGACGGGGGGCCAATCCCCATTCTCATCCCCGTGGTCGGAGAATTCAAATCCACATCCCCTCAAGCTTCACGGGAAATATTCTGTCCCCATCCCCTCCCGCCGGGGAACTTGCCTCCGCGGGGATTCTCTGTTCCCAACGAACAACAAACAACACCCTTAAAAAAACCCATTCTCCATATCAGCTCGACAACCTGAAGTAGATCAAGATGTCAACATATCAAAAATTAGAGACAGTAGAAGAGAAAACGAAGCTAGATTTTTATAAATATATTTAACTATTCTCTAGCTAGCTCTTTCTAAAAAAGATTATAAAAGGCTACTGCCTACTATGAAGTAAAAAAATGCAAGAAAAAAAGTAGGGTTAAGGAAGACATTACCTATCAAGGCAGTAGAAGAGAAAACGAAGCTAGATTTTTCTAAATAAATTTAATGGTTCTCTAGCAAGATTTTTCTAAAAAAGATTATAAAAAGGCTATTGTCCATTGTGAATTAAAAAAATGCAAGAAAAAAAAAGAAGGGTTAACGAAGACATTACCTATCGCGCGGCGGAGAAGATGAAGGAGAGACGATGGCGTAGTCGAGTGGAGAGATGTGACTTGCGGCGGTGCGGTGGATCTCGCCACTGGTGCAGTGAGGGAGGACATGGTACTAGGCTGCTAACAGTTGAGGGAATACACTGAGATAGGAATATGCTAGATTTTTATTCATATTTTATTAATTTATTTTTAAAAAATACACATAATATATATTATTTTTATATATATGCATATATATATGTGGAGCTCCATGGGGAACAGGGCGGACTTCTTGCAGGGCGGGGAATACTATCTTTATCCCCATCCCCGCTTATTTCAGGAATTCCCCGCCCCACTGCCAAATCTACCGAAGATTGCGCTCAATTGGTAGCTGGAGGAAGCAACTGAAGAGTTGGCCTCATTTTCACCAAGGCCAATATCATCCCCCGACCAATGGAGTCTATTCATTAAACCCACATAGTTTAGTGCTCTGACATGCAACCCAACCAAAGTTCAGTCCCCGACAAGACCCATCGTCATCCTTAGACTCATTATCACAAGAGGAATCTATCAACGACATAATGCTCGACCTCAGTTATGTAAGGAAAAAGTGGTAAGCTTACGAAAATTACTAAGAAAGTAACATGCTATTTATACATCCAGCCAGGGGGGCACTGATGTAAATTGTAAAAGATCTTCAATTAAATGCGGAGGAGCTTCAAAATAAATACGGTATAGCGTATCTCGGTAAATCTTTGCAAAGGCAACTTTCGCTTCCGCTGTTACATGACAATTCAAGAGTCCAATGGGATCAAACCACGTACACAGCAAACGGCACCGCCAGACATTTGAGCAGAACTCCCAATGGGTACACATCTCAAAAGTGCCCCTAAAGTGTACAAAGCCTGAGCTTAGTATTCAAAAACTAAGGTACCTGGAAAAATTCTAAGTACCCGACATTAGGAATCCAGAGTTAGGGTAAATATACTCCCTGAATCAGCTCTTTCCTCAAGAAATTTGAGCAAAGACCTAGGAGCAATTGTTATGGCACAAATATTCCTGAATGTATTGGACCCAACCTAGATCCAAGAAAGCTCCTACAGGCTTAGGCACACAGAATGTTGTCCATCGCTGAGTAGACATCAGGACGAGCGAGATCATGTGGCGGTCCTGAAGAAAAGTGTAGATCCTGAATCCACCTCAGGTTAATCTCGACACGAGAATACTTGCCTGAGCAAATAATAATTGTGCTAAGAACACAAGATCCATTACAGATTCAACATCTCCACTTAGATTTGGTTTCCTCAATTGTCCCTTTATTTCAAGAAAGAAGTTAAACATGAGAAGTTTCCTTAATACCCACAATCTTAGGCCAAGACCTAATGTGGGCATGAAGTAAGACACGACACGGAATCGTGCATACTAGGATTTTAGCTCTAAACATTATAAATAGGTCCTCTCTTGATGAAAGAAGGACCGACAACCATTGACAATCCCTTGTATTTACAGATTTCTTTGGGCTTACAATAAATACAAGAAGCAATACATTAAAGTCCTAGCCGAACACGCAGCTAGACAAATCTTTGTATTATTCATTTACAGTTCATACACTGCATTTCCTTAAGGCCCACTTTAATTTCTTAGAGTAAACACATATAAAATAGGACAACTTGACCCGTCAAAATGGGTTGAACCCGTTGGGCCAGCCCGCCCCGCCATATAAAAAATGCGGGTTGGGCCAAGCATTTTTAAGCCCGTATGGAAGCGGGCCTAGACGGGCTAGCCCGTTTGGGTCGCGGGTTAGGCGGGGCGAGCCGCGGGCTGGGGCGGGCCTGCCCGCCATTTCTTATTTATTATATATGTATATTATATATGTGTATATATACATTAATACATGTATTATATATATTTTTTCTTAATTAATTCTTATATTTATAAGTTTTATTATTTATTTTCTTAATTCATTTTCAAAAAAATAATAAATCGTTGTTGCCCTGTCACCAAAAGAAAAACAACAAACCTAGTAGTTAAGCTTCAAACCGCATGGTAGTTAATAACGGTGTGACTTTACGCAGTCTTCTGGCTCCGACGTAATCAATCGCTGCCGCCAAGATGATTTTAATAATGTAATGATTGATGAATTTTGAGAGATTTTGTGGTTTGTGCTAAGTTTATATCTTCAAGTTATCAAATTATTTTGTGAATTTTATTTTATAAAATGAGATTTTTATTTTATTTAACGAACTTTACTTTATGCGACTTGCGACTCTCGTGGTGAGATCTTAGTTATAAATTAATTATGTGATTTTGTTTAATGAATTTAGTTGAAGGTATAATTCATAATTATTTATATTTAAAAAAAATTGGGATGGCCCGCCAAAGCCTGCAACCTGCCATTAAGTGGGTTGGGTTGGAGTTTTTGTGGCCCGCCATATTTTCAACCCGCCTCGCCCCGTCCTGCCCCGCCAAAAGGCGGGCTTTTGCGGGTTTAGGCTCGCCCCGCCCCGCCGGCCCGTTTTGACATCATTTAAAAATAATAAACCTGGCAATCTAACACTCCGCATTGAAAAATTTCTCCCACAAATAGTCGATAAGAGCATCTCGAAGTGCATAGTGAGTCGACTTATCTTTAATTTGACGATGCCAAGCAAGAAATTGTTGAGTTCACTTGTTTTAATTGTAGAGTTAAGTTATTTATGTTTTCATTACTTCATCTATCCAAGTCTGTTGGATGTTTTAATATGAATTTTAGATAATTAAGCTTTGTTAAAGTTGTGTAATATTTATCTTGCAAGTGTATTATGTCATAATTTAATATTTTAATTTTTTTTGAGAAAAAAATAAAAAGAAAATACATATAAAATCGAGAATGTCCCATAAAACATGATATCCTTAATGTTAAATAATTAATTTAACTTTTAATAAAAACTTTATGATGTAATAGATCATTTAATAAAATAATGACAAAATAATAGAAGTAAAAAAGAAAAGAAGAAAGAAAAAGAAAATGACAATATTATAATTAAAATCATCCTCCAAAATGAGGATGAAGTACTCCAAATACAGATGATTTTTAGTAATCATTCATCCTCCATATAATTTTTAGAGTATTGTTGGAGGGGTGAAATACTCTAAATCTAAGAGTATCCTCCATTTTGGAGGATTGTTGAAGATGCTCTAAGGGCATCTCCAACAATGTCCTCCATTTTAGAGTACTTTATCTTTCATTTTAGAGTATAGAGTGTTCTATATCAAAAATCTTCTCCAACAATAATACTCTATATTATTATATTTTCTATTTTTTCTTTCTTTCAATTAACTTAATACATTTAAATAATTATTAATTTATGCAATGTATTATTAAATTATTAAATTATTAAATTAATTTTTTCAACTCAATTAAATGGTATTAAGACATTTTTTAAATAATTTTATATATTTAAAAATAAATTATGTTATATAAAATATTAGAAGATATATGCATACATATAAAATAGGACAACCATAATCGTTTATAAATAATAAATTTGGAAATCTAATACTCTGCATTGGAAAATCCCTCCAACAAATGGTCGATAAGAGCATCTCGAAGTGCATAGTGAGTCGACTTATCTTTAATTTGACGATGACGTGCAAGAAATTTTTGAAATCAAACTCGTTCATCGTTTGCAATTTCAACCTCCGGGGCGGGTATCTTAATATTTATGTATTTTGTTTTTCTTTATTTGAGTTCACTTGTTTTAATTGTAAGATTAAATTATTTATGTTTTCATTACTTCATCTAATTCAAGTGTGTTGTATGTTTTAATATGTATTTTAGATAATTGTTGTAATCTTCGTTAAAATTGTGTAATATACATATTCTATGGGCCATTATTTCGTAATTTCATATTTTAATTTTTATTTGAGGAAAAAAAAGATATATAAAATCATGAATATGCCATAAAACATGGTATCCGTGATGTTAAAAATAAGTAATTTAATTTTTAATTAAATCATTTAATAAAATATTGATCAAATAATAGAAGTAAAAAGAAAAACAGAAAGAAAAAAAATGGCAATATTGTAATTAAGCCATCCTTCATAATGAGAATGAAGTACTAGAGGATTTTTAATAATCCTTAATTCTCTATATAATTTTTAGAATATTGTTGGAGTTGTCAAATACTCTAAATGCAAGAGTGTTCTTCATTTTAAAGTATTGTTGGAGGCCTCTTGTTTTGGAGAACAAGAGATTTTTTTTAAAGGGTGTTTTACATATTGGTTAAAAAAATTCACTATATTTACAAATTGGTTCATAATATTTGCACGGAAGTGTTTTTTTTTTTTTCCACGAACCAATATGTAATTTGTGTGAATATGTTGAATCATTTGGACTTTTTCCTTTTTTAAATTCTGATGCTGAATTTTGGAGAGATTTCAGAAGGTGAGAGCACAGTACCATGCATAGTAGTAAATTTTGGAAAGATTTCAAATGCTTAAATTCTCTATTAATCATTTTGTGGATACCTCCATAGTAAATTAATCTACTATATACATCTCATAGTAACTCACCCTAATTTTGTTAATCAAGAAATTGTACAACATGAAGTATGAAAAAATGACTACTGCTCTACGCAATTCAGTTTCATTATATTCAAAAGCATTGGTCTTATATGCACCTGGTGCGCCGTGTAATTCAATTATATTTTTAAAAAGTAACACTAATTTTTATTATTAAAAAGTAGTACGTGTTTTTACTGAAAGTAAAATTTTTAAAAATACACTTTTCAGTAATAAAATGTGTGACTTTTCAGTAATATTTTGTATAACTTTTTAAAAATTCACTTAAGTTGCACGGTCCATGTTTGCCAACATCGTGTAGCTTTCACGCAAGTGTAAGTGGACATTGTATATTCGGCAAGTTGACCAAGTAATAAAATATAGAACACAGGGAAACAATGCGATATCAAGCAAGTATTGAATGTTTAAAAAGGTTAATAGCTAGGAAAACAAGAAAGGGTCTTGGTTTCTATCTACTTCAACAAAGCAAAGTAAGTCTAACTATCACCTTATAGAAAGATGAGCAAGTGTGAGATGTGTGCATTGGAGTAATCCTACTATGGTTCACCTAGTATCCTATCCATCCTACCATGCAAAAAGTCTCTTGATGTCTTAATCAAGCTATAACTCTAACAAGTGTCTAGATCTCTCTAACAACACAAGCTAAAGGGCTCTATCAAGTGTCTAGATCTCTCTAACAACACAAAATACTCCATCGAGAGGTCTTAGCTTCTAAGCAATTCTCATTGACATAAACGCATTAATACAAACACTTGGCATGTACAAAATTCAATCAAGAGATTCCATGAATTAACTCAATTCTCATGTGTTGCTAACCCACGTAGGCTCGAGACATCCAATTGATTACACCAAGCATTCAAACAATTCATCAAATTAGAGAACTAATTCATCTAGATCACTTAATCATGCATAGGATTAATAGAACACTAAACTACAACATAATATTCATACACCAATGCAACAAGGGATTAGCTCATGGCTAATTGGTAAAACAAAACAACAATTAAGAATCTAAACATCATTATTAAGCACTAAAACAAGAGAATTGAATGAAAACTTACCAAATGTAGGAGAAATTGAATACAATTCACAAACCTTGAAATGCTAACTTCTAATCCGAAACTTGAAATGAAAAAAATGAACTGTAGAAATGTAGCTATCGACTAGACTAATCTAATGGAACAAATGGATTAACAATCAAATGGTTGAATCAAAAGTAATTGTAGAAAGAAGTAAGAAAATGAACTAAGAACCCACTAAGTAACTTCCCAATCTCTCTCTAAAACTACCTAATGATCTAAGACTAATTGGTCATAATGAAAGATTGCTTGAGAATCTTATCTTTGAGGTATTTATAGTGCCCACAATGCTTAGTCCAAATTGCCCCTCATTAAACACGTGAAAAGATGAAGTTGCCTTAATTTGGCCATTTTCTGAAGACGCGCTCGGACACTTGTGCTAGAGCGTAGGCCTAAGGACGATCGAGCGCATGAGATTCTGGTGTACAAAGTAAATCCGCTCGGACACCCGTTGACCGGCACTCGGACATAGCTCAGTCAGCGCTCGGTTAACGCATATTTCCGACGTCCGATTTCAACTTTTTCGTTCTCGATCCAACGGCTCGTTAAAGCTTCCTAGGGTCTTCATTTGAGTATTTTAAACTTCCTCATGCACTCGGATTTCATCATCTCATCCCCTATAGTCGTGAATTCCTCGTTTTTTGCTCGTTTTCATCTATAAAACACATATTTTTGCCAACAAGAGGTCAATAGCATAATGCATAGCATAATAGGGTAAATTATGAACATAAACCAATCAATATCACATCAAAATGGATGAAAAATGATGCAATTATGACCCTAATCACACCCCCGAACTAGATTGTTGCACAACCTCGGGCAACGAAGCGATAAGATAGGGGAATAATTGTATCAATGAAGCATCTTGGACACAATCGAATGCCACATATACATCACCTAATTCATGCAATCTATCAATGTAGTGTCATCTCATCAACCATCTACATAAACATCAATGCACACATTATCAAATTAATGAGTAAAGATCCTCACTAGGAAGTGTATCACTCAACTCTCAAGTGTATGAGGTTTCACTCAACATCACACAGAGTACATCCATTACCATAGGCTTGATAAGAGTCTCTAATTCTCCACCACTTGTCAATTAATTCATCTTCAAATTAAAGACGACTTTTTATTTGGTTGTAGTGTCGGTTCTTTGGTAATGGTGAGATATTTTTGGATAGAAGTGACTATCAACTAGTGGAGCAAGAGGTCAAGATACCTAGCTAGAATATCTATACTCTTCAAAAGATAGGTTGCAAGTGATCAAATTGCAACACCATTTCAACCCATAACAATTCTTTTCACACTTCTTCTTTTCAAGCATTTTTCCACTTCCTTTCTTGCAATTTTTCATCACATCACCAACACATTAGGCACATAAGCTCTTCTTCACATTTTTTCATAGTCAACACAACTTTCACCTCCATTTTTTTTACATCTTCACCTTTAGCTTCTTTCATTTTTCTTCACCGTCTTATCCACCAAGCTCTCTTTTAAAGCACATGTAACCCTCTTATCCTCATGAAAGCTCCACTAGTCATAGGGAAAATAAGACTCAAAATGAAGGATAATTAAACTACAATCATAAGTTGCCAAAGAAAAAAAGGCCACAAGGCTCAAAATGGCTAACTATGGAATCAATGTCATGGTATGGATAATTTGGCTAAGTGACTCATATGAAATCAAAGATGGTCTCAAATCATTTTTGACAACTCATTACAAAATGTGATCTCAAACAAGACTCAAATCAAGTTCTAGAGTGAAATGCACCATGTGGATCTCACATCAAAGAAATGTCATTCGTTCAAGATTGAAACGGACATAAAAGGCTCAAACCTCACGGGTATAGGTGATCAAGACTCGTATAATATCAAACATGTACACATCATTCATGTATCCAACATCCAAGAATCAACTACACTATAGACAAAAAATGAATTAAGCAATATGCACATTACTGTTAATGATATCTCCGCAACGGAAGCGTTTATGTGGCTTTTAGCTGCAATTTCACTAACAACCGATCAAAATCAGATTAATGGAACTGCAACGTGTTTAATTCGGGAAAGATTTCGGTAGAACTTCGTTAAAGCAGTGAAAACTCTCTTATTTCTAAAAAATGGCCTATTTATAGGCAAAAATACAAGTAGGAGGTGGCATTTACTTTGCCACGCTTCATACGAGGCTTACAAGTGTCATTAACCGTTTAAACAAGATAATTACAATGGAAAATTGGCTAAAAATGGTAAAAACAGGGTTCTAGTGGTCGATATTCACAACAGGCGAGCAGCTCTTGATGTCGGCCGACCAGCTCATTGGGCGAGCAGGTGAGCTGCTCGCCCATTTCATGGATTTCAAGACCTGCTCGCCCATAATGGATATATAGGCGAGCAGGTGAGCTGGTCAGGTGATTGGGCGAGCAGGTGAGCTGCTCGCCCATTTCCTCTCTGGCACTGCTGCTCGACCATTTCTTGTCTATTCATCGATTCTTCGTAATTTTGCCCTAGTTTATCAAGTTTGATTAGCCGTTTCGGGACACATCATTCGTTAATTCCTTGATTACTTTCTTAAGTACTCGGATTAGTTTATTCCATCAACAGTTGCCCCCTAGCTCGATATTTGTTTGAACCTTCAGGAGAACAACAATTATCGGGCTATCTGGATTATCTGGGAAATTTCCTCGCAGTATTGAAGTAATCAAGGGCTCCTCATAATCTGCAATCATTTGGAATATGGATATACTGAAGGACCCCCGTGGCCTCATTAAAAACCTAGCCGTAAACCACCCTTGTGGATAAACCGGTCGTAGGAAAAAAGTGATATCAGGGTGTACCCTCTCATATCCATTTCCAAATGATGTAAAATACTAAAAATGGGGTTAGTGTGCACTTGGATTGTTGAAATTGGCGATTAGCAGCCTGAATTGATGTTGGCGAGCAAGTGGCGAGCAGCTCACCAAGCGAACAGGTGAACTGCTCGCCTATTTTGAATATTAGGTAGGCGAGCAGGTGAGCTGCTCGCCTGTTTCGCGAGCTCCTCGGGCACGGAATTCGAAATGCCTTCCCTTAAATCGCGCGCTTCTTTTCACTTTTTTAAATAATTGCAATTTGGTCCCTGATTAATTGCAAACAAGGGCCTCCTCCTTTCCTTATAAATATCGGGATTCAAAACCCTCATCCCCTTCTTTCGTTCTCTTCCCCTTTGCAAATAATCTCTCCGGCAATTTCATTCTCAAAGCCTTGTTCGGCGACGTTGAACAAAAAGGTAGTGTTCTTGTTCATCTTTCCTTGTTCTTTCTTCTCTTTTCCTATTCTTTGATCTTCGCCGATCGAAAGTTGATTTTAGGAGTAGTCCGTCTCCGGAAATCTGTAGTGGTTTAGGTTTCCTACGTCGGAATCAAGGTTTTGGGTTTAGTTTGATTCAAACTTAGGATTCGACGCCGCCAGTTTCTTGTATTTGAGTTTTGGATTTTGAAGCTTCTTCGCCGGAAAAAATGGTGTCCTCACCGCCGCGCAACCCGGAGAAATGCCCTATGGTTGAATCTCCCTCGCGAGATTTGTGGGATTACTCAAATTTGGTTCAAAACTGAGGTACGGGGAGCTTAGTGATCGGTTCGGATTCCCGGGAGTGTGATCGGGCGATGCAAGAACGAAGGCGAGCAGCTGCGCATGAAGCTGAACGGGCTGCTCGCCAGGATGTTGATGTTGAAGGAGCTGCTCGCCAAACAAGGCGAGCAGGTGTTGCTATTCGCCCGCAAATCGAACTAGCTGCTCGCCTGGAATCTCCAATAGCTGCTCGCCCAGATCTTGAAGGAGCTGCTCGCCTGCCCAGGCGAGCAGGTGTAGCTGATCGCCTGGATGGTAAAGGAGCTGCTCGCTAGGAGCCTGAACCAGCTGCTCGCCTAGTTTCTGAAGGAGCTTCTCGCCAATCTGGGTGAGCAGGTGGAGCTGTTCGCCGGATCAAACAAAGAGTTGTTCGCCCATATGGTAGAGGAGTTGCTAGCTCAAGGCGAACAGGTGGAGCTGGTTGCCCCCAACTTTCTGATAGAGATCTATGAGGTGCTCATTGCGCGCAGACCGCTCGACACAGATAATCAACTCCTCCTCCACCTACTAGGAGAAGATTATTGCTTGTTGATGAAGAAACTGAAGAGGACACCGAGTCTGACACGGTCATTCGTGATGTTTTTGGGACTAGCTCAGAATCTCTAGGACCTAATACTGAAGGCGTCGAGACTGTCCGCGAGACTTCTGAAGCCCAAGATCAGACTGGTGAAGCTCCGGAGGAGGGTGATCTTTGAGAGGGTGACAGTGGCTCTAAACTCGGAGAAGACTTTGAGCGAGATCACGGGCCGAGTCAACAGGAAATCTGGGATGATTTGACTCGCATCTATCAACCTCCTGAGCAAGTACTTGAAGAGACGATTCCAGAGGGAGTTGCACAGGAGATGAGTTGGGTGGTATATCTGGATCGGTACAGGGATCAGTTCATTCGACCTCGAATTCCTCCTGTTCCGTATGAGAAAATGGTATACACTGCCACCACGCATAGAAGTCTGTTGACAGAGGATGACTTAATCGCTCTTCGGGATGAATACAGGATTCCGCTTGGCATTCATCTATACGTTCCACGTGACCGTGAATGTGCTGGTCGGCCCCCACCGGGATGTACCGCATTAAACATTGATATCCTCGAAGCCGGGCTCCCACTTCCGCTGCACCCGGTTATTGGCCAGTTTCTCATGGATATTAACCTAGCGATCACCCAGATTACACCGAATGGATGGAATAATCTGCTAGGTTTCTTGACGGTGATGGGATTGGAGGGATATCCCAATCGATTGACGGCCTCCCGAGATCCATTATGCAATGATGATCTCGGTATGTAGCGAAGAGGGATATGGTTATTATTACCTAAAGGCCCGTGCGGGAATGAAGGTCGTCGAGTTGCTTCCGAATAAAGTGAAACGATGGAAAGATCAATTCTTTTTCATCGGTGGGGATTGGCACGCCTCCACGTATTACACTGGCTCTAGAGAGAGAATTAGAACTCCAGAAGAATATGGGGAATTGAGACATATGTGTCATTCTCCATGCATCTTTCGTTCCGGAATTCACTAATGTAAACTTTATTACTTTGCAGGTCCGAGGCTTCCAAAGTGGGGACAGAAGGGCTTTTCAGATCTGTTCCTCTACGCGCTCTCCAAAGCTGCTTATCGCCGTGAGCAATTCTGAACGATGAAACATTTGTCAAGCGAACACTGCAGACGTGTTGCCGGCTTGATCACTAGTCCGCATCACCTTGCAGCTCAAGTTTCGCTTCCCGAAGGTTGATATTGTCTACTTGCTAGTACTTCTCCGACTCGTTCATTTCTTTTAACAATAAGTTTTTGTGACAGATCAAGGAGTTACGGTCGCAATTCCTTTGGAGTTCCACGCTTTCTACCGCCGAGTTCGAGATCTTGACTCTGGATTGAATAGACGCACAATGGATCCTCCAGCAGCATTGCTTCAGTTGCGAAAGAGGAGAGAGATCAAGCCTCCGACACAACGGGCAGCTGTGCCACCTCCTGTTTCTCCTGTCGCCGATCCGCCGGCTCGGAAGAGCCCACCTAAGAAGTCTTCCAAACAGTCAAGAAAAGGTGGCAGTTCTTCGGCAGGTGATGAAGGGAATGCCGATCAGCAGAAGAAGAAAAGCAAGACTACCGCAACCACCGGATTCGGCCGTCCACCTACTGATCCCCAATCAGGGGATCGTCGCGACCCATCTCTGCCTCCTTCTCATGAACCAGGCTTTCACCGAGACGACTCCTACCTTGGATGGGAACGGGAGATTCGGGAGTCGTGAGTCCTTGTGCCTTCTCATTATTTTGCATTTGAACTATCATTTCACTTACGTGATTACTATACTTTTCAGTTATCATCCGGGCGATCATACTTTCCGCTGTGATGCACTTCATCAGGCCGCTTGCTCTAGGGTACCGCGGCATACGGGTGAGATTCCTGATCAGGACGTTCAAAGGGCCACTGAGTTCATTGCTCAGTCTTGGAGCAGAACAACCGACCACACGATCCGTCAACAAGACGTGAGTGATAACTTGCTCATCAGCGGGATGTTTGCTAGCTCTATTGCCATCACAATCCAACAGGCCCTAGATTAGGTACTTGATCTCAAAAGAACGAGTCGCAAAGCTGAAGATGAGTGCGAAGACAAAGAGAAAGCTTTGAAGGTGAAGGATAATGAGTTGGTCCGGGCAACTCTCAAGATCAAGAGCACTCTGGAGTCTAAAAATAAGGCTCTTGACTCAGTCAAGAAACTTCAGTACATCAATCGAAATCTTAATGAACAATTAACGGCGGCTACTGAAGGCATTGCTCGTCTCAAGGCTGAGAATGCTGACATGCAGCAGAAATATCATGATTCCCTGGATCAAGTTTTGGAGTTGGAGAAGGAGAAAGCTGCACTTCAGTAGAGGAATTTGTGGAGCAGATGGGTGAATCAGCTAACTTCAGATATGTTTGTGCATACTCCGAAAGTATTCGAGCGATCCGTGCTGTTGAGAAAGAGGGTTCGGAGATGTCTGGGATGATGATGAGGAAATTATCAGACTTCCTCCGTGCCAATCCGCCGGCCAAGGCACAGCCTCTTCCCCTGGCTGATTTAGTGGAGTCGGGACTTGACTTGGGATTTCTGGGAGAAGGATATACTATCGTCCGGCCTCAATTGCGATCACAATCAGCTCTTGACGCTCCCTCAACTGCTGCAGTCGCTAAGCCTTCTTTCACTGCCCCAGAAACTACTGATGTTGCTGAGGCTTCTCCTGAAAAAGGTCGCCAGGAGAGGGAGGATGCAATCGCCATGTCTTATCTCTCGACTCCTCCGGGTGATGATACGACAGTTCCTGAGGCCTCGTCTAATGAAGATGCTGGCCCAACTGCTCCTGCCACTTGATTAGGAGTTTTCATTTGTTTGCCTGATGTCTTATTTGTTTTAGACATCAGTTTTGCCTTCTGCTTTACTGCTTTACATCGTACTTTCATCTTCTGTCTTTTCAATTTCGAACGTTGCTCGAACCTTTCGTTTTCTACTGTACTTCTTTTTCTTCAATGAAGGATGTTTTTCCAGTGCACTTATTTTATTTTTAATGAACTCTAATGAAATGCCATTTATGTCTAATCGTTATATATCGCCTTTCGCGGCGTTGGGTCTTTAAGTCGCTCTGTTCTGCCTATTTCTGGGTACGAAACGAATAAGACAGTCGCGCGGAATTGGCCCATCAGGAAGCGTTCACTTCGTCCTCGGGAGCGTATCCACGTCCCTTTGGTGGACATGAAGCGCTATCCCAGTATTACCGGGTACATCCACTCTGCTATCCTCCGGATCATACGTAATGTCCTTCGGAGGTGCCTCAGATGCACACTCAAGTCCCTCTAAGTGTGGTCTTTCGGGGCATCACGCCCTATTCTTATTCGGGTGATGTTAGACGTTTAACGCCGTAACATTTCCACCTAAGAAAGCATACAACATGCTTGCGCTCTTACAGGTGCAGGATGTACAGGCATTGTACAATGCCATTTTGTCTCTGCACGAGGAGCGTGCTCGACCAAGTAGAGCTGTGGCTCTACCTGGAGCACATTTCGGCCCTCTGTAGCCACTCGTGTTAGGCAATTTCAATTAGACTGCGACCTTCTCAAAAAAGACCGTCCATAGCATTCATAATTTGTTCTGAAACAAAATGTACATTTACATCCTTTATTGATAAAACTTCTTCAAGTGAGCAGCATTCCACGTGTATGAAGATGGTACCCCGTCCAGGTCTTCCAACTCGCAAGTCCCATTTGACCAACTTCGCGAAACGCGAAATGGCCATTCCCATCCTGGTCCAAAAGTTCCAAGTGGAGTGGACAGGATCTTCCGTAGTACTAAATCTCCTTCCTGGAAACTTATGGTCTTGACTCGCGAGTTGTAATACCGAGTGGTGTACTGCTTGTATGCCGTATTACGTACTTCCGCTGCCGCCCGCTTCTCTTCCAGGAAATCCTTCTCGATTGTGACAACTTCGTCATTTTCTTTCTCACCGTACGTACAAACTCGTCATGTTAGGAGCGAACATCTGGCATTTGCGACACTTTTTTGCAAATGAGATAGCATCTTCTTTCAATGTAGGCCAATAATATCCTTGCCTCATGGTCTTATGTGCCAATGCTCGTCCTGCTGCATGACTTCCGCATATGCCTTCGTGAATTTCTTTGAGAATTTCCCATCCCTACTTTCGTGAGACGCATTTGAGTAGGGGCGATGAAAATCCTCTCTTGTACAATTGGCCATCGATCATTACATAACGAGCTGCTTGCTTGACCAATCGAACCGCCGTCCAAGGATCTTCGGGCTGTTCTCCGGCAGTCAAATATTTCCTCAAACCTGTTCTCCTGTCGTCATCTTCTTCATCCATCTCCGGCCCCCATTCAATGTTTGATTTATCTGATAATCAAAGGTTGAAGGATTGTCGAGCCGAGTAATGACGACTTCCGTTATCTCTGTTGCCCCCTGGCTGGATGCTAATCGGGCTAAGGCGTCTGCTTGAGTGTTCTCAAGTCGAGGTATATGTTCAATGTATACTTTTTGAAACATGGATATCAGATGAGCCACTATCTTCTGGTATAGAATCATGTGTTCGTCTTTCGCTTCAAATTCTCCTCGAACTTGAGAAACTATGAGTTGTGAATCACCGAAAATCTGTACTTTCTTAACTCTGATCGCTAATGCAAGTCTGAGTCCGACAATCAGTGCCTCATACTCAGCTTCATTATTGGTTGCCAGGAAAGTGAATCTTATTGCCGATGTGAACACCTATCGGTCAGGGCTTATTAACACCACTCCTGCCCCCGACGCCAAGTTGGTAGACGAACCGCTACATACAGGTGCCACGGATGTTCGAGATCCCTTGTCAGTTCAGATGGATAGGTTAGCTCTACAATGAAGTCGGCCAGAGCTTGTCCCTTAATCGTCGTTCTCGTTGCATATGTGATGCTAAATTGGCTGATTTACAGTGACCATTTTAGCAACCTTCCTGCGGTATCAGGGCGATGCAGAATCTGTCGTAGTGGGAATGTTGTAAGTACTTCTACCTGGTGATCGTAGAAGTACGGCTGCAACTTGCGTGTGCTCATGACCAATGCATATGCCAGTTTCTCCGTCGGAGAATACCGGACTTCGGCCTCATGTAGAGCCTGACTGACATAGTAGATCGGGGAATGAAACTTGCCTTCGGCACGTTCCAGCACCGAGCTTATTGCTACTTCTGATGCAGCGAGGTAAAGATAGAGTTTTTCTCCAGGAATTGGTTTGGATAAAATTTGTGTATTGCCCAGATAATCCTTGATCTGCTCAAATGCTATCTGGCAATCTCTTGTCCACACAAAATTATCCTTCTTCTTCTTCATGACCTCGAAGAATGGCCGACATTTATCTCCAGAACGCGACATAAAACGGTTCAATGCAGTTAAGCATCCTGTAAGACGTTGAACTTTTCGAACCGAATCAGGAGGCTTCATATCTATTATGGCTCTGACTTTGGTTGGATTCACTTCAATTCCGCGTTGACTGACCAGATGTCCCAGGAACTTACCTGAATGAATTCCAAAACTGCTTTTCTTCGGGTTAAGTTTCATGTTGTAGGCGCGGAGTATCTGGAATGTTTGAGAGAGGTGCTCAAGATGGTCTTCCTTGTGCAAACTTTTCACAACAATATCGTCCATGTAAACTTCGATCGAGCGGCCGATATGGTCGTCAAACATCTTGTTCACCAATCTCTGGTAGGTGGCTCCAGCGTTGATCAAACCAAAAGGCATCCTATCCCAACAATAGAGGTTCTTGTTGGTATAGAATGCGGTATGCTCCTGATCATCAGGATATAGTGCAATCTGATGATATCCTGCAAAGGCATCCATGAAGGTCATGAGCTCGTGCCTTGCAGTGTTATTAACCAGATGATCGATGTGGGGGAGTGGAAAGTTTTCCTTCGGACAGGCATCATTCAGATCTGTAAAGTCGATACAAAGTCTCCATGTGCCGTTGGGTTTACGAACAAGGACAGGGTTCGCAACCCATTGGGGGCACAAGGCTTCATGTATCAACTTATTGTCCAGCAACTTCTTGACTTCGGTTGTTAGTGCTTCGTATTTCTCAGGTCCAAACTTTCATCTCTTTTGGCAAATCGGTTGGCGTGCTGGATCAATATTGAGTCGGTGATAGGCATGCTTAGTGGGAATACCTGTCATATCTGAATGAGACCATGCGAAAACGTCCAGATTGTTTCTCAAGAAAGCGATCATTCTTGATCTGAATGGTTCATGCAGTTCAGATCCAATGAAGAGTTCTAGATTTTCTTTGTCTGGATAAGCCTGGATAGATGTCAACTCTTCCATCGGTGTGGCACATTTTTGTTTTTCTTTCCACCTCGGATCTACAATAGATCCATCCGTGTTCAGTTCGTCTTCTATCTCCATCGGTTCACTGTCGAGCCTAGGTTCGAAATCTTGGCTGAGTAGGAATTCATCTGGGCATTCGCACTCGAGATGCCTTTCAGGCTCTGATTTCCCTAGGACTTGTACAACTGGATCAGGTACACTCTCTGGTACGTGAACTGGGTTATCAACCTCCATTGGTTCCGCTTCCGCATGGGAAGCACTCAATGTCTCAGGTTCCAGTTCAGCATCTGGGGGAGGACTTTCGATCATGTGTATATAAGTTATCGTTGGCGCATTCTGAAGTAAACATTCACGGGCTTTCCACTGATCGCTCTTTATTGTGCCAGCTCCATTTGGTGTCGGGAATTTTATACAGTAGTAGTAAGTCGAACAGGCAGCTTTGAATTCATGTAAAAAAGGTCGGTCGAGGAACCCATTATAGGAGGATGGCTGGTCTACAATGAGAAAATCTACCTGCCTCTTCATCCTCCTATTGGGATCATCGATCGATACAAGTTCAACAGATAAACAAATCGTGCCTAGGGGAATAGTAACTGCATCCCCGAATCCTATGATTCTGTGATTACAAGTCTCGATATAGGATTCGTAATCCCCTATCTGGTCCAGAGTACTCTTGAACAGAATGTTTGTATATGCTCCAGTGTCGACCAATAATCTGTGAATTCGTGCATTCATAATGTTCGTGCTTATGACCAAGGAATCGTTGTGTGGAGTCATGATCCCTTCCAAGTCTTTTGTGAAAAAGTTAGCTCTGCAGTGGGCTTGGCAGAGGGTCCTGCTTCTATTTCCTTTATCTGGTCGATAGCACGCAACTCGGCTTTCTTTTGCCTCTTCGACGGTGGTGGCCTTCCATCTGTACAACCGCCGACACGGCCAACCTCAGGTTCCAAAACATAAATATCCCGCACTGGGCCCGGCGGAGGAAGTAGGGCTTGCTATTCTCACCGGGGTCTAGGACCGACATCTTTTTCATTCTCGTTCTCACTGCTCTCTTCATTCGCCCTTCGATCGGGCAGACGTGGTCACTTTCCAGGTGGTCTCTTGACAAATTCTGACAATTTCCCTTCCTCGTAAAACCTCCACAGCTGTCTCAGTAGATCCTGTCATTCGCTGGTGAAATGCCCCGTCGCCTAATGATAGGCGCAGAATTTGTTCTAGTTCGTCCTCTTCGGATCTACTTTGAGCTTCCTAGCTGGTTACAATTATCCAGTTCTGTAGACCGCGTTGAAAAGTTGGTCAATGGACAAGGTCAAGACTTGATTCAATCTCTCCGCCAATCCGGCTCCCTCGAATGATTTCAAATTCCCTGGGGTTCGATATTTTCCCCCACTTCTCCTGTCCGTGGTTGCTTCCTTGCCTTCACCCATGGACTTCCGTAATGCTTCTTGCATGGCCACATAAACTCCGGCCTTGTTCCAAAACTCTGCATAAGTCTTCGGACAAGCAAGTTACATTTCTTTCCATAGATCGGTACGCTTTTTCAATCCCGCCATTGCGGTGATTACCTTTGTGTCCTCGCTGACTGGCTCTCCCTCCAATAAAATCTTGTTGAACCGTTCGAGGAATTGCTGATCAGATTCCTCCGGTTCCTGAGTGAGATTCCCGAGTCGATGCTTCTGGGTGAAGCAGGATGCTGCTCCAGAAAAATGTAGTTAAAATTCTCGACTTAATTGTATGAAGAAAGTAATCGATGCAGGAGGCATCGCGGTAAACCATCGGTGTGCATGATCCCCAAGTGTAAGTGGAAAGTTTCTGCATTGGGTCACATCAGACGCTCCCATGGAAATCATGTAATCTGTAAACTTGGAAATGTGCACCTTTGGATCTGAAGTTCCTTCATAAAGGTTAGAAGTCGGGAACTGAATCTTTGGCTGTACAGGTGCCGAAAGGATTGCTACTGAGAGGGGTGAAACTGGGATCTGAATGGCTGAGCTGCTTTCTGGTCGTGACGAGACTTTGGCCTGAAGGTCTTCAATGGCCTTCCTCATCGATCGCAGGATTTCATCTGAAGTTTCCACACTTGGACGGGGTGACCGTTCCTCTCGCTCTGGGAGAGAGGAGCCAGATACCCGGTCACTCGGGTGTGACCTCACCGAAATCCTACTGGCCTTATGTATGCCTTCAGGGCCAAGCCTCTCCGTCACTGGCCATCGTAGTCTTTCTCGAACTGTATGCTGCCTTCTCTAATCCATCTCTGGTGCTCTACTGGGTCTTCCTTGGTCTAATTCTGGTACTCTACTTGGTCTTCTCGGGTCTGCTTCTGGGATACTACTCGGAGGTCGATGGGCTGATATAGGTTGGCCATGCGACCTGTAATCCCGTGGTTCCTGTAATTTGCTCTGCGAAGTTTTGTGACTTGACTCATCCATCACGTTCCGCACTCTTCCACCCTGTGGGCCCAGTCGGTCTGCAATTTTTGGTCCTAAACAGTCTGTCACCTTCTGCTTCCCGAGTTTTTCACTTCTCCGTCTCTGTTCATTGTCAGTCTCATTTTCTGGTGGACCCTGATTGATTCGTTGAAGAACGGGCCTCTGATCAGGTTGAGTGCCTGAAGGACCGGCTACACCCTACTGTTGCTCTTTCAGCACTCTACAGAGTGCTGTTATGCAGGAGATATCCTCGGGGTTCTGCAGGAATGGGAGCAATTCAGATAACCACTACATATAGTTCTATCCCACTTGAGCTGCTGGGACTCCAATTGGTTCGGCTTGTTGTCGACTTCCGGCAGCACCCTGGATTGTCGTTGATTGTTCGGGTGCCGGGGCTCTTTGATTCAGCTGGTCGTTATTTATCCCGTGAGATGTCATCCTTGGTTGAGAAACTTCCCTCGATATTTTACGTAATGTCAGCTCATTTCCACAAAGCATGTTAAGCTGTTATGTTGGCGAACAGGTGAAAATGGGCGACCAGCAGTTCAAACGAATAGCTGAGTTGAGCAGCTGAGCTGAGCAGGTGGAAAACAGGCAACCAGGTGAGCTGGTGGTCAAACAGGCGACCAGGTGTATAAACAGGCGACCAGGTGTGTAAGTAGGTGACCAGGTGTGCAAACAGGCGACCAGGTGTGCAGACAGACGACCAGGTATGTTTTCTTCAAGCCTTCAAGCGAACAGCTTGTGCTCCTTCAAACCTTCAAGCGAGCAGGTTGTGTTCCTTCAAGTATTCAAGCGAGCAGCTTGTGTTTCTTTAGGCGAGCAAGTGGTAGATCTTCATCCAGAATCCAAATTTTGCAGTTTCCACTTCAAAATCACACAAATTCCAACAACCGAAGGTTCAGGACCCTCTTTCAAGATCCAAATTGTTAATGAAATCTCCGCAACGGAAGTGTTTATGTGGCTTTTAGCTGCAATTTCACTAACAACCGATCAAAATCAGATTAATAGAACTGCAAAGTGTTTAATTCGGGAAAGATTTCGGCAGAACTTCGTTAAAGCAGAAAAAACTCTCTTATTTCTGAAAAATGGCCTATTTATTGGCAAAAATACAAGTAGGAGATGGCATTTGCTTTGCCACGCTTCATACAAGGCTTACAAGTGTCATTAACCGCTTAAACAAGATAATTACAATGGAAATTGGCTAAAAATGGTAAAAATAGAGTTCTATTGGTCGATATTTACAACAGGCGAGCAACTCTTGATGTCGGGCGACCAGCTCATTGGGCGAGCAAGTGAGCTGCTCGCCCATTTCATGGATTTCAAGACTTGCTCGCCCATAATGGATATATAGGCAAGCAGGTGAGCTGGTCAGGTGATTGGGCGAGCAGGTGAGCTACTCGCCCGTTTCCTCTCTGGCACTGCTGCTCGGCCATTTATTATCTATTCATCGATTCTTCGTAATTTTGCCCTTGTTTATCAAGTTTGATTAGCCGTTTCGGGACACGTCATTCGTTAATTCCTTGATAACTTTCTTAAGTACTCGGATTAGTTTATTCCATCAACAATTACATCTAACTATGCACTAACTACATCATCCACACAACAATAAGCATATCTCATGCAACAATTACCCTAAGCTAGCAACAATGGAAATCCATATCAAGCAAAAATTGAGGCGTCAACCTAAGCACAAGGTCTAAACATTATAGAAGCACTAAGAATCTACATAAGCATGCATTGCAAATGAGATTTGAAGAACGAACACACCCCCAAACTTTTTTGGATCATGAATCCTAAAATTTTAGCTAAAGTGATGAGAAGATTATTTGCAATGCTCAAATCAAACCAAATACTCAAGAATCATCAAATAAATGCAAGGAAAAATTCTACACAAACCACAACCTAACAATCAAAAACTAGGAATGGAAGCAAGTATACAAGCATAAGTAAGAAGTGAGTATAGAAAACATACCAATAGAAGGGATTGAAGAGTAGAAATGTAGAGCTTGAGTTCCAAGAATTTTTCTCTCATCTTCTTGTGTTTTTTTTAGAGAATGTGTGTGCAAGAATGTGGTGTGAAATGTGTGTGTTTGTGTATGGAATCCACTATATAGAGGTGAAGTGAAAAAGGTGAGTCAAGGAAGAAAAGGTAGTCAAACTAACCCATGTTGCCCCCTGCGCTCGGTCATGTGTTGGCAGGCGCTCGGACAGCTTGAGCTAGGCGCTCGAATGCTTGTGTCCGAGCGGCTCGAATCATGGCCTCTAGTGCAAAATCACTCGGTCTTCCATGCGGAATTGCTCGAGCATAGGCCACCAGGAGCTCGATCATCAACCAATTTTCACACTTCCAAATCAGGATTTTTTTACACTATTTCAAGCATTTCTAATCCACAACAAACATCATAAATCATTGCAAATATCAAATATGAAGAACGATCACACACCCCCTCCCCCCAAACTTTTTCGGATTGTAAATCCTAAAAATTTGGAAAGGAGTAATGAATATTGAATTTGTTGAGCACTTCAACACCAATCAAAGTATAATCAAGCACAACTCAATCAAACACATCTCCTACCAACTCAATATAAACTCCCCCAAACTATTCTTGCCTCAAATTCCTATCAAACAAAGACAAACAAGCAAAATATCTAACTACAAAGCAATCAACAAAACAAGCAACAATTTTTTAAGGATGGGTTACCTCACATCTAGCGCTTGGATTTAACGTCCCCTAGCCGAATGACACCAATGTTATCGAAATGACCAAGGATATTTGTCATCCTTGCCATTATACTCTACTCTCATAGCTTCATGATTAAGGAAACATGTAGGATTTCTACCCCATACCCCTACTTTCCTTTTCAATTTATACTAGTAAGCACATGCATTTCCTTCTTCTTTTCTCCTCACACCTATCCACCCCCGTCTCTTACTATCAAAAATATTCAAGGGGATTCTTAATTCACTCTTATAATCAATTATATCAAGAGGTAAGACAAACTCACAATAAACAACATCATAAATTAAAGCACAAGTAGAAGAGTCTAAGGGTTTAGAAATGCTCATTTCATATTTAAGCTCCTCTTCCACTTCATCTTGTTGTTTTTCTTCATTTATGCTCATGTCCATGAGTGGACCTTCATCTACCTCTTCTTGTTCTTTCTCCTTTCCTCCTCCTGAATCATCTTTTTCCTTTTCCTCCACTTCTTGTTCCGATCACCTCCTATTCTTGTTCCTTCACCTCCTTCTCTTTTTGTTCTTGATTCCTATCAATGCATACAAGAGAAGTATCATATTCATCATCATAAAGAGGATTAATAGCATAATAAATGTATTCATAAAGAGGATTAGTAAAACTCTTAATATTGGAAGTTTCTTGAACACAAGGATTTTTTATCTCCTCAAACTCATCATCACCATAGAGAGACTTCATAACAAAGTCAAAGGAATCATAAAAGTCCTTATCTTCATCTCGATCATCATAATCATCCTCTTCATCATCATCCTTTTCACTCTCATTATTTTCTTCTTTATCATCTTCCTTCTCACACTCTTCTCTTTTCTCTTCTAGTCCAACCTTCTCTTCTTCTTGATCCCTAACAAATTCAACTTGAGAAATATTATAAGCAATATCATCAATAAGAAGAGTAATATCATAATCAATGGAATTTTGAGGAGGACTAGTAGAAATCTTGACATTGAAAAATTTTCGAAAAGAAAGAGCTTAAATCTCCTTGTGATCATCTTCATCTTCCACATTCCCTTCTTCCCCCATACTTTCCACTTCCCTTTCTTGCTCTTCACCTAATGGAATATCAAGTTCCATTCCAACTTCATCATCTACATTACCCCCATCTTCTTATTCTACCTTCTATTTGATAGCTTGTTGACTAAATGATTTGACCAATTCTTCCAATTGACCCATTTGGGTCTCCAAGTTATTGATTTCATGCCAACGAGATTTACCAACTTCCTCGAACCTTCAGTTTCTCTCCTTGAATTTCCTTTCATTCTCCATTCTAATTTCTTCGAGTTGCTTGAGGATGTAAACTAAAGTATCATCAACATACCTTTGAGGAGTTTCTTCTTGATAATAAGGTATAGGTGAAGGTAGACTCTCAACATTGCAAACTTTATTCAATCTTCGATTTGTCTCTTCAAATTTGCTACCATTTTCCTTTCTCACCTCTTCCTATTTCTTGAGAATGTGAGCTAGAGTGTCTTCCACATAACTTGAAGAAGTGTCTTCTTGACTATAAGGCATAGGAGGATATGGAGTATAAGGGTATATATCTTGATAAGGATCATAATGCGAGTATGAATCTTGATATGAATATGAGTTAGGAGGATATGGATCTTCTTGTGGAGGTGGTGGTTGATATGTGTATGAATTAGGAGGATATGTGTATTGTGGAGAATACGAGTAATGGTTGTAACCGTCCATATCTTCAAGTAAGTTCACTCTTACAAAAATTAGCAAGTATCAACACTCATCACGAATAATTAAAAACAAATAAAGAAAAACAAAGTAAACAAACAACCACAAGCTTAACAAAGAGAACATTTCCCCGGTAACGACGCCAAAAACTTGTTTTGCCGACTTTCAAGAATATTCAAGTAAACAATCAAATACAAGCCTAACAAAGAAATTGTTTCCACGGCAACGGCGCCAAAAACTTGTTTGCCAAAATCGTGTAGCTCTTATGCAAGTGTACGTAGACGTTGTATATTCGGCAAGTTGGTCAAGTAATAAAATATCGAACACAGGGAAACGATGCGATATAAAGCAAGTATTGAATATTTACAAAGGTTAATAGCTAGGAAAATAAGAAAGGGTCTTGGTTTCTATCTACTTCAACAAAGCAAAGTAAGTCTAACTATCACCTTATAGAAAGATGAGCAAGTGTGAGATGTGTGCATTGGAGTAATCCTACTATGGTTCACCTAGTATCCTATCCATCCTACCATGCAAAAAGTCTCTTGATGTCTTAATCAAGCTATAACTCTAACAAGTGTCTAGATCTCTCTAACAACACAAGCTAAAGGGCTCTATCAAGTGTCTAGATCTCTCTAACAACACCCAATACTCCATTTGAGATGTCTTAGCTTCTAAGCAATTCTCATTGACATAAAAGCATTAATACAAACACTTGGCATGTACAAAATTCAATAAAGAGATTCCATGAATTAACTCAATTCTCATGTGTTGCTAACCTACATAGGCTTAAGACATCCAATTGATTACACCAAGCATTCAAACAAATCATCAAATTAGAGAAGTAATCCATCAAGTTCACTTAATCATGCATAGGATTAATAGAACACTAAACTACAACATAGTATTCATACACCAATGCAACAAGGGATTAACCCATAGCTAATTGGTAAAACAAAATAACAATTAAGAATCTAAACATCATTATTAAGCACTAAAACAAGAGAATTGAATGAAAACTTACCAAATGTAGGAGAAATTAAATACAATTCACAAGCCTTGAAATGCTAACTTCTAATCCAAAACTTGAAATGCAAAAAAATGAATCGTAGAAATGTAGCTATCGACTAGACTAATCTAATGGAATAAATGGATTAACAATCCAATGGTTGAATCAAAAGTAATTGTAAAAAAAGTAAGAAAATTAACTAAGAACCTACTAAGTAACTTCCTAATCTCTCTCTAAAACTACCTAATGATCTAAGACTAATTGGTCATAATGAAAGATTGCTTGAGAATCTTATCATTGAGGTATTTATAGTGCCCACAATGCTTAGTTCAAATTGACCCTCATTAAACGCGTAAAAAGACGAAGTTGCCCTTAATTTGGTCATTTTCCGAAAGCGCGCTCGGACACTTGTGGTCGAGCACAGGCCTAAGGACGATGGAGCGCATGAGATTCGGGTGTACAGAGTAAATCCGCTCGGACACCCGTTGGCCAGCGCTCGGTTAACAAATGTTTTTTACGCCCGATTTTGACTTTTTTGTTCTCAATCCCACAGCTCGTCCAAGCTTCCTAAGGTCTTCATTTGAGTATTTTTAAACTTCCCCACGCGCTCGGATTTCATGATAATCCCTCCCCTATAGTCATGAATTCTTCGTTTTTGCTTGTTTTCATCTATAAAACACACTTTCTTGCCAACAAGAGGTCAATAGGATAATGTATATCATATTAGAGTCAATTATGAACATAAAACAATCAATATCACATCAAAATGAATGAAAAATGATGCAATTATAACTCTAATAAGTGCTATTGATACACAAGAAACTTACTCTATTCAAGAAATACTTTGATTGGATTAAACAACACTATCTCAAACAAAATATCAATAAAATCAAATATTCATGTTGGCCTATAAGTACTTGCACAACAAATATCATGTCGAAACGTACAAAAATTATCAGCCTTATAAAATTGTGAAAATACCAACCAAAAATTAGATATAAATTAGGGAAAGAGCTGCCAAGTATAACAATCACATGATGACAGGAAAAAAATTATCACCGGCCTAATTTTTCGCAATCACTATTTTTTATTACCGATTGAACTGAGAATCAGCCATAGAATCGATCTTTAAAAATTATTTTTGCAGTTCAATTGGAAAAAAATTGTCAAAACCGACCTAAACCGGTTGAATCGGTCTGTTTTTATATTTTAATTTTTTAAAAAATAAAATTCTAATTTTTTTGTAAAATAAAATCTTGAGACACGTCCCAACCCCAAAATTATCTATAATTTATATATTTTAAAATTTCATAATAATATTTTAATTTAAATTTTACTATGCATGAATTATAAAACATGTCATAGATTACAATTTGTTATTATAACTTGAGTTGTTTTGATTGTCTATAATTATATTGTGTTTATTTCAATATGTAATTTATAATTTATTAAAATTTTATATGAGAATATTTAATTTATTTTATTTTTTAACCGATTGGACCGGTTGAACTGATAACCGGTGCTCTGTCCGACTTGATAACCGGTTCAATTATAAAAAAAACACTGGTCGCAAGTAGCATTAAAATTAGTCACCAAATGTCATTAAATCTGCAATTAAGTTTTGGGTGTTGAGTTATAAATTAAAAAAATGATAATTAAAAAAAAAGTAGATTTTATATAAAAATGGTTCATGATAAATTTTTCATGAAACTATTTTAAAATATCAAATATGAGTAGGTACTGTGTGAAAATAGTTAATGATAAGCTTATCATGAAATTATTTTAAAATATCAAATATTTGGTTAAGTGTATCAAAATATGCATCAGGTGTATTAAATGTTGAGGTCAATACATAAATTTAACTGATATATGAGATTTTTGATACACCTGGTTAAATGTTTGATACTTTAAAACTGATTCATGATAAGCTCATCATGAACTATTTTCATACAAAACTTTGTCATCAATTATTTGGTTAAATATATCAAAATATTCATATGTGGTATAACAATTAGGGTCAATAAATCCTATAACAATTATTAACATTGACACAAATATTTTATACTTCTGATGAGATTTTTGATACTTTAGGTCAAATATTTGATATTTTAAAATTGATTCATGTTTATCATTAACTATTTTCATACAAAATTAAAAAAGAAAAAGAAAAAAAAACTCCAAATGTCATTAAATATGCAATTAAACCTTAATTCTTCTCGCAATAACTATGATTTAATCAACCAGCAGTTTTTGTGTATAACTTATTTTATAAATAGTACTGCCTAATTCAGTAGTACACATTCTTTCTTTTTATCGTTTTCTATTCCTCACATAACCCTGAAAAATAGTTAAGCACAAAGTAAGATTAGAAACAGAGAGGCAGTATATATAGAGAGAGAAAACCATGCTAACAAAGCATTCTCTCTCTCTTCCAGATGATGATCACTCTTCTTTTTTTAATTTTTATTTTAAAAATAAAAAATAAAAAAAAATAAAAAATAAAAAATAATTCACTAAATTACTAAGAAAATAAAAAATTAATTGAACTACTTCATAATTTATTCGTACTATGTATTTTGTTCTTTTTGTGTTTCATTTAGAAGTTGGACAATGTCACATAATCACATTATGATAGTTTTTAACATTTCGTTGATTTGTTTATAATATTTTGTGATGATTATTAACTATGTTTTAAATTTATAATTTATCGTATAATGTATACTTTTATTAATATATGTTTGAAAACAATTTAATATTATAAAAAATAAAAAAACATTGGCACCGCCTACGCGCTTGGCGGCACTCGATCGCCCGTCAACCACCAAGTGCTATTTGCACCCTTGTTATATATATATATATATATATATATATATATATATATATATATATTTATTGGTGATGTCCCACCTAGCTATTGGGCTCCTCACTAGTGAGAAATTTCAGTTTGATTCTCATATAAAATGAACAAAAAAGATATAAGGTGGTTTGAAAAAAATATTTTGAAATTGTTGGATATTTAATGAACTAACTTCTACCTACTGACAATTAATTTTGTCCGATAAAATAAAATAAAAATTGACGACGTGTAGTTGAAGTGAAGACCATAAATATATGTATAGTGGTAGCATAAACCTTCACATGCCCCCGTTTGATGCGAGCATCGTTATGCCGTAGCTTCTTGGGAATTACACACAGGTCTCATTGTCTAACATGCAATACTAACGTATATCAATATATAAAATAACAACAATAGGACAACTTGTAAATGCTACAGGAAAAAATTATAAATATAAAATTAAATAATAAAATAAAGAAAATATTTTATTAATTTTTATGTATAAATATAAAATATTTTTTTTAGGAGTGCGAAAATAGAATCGTGATGAAAATAATAGTAAAATCTGAAGAACATTTACAGTCAGAAGTGGGGCATAACTGGAATAATCTCTTCAAATTGGTCAGAGAAAAAAAAAATTAATTAGATCGTATCTTTTGATAGAAAGATATAAGTGAATTATTTATTTTTGGGTGCACCTATTCACGAGAAACACCTTAAAATTTACTATAATACACCATCTTCATTCAATAATCATTTGGAAAATAATTGGTGAGTTCTATCATTTGAGTTCAACCGGTCTTCAAAATATACAATTTAAAAAAAATTCTTTAAAAAAAGCCGCCGCGCCATTCTCCTCCTGGCTGCCTTCTCTATTTCGACTGCCGGACGCCGACGCCCTCCATCTCTATCACATCCTTTCACTCATGCACGCACAGATCCGGCCACACCTTTCACTCACGCCGCCCCCCAGCTACTGAGCGGTGATCTTCATTGTCGGTTGTTAATTTATTTCATCTGACTCCTCTTGTTGTTTAAGTGGTACAACGGGTCCATCCTTTCCAACGGTGCCGTAGTTACGGTGTCGATTGGTGGGAGGACCCGTTAAATCTTAGTTTTATTAATTTTTTTATTTCTGTTGTTGTTTTAGATTTTTGCGTTTTGGCCTTTAATTTCTATTCTAGATAATAGTTTCCTTCTCCTACTCTGAGCAGTTGTAAGATTGTCTACTTGTGTGGTGTCTTCTTTGTATTTAATTTGGTGTTTCTACCTTGATGGTGCGCTTAGAATTCAGATTTGGTGGTGTGCCAGATGATCTTGAATCCTACAAGACTTCCTGTTGAAGTGCAGTATTGATCAGAGATGGATGCTGATTTTAGATGGTGAAAAATCACCTTAGTGCGAGGTGTATTATTTGTCATAGAGATTAATAGTTGTTAGCGTCTTTCTCTTTGATTGACTCTCCATATCCTCTCGATTGGTTTGGAGTAATTTTATTCATTGGTTGGGTGTAGTCAAGGATTAGGATATTGATTTGTTGTACTTTACACTTTCTTATTTATTTATAAACGATCTTATCCTTTAAAAAAAATTAATAGAAAAAAAATTCTATAAAATATAGTACTCCTTCCGTCCCATAGGAATTTGCAGCGTACGGGACACATTTTTTAAGAAAAATGTATTTTATATATAAAATAGTGGCATATGGATAAATATATATATATATATATATATATATATATATATTTGTGATTGTGTATGTAAATAAATATTTTCTTTTTTAGTAGTGTGTAAATTTGTGTGGGACGTCCAAATTAGAAAAGTGTGCAAATTCATACGCGAGAGTATCAACAATTGCAGTTCATTGAACTTATTTATACTCCTCATTGCGGTGGGTATGTGAAAATCTATTGACATTTACCGAATATGTAAGATAGCATTTCCTTTCTCAATATCTATTTTTGTGGTGTAAGTGATAAAAATGTGTTTTATAGATATGCTAATTATAGATGTGAGATTATCCATTACTAGGAAGAAATAAAGAATCATTTTAACGTGTGATATCTTACAAAGATTATTGTCCGAAAATACGCTAATCATGTTATTGCAATTTATCCCGTAGTACCTTTAAAAAATAAATTTATCTCCTAGTAACACAAATTCTGATATGCAAACTATACCCGACCGTGCAATATTCCCAAATGAAAATTCGTGGATCCAAAATTTTTTTAAGGAAAATTCTCGCCACTTCCAGAATGTATACCACATGAACATATTTGTGCTACTGTAAGACAAAATGTGTCCTACTACATCTTAAAAAGTTAATTTTTTGTATTTTTAAAGTAACTATAAGAATAATATGTATTTTTACAAGAACAAATATGTATTTTTTAATTTATTTTTTATTTTATTATTAATTTTATGTTGATAATATGTTGCTAATTGATTAGGGTCATAATTGCATGTTTTAGCATTCATTTCTATATGCTTTCGGTGATAATATGTTCATATTTGACCCTAATATGTTATACTTTGTGCATTTAACCCTTTTTGGCTAGAAAGTTGTGATTATAGGTGGAAACGAGCAAAACGAGGAAGAAACGAGCAAGATCGAGAAATGTCCTAAAATCTGGAGTTGAGCCAATGGAAGAAATTGATGTTCCAAGCTGAAGAGCTTGAAGAGAGGGTCGCAACGAAAGTAGAATCGAGTCAATCGGAGTTCTAGAACTCAAGATATGACAAAAATGAGGAAAGTCGAGCATAAACCGAGCTAAGGACTCAAATCGGCAGGACCTCCTCACAACTCGGCAGGACCTGACCTGAAGTCGCGCGCCCGCAGCCTGGATCGGCAGCTCAGAGCCCGTGCACGTGAAGGCACGACTGTGGTCGGCAGTGAGCATGTTGTAGCTCGGCAGAAACGATAATCGCGCGACCAGGCTGTCGATCAAGATCGGCAGCCAACAAGCCTGAGCGCGGCAGAAGTGATTCTCGCGCGACCAGGCTGTCGATCAAGATCGGCAGCCATCAAGCTTGTGATCGGCAACAGTTCAAAAATCCGAGATTTCAGGGCTAGTTTCGTATTTTTGCGCATTTTAATGAAGGGCATCTTGGTAAATGATCTACGGGTACTTTATATACTTACATATCAGATTTCCAAGTGGAGGATCTCAGAATTCTTAGATTACACACATCATCATAATCTCTCTCTAGATTTTGTAAAAGTTAGAGGTAGTTTCTAGTTGGGTTTTCTTAGATTTCTTCATACGATTTTCTAGATAACTTTTGATCTACCGATCGGATCTTCAATCCGTTTATTGCTGCATGTTCATCTCAACTAGAGCTACGTTTCTACCGTTCGAATTTTGTTTTTCATTGACGGATTGTTTTATAGAATTTAGAGGTAATTTGTATCTTTCCAATTTCCATTGTAATAGGTAATATTTTGTATTCTCTATTCAATTTCAGCATGATAATGATTGTAGTTAGTCCACTTACTCTTTTGGTTACACAATTAGCCATGGGCTAATACCCTTGTGTGTTAGTGTATGATTCCTATGGAGTAATATGGTGTTAATGTTGATCTTATGATTGCTATGAGATGTTGTATGATCAATTCTCTATATTGATGGTTTGTATGAATGCTTGGAATGCATAATTGATTAATTGGGCCATTAGGGAGTTAGTCTCATATGAGAATTGAGCTATTTTCCTAAATCTTCTTGTTATTAGGCCAATGCATGCTAGGTGTTTGATAAAATTCCTAAGATAGTGTGAATTATCCTTAGTGAATGGAAAGAACAATTAGAGGCTCTAATGTGTATCTAGGGAGACCTTTGCATGTTAGAGTGACTTGCTAATTGATTGTACAATACCTCATTGCATAAATAAGTGATACATCACCATGTGAAACATAGGATAGTACACTAATACATATCTCTCACAACTTGCTCACTTTGTACCAAAAGTGATAGGTAGTTTTACTTTCTTGACAAGCTAGTAGACATTAGAAACCTACCCACTTTTATTGCTTTGTTTATTTCAAATTTGAACAACAATCGTACCTTACATTCTTCCATCTCCCTGAGTTCGATAAATAATAAACTTGGTCATCTTGCCACGACGATAACGATCACGTACACTTGCGTGTAGACACCATTTGGGCAAATAAGTTTTTGGTGCCGTTGCCGGGGAGACGGCTGGTTTGTTTAGATTGTTTGTTGTGTCTTTTATTTTTGAATAATTGTGGTATTAGTGTGAGAGTTTTGATACTTGTCCCTTTGTAGGTATATGCACACAAGGAGTCAAGGGGGAGACTTACTACCCTTTGAATCGGACCTTGACAATAGCCTACGAAGGAGAAGAACAGGAGCTAGATTGAATCAAGAGAATATGGAGAACAACATAAATGAAGTTAGAGATGAAATGAGAGAAGAAGAGTTATTGAGACAACAAATGCATCATGGTGATGAGCACTTGGCTCAAAGAGAGGTTCCACAACCACAACCTATACCACATCCACACCAACCTTATCCACCACAAAACCAACCACTACACCACTATCCACCCCAATATCTCAACTATCCAAATTACCCAATAAATCAACCCTATTACCCACCACCACCACATAATTATCCATATTATCCATACCCACCACCACCTCAACATCCTAGACCACAAATTGTCCACCCACCTCAAAACAATGAACCACTACTTCATGATTACTTTGAGCCGAGGGTGAATGAACATTATGATGGTATTGAAAGGCCACCGATAGATGCTGAGAAGTTTGAGCTAAATACTAATCTCTTGAAGCTGTTGAAAGAATGTCCTTTCGAAGGATCAAGTGATAGAGAAGATCCAAATGCTCACCTCAATAACTTCATGGAAATCTGCGACACTATTAAGTATAAAGGGATGTCGGATAACGAGAAGAAGCTCCATTTTTTCACCTTCACTTTGAAGGATCGAGCTAAAATTTGGATACAATCAATGAACCCTAAAGCAGCTACATGGGAGGAGTTGAGCTCTCAATTTCTAAAGAAATTTTACCGTCCGTCGAAGATGCTCAAGGCAAGGGAAGAAATAAAGAATTTTAGACGAAAGGCGAGAGAAACCATATCTAGTGCTTGGGAGAGATATCAAGCCTTGCTTTTGGCTTGTCCTCAACATGGTTTGAGAGAGGAAGATATACTTTTGAAGTTTACTATTGGATTACATGAAGGAGATAAGAATTATTTGAATTCTTGTGCCGGGGGTTCGGTTTGGACGAGAACGGTTTGCCAAGTAAATGAGATCATTGAAAACATCGCAGCCAATGATGCTTTTCAAAGAGAAGCCAATAGTGGAACGGGTGACCGGGTCTCTTTACTAGAGGAAAACATGAAGAACATGATGCTTATGGTCTATGGAGGCCAAAGTCAAAACCAAGCTCCGGCTCCTATGCAAGTAAGTGTTGTCGAAAGTATTCCTCCTCCAACAACCTCTACTCAAGATGAAGTGAATTACATGGGTCGTCCTTAATACAACAATTCCTTTCCAAGTAATCAAATGTCATATATTGCTCCACCTTTTAGACAACAAGGGGGTCCGTATCCGAATCAAGGAAATCCTCCCTATAACCCTAATAGGAGGCATGAGAACTTTTCATACTCCAATCCCAAGGGGGCAATCCAATTGCCACCCGGGATTGATCCGGGGTCAAAGCCGCCAAATAATGAGGGTAGAGGGAGCATGGATGACACCTTGGCACTAATTTTGAAGAATGTGGAAGATTTGAGAGTGGAATTTAGAAAGATAAATAATGAGACGAATAAAAAGTTTGATGACTTGTACACTTCGCAAGGAAACCAAATCAAGAGATTGGAATTTCAAATTGGGCAAATTGCTACTTCCTTAAGCCCACAAGTTAACAAAGGTAAATTCCCTTCTACAACCGAAATTAACCCTCGTGAGCATTGTAATTCAATTATGTGTGTGGAGGTTGCGAAGGAGATGGTAGGGAATGATCCTTTGAAAATGTTTCATGATGAGATAGTGGAAGAAGCATGTTGTAGTGAGAATGTGAAATTGGTGAAGGGCGATGAGAAAGGCTTGGGGGTAGTAGAGAGATTGAAGACAAAAGAAGTGGAAAAGAAAGGGAAAGAGAAGATAGGGGTGAGGTGAGAATGGAGGAAGAAGGGTTGGTGGTAGAGAAAGAAAAGGTGGAAATTTCAAAGGGAGTCAAAGATAGGCTTGATGAGAGGCTCAAGAAGTTCCTTGACTTGTTTACAAAGATGTATGTTGATATGCCTTTCAAAGAGGCAATTGAGCAAATGCCGACATACACAAGATTCTTGAAGGACCTTATATCAAAGAAGAGGAAAAAGGAGCCCGAAATTGTCAAACTCACTCATGACTCATGAGAGTAGCGAGCTTATTATTAAGCATCTTCCTAAAAAACTCAAAGATCCGAGCAGTTTTACTTTGGATTGTCATATTGAAGGAAGCAAGACGATCGAATCTTTATGTGATCTTGGGGCAAGTGTGAATGTTATGCCTTTATCCATAGCTCAAAGGCTTGGTTTGATGGATATGAGGCCCATGTCTAGTACTCTTTATATGGCGGATAATTCAAAGGTGCAACCCAGAGGCATTGTAGAAGATGTGGTAGTTCAAATTGGAAAGTTCTTGTACCCTGTCGATTTTGTGATCTTGGATGTAGAGGAGGACAAAAATAGTCTTCTAATTCTTGGGAGACCCTTTCTAGCAACTTCGGATGCATTGATTAAGATTCAAAAGGGATAGGTTATCTTGAGAATGAATAATGAGAGAAATACTTTCTCCATTTATGATTCATCAATGAGTTCCCCAAGGATTGAGGTTGAAAATGGAAGTAAAGTAATGAGAACTTGTGATCTTGAGAATGAAGTGATTGAGGAGATTCATTTTGAAAAGAGAAAAAAATCGAACGAAGACAAGGGGGTGAAACAAGTAGTAAAGAAAGGGTATTTTTGGAGAAAGAAATTGAGTGATGTAAGTCACTCAACCCTCATTGATCTTAATGTCACTTAAGCTTTATTGCGCCCGGCTAGGGGACGTTAAATCCAAGTGCTAGGTGGGAGGCAACCCATCCGTATCCTTGATTTCTATTGATTTTTAATTTTTGATTGATTTTTGGGATGGGAATGGAAGCTTGAGTGCTAATTGATATTTTGATATTTTCTTGTGATTATTGCTCTTTGATTTTGAGCCTATATGATTTGGAATTGTTTGAGGAGTGAATTTTTGGTATGATCTTGATTAATATTTGGTTTTTGAGTTGAGAGTTGTAATTCATAGTTTTTTATGTCCTAGCAAATTTTAATTTACCAGTTTTCCAAATTTTATTAGGATTTACAATCCGAAAAAGTTTGGGGGGTGTGTTCATGTTAAATTTCCTAAATTTGCTACCATATTTGATTCATATTTGATTGATATTCATGTTATATTTTGAGTACTAAGTGGAGTTGTGTAGGAAAAATACAAGAAAAAGGGTGAAAAAAAAATAAAAAAATTTCGAAGTGTGAAGTGAAGTCCCAGGTCGGCAGCTAAGAAGTCTGCGATCGGCAGCACCTGAGCTAAAGTCGCGCGTCGAGAGCCTGACTCGGCAGCACAAGTACCGCGCACGTGGACGTGTGAGTGTGGTCGGCAGGTGGCAAGCTTCAAGTCGGCAGATGGGAACTTCGCGCGACCAAGCTGCCGAGCTTGATCGGCAGCGACTATACCTGTGGTTGCGCGACGTGTTGAATTTTCGGATTTTTACAAAAGTGGGTCAAACTTTGAACACAATTTCCAAGGGTAACCCACTAACTCTCTACACCTTTTAATACACTTTTTCACACACAAACACACACTTAATCTCAAAATTCTTGTATCTCTCTCTCTTAAAATTCGAAGAAGAGACAAAAAGGGGAAATTTTATTTCTCAAATTCTACATCTCCTCTCACTAATTCCTTCCACAGGTATGTTCCTTTCCCTCTTCTCTATCTATTTCTTGCAATTTTGTAGAGATTCCATAGTTGCATTGTCTAGAATTTGAAATTAAATTTCTAGGGTTCTTGAGCATGAAATTTGGGATTTTTTATTCTAGGATTGTTTTTATGCAATGGATGATGGAATTAGGTTATATTGTTGATGGGTAATCCATTGGGAGCCCAATTGAATGCTAATTTTGAGTATTTTGAGTTTAATTGATGTTTGAAATTTTGGGGGTAGGCATAGTGACGGTATTTTGAATTAATTGTGCAATTGTTTGATTTCTATTATGATTTTGTCCATAATGCTATTAGTTGTGAGCTATATTGATACTAGAATGGATTTAATTTCTTAATTCATTTAGTGATGTTGCTTATATGTGGAATTATTTATTATAGCATTAGCATGAAGGGTGAATTGGCATGATTATTTCTTTAATCCTTGTATAGAGAACCCCATCCAATGTGCATTAGGTAGATGATTTTCTAGTTCATCCTATGCTATTTGTTCACATGTGGAATGACCCCGCTTTAGAGGAAGCTTGTTTAAAGAAGTGTGGAGACAAACCTTCCAATCATCAACTATTTTTCGGGGATAAAGAAAATTATTTCAAAGTATTCGTGAAAGTGATGGATATTGAGTTCTACACGGGAAGATTCTTTGACAAGATGACTACCATAATGTGCAACTTTGGGGATGATGTGGAAGCATTGTTTGCAAGAATAGGATGGGATGGTTTACTTACCATGTAGTGCTTCGGGTATTCCGAAGAGATTTGTATTGAATTCTTGAGCACATTGGTCGTCGTGGAGAGTGATGGAGTACCTATTAAGGCCAAATTCCGGTACAATAAGATTATATCTTAACCACCGATCAAATCAACCAATTTTTTTGGTTGTGTTGAGAATGTTCCGAAGCAGCATTTTTATGCTTGGGAGAGATTCACTCGAGCTCAAGAGACATGAAACATGATTAGTAAAGATGGATGTGAGTATGTGGCTCAAAGCTCTAAGGCATCTAGCCTTGCTAATCCTATCTTGGCATACGTGCACAAGATTCTAGCAAACACTGCTTTTGCTAGAGTTGAGGGGAGCAGAGTTAGGAGCGAGGAGTTGTTCATACTCCACTCAATGTTGACGTCCAAAAACACTGATTTTGGTGCTTATCTCCTCAAGAATCTTTGCCAACAAGCCACGAGGACAAATTGCTCTTATGGAGGTTTAATCTTATTTATTATTCAAAAGGTAAGTCCATCAAGATCGAGAGAGGTTTATGTAGGAGAACCTGTTGATTTAACCTACATGATCAAGACGAGGATTTTTAAGAAGAAGACGAGTACTATTTGCTTCATTTGGACAAATATAAGAGACCTCTTCCCTTTACTTGATTATGACCTAATCACAGTGACAAAGAGTGAGAATGTGAAGCTTAACTCACCTTTGCACCTGCAAATCAAGGAGGAATTCAATCTCAGGGCATTTAAAGGAGTGAGGGGTGAATCAAGCTCCCAAGCCCAAGAGGAAGAGCAAGATGAAGGGCATGATCTGATGCAAGAGGAGTACTATAATCAAGGAGGAGGACATGTGTTCGAGGGTTTGACTTATAATGAATGGGGTCATAAGGTACGGTCTTCGAGGACAGATGTGGATGATCTTAGGAATGATTACTCTTTCCTTCGCTCGGATAAGACGAGATTGACTGAAATCTATCATGTTCTCAACACTACTGTGGACTCCATTAATAGGAACGTGAGCACTATGTCCAACAATATGGAGGAGATTCTTGAAGCACAACGAGCAATTGGCACATTGGAGAGGGCCACTTCACTCATCCACGTTATCCTCCTCCGTGATGTGCAAAAACGTCATGAGGAAGGGTAACAAATTCTTATCCCTATCTTGCTTTCATTCCCATTTTTTTCTAGTTTGTTTAGTTTGAATTGATAGTGTTATGATTTTGGGATTTGTTGGAGTTTTATGTTTTAGATGATTTTTTTATCTCTTGGTATTGTTTAGATGATATTTTGACTTGGATTTTTTATGATGATTTAGTATTGTGCTTTATTGTGCATTGCATGATCTTGTCTCCACTTCTTTGCCAAACTTTTTAGACCCTTGGTCCAAAAAAGTTTGGGGGGTGTGATCTTTTCGTCATTCTCATTGCAATGCTATTTTTAGATTGATTTTGGTCATTCTCATTGCAATGCTATTTTTAGATTGATTTTGGAAGTATTCCTATGCTTTGATTCCTATTGTGTTGATGAGGCTTTGTTTTGCTTGTATTTTTGGTCATATTGTCGCTTGCTTTTGAGTAGTGAATGCATGAGATATGTTTATTGTTGTGTGGATGAATTGAAAGTCATGATAGGTGTAATGGAGTTAATTCTTGATTCTTGTTTGATCTTTGATACTTTTGATTCTATGATTCTTGAGATTTCAATGAGATGAACATTATTGAGAGGATATGAGTCTTGATCAACTTAAACCCATGAGTTTTGAGCTTTTGATGCCCGTTTCAATTTTGAACGGATGATATTTTCTTTGATGTGTGTTTCACACACATACATGTTACTCAAGAACTTGGCTTTGGTCTTATTTGAGGCTACATTAGATAAGGATTTCACATGATATGATTTGAGGCATTTCTTTGATCTATATTGAGCTACTTTGCCATGTGAGCCTACCATTGAGCTTATTATCCATTGTTTACCATTTTGTGCTTATAAACTTTTCTTTTGGCTAACCACACTTTAAGCCATTTTCCTTCCTTTTTGGAACTCTCTTGTCCTTATGATTAGTAGAGTGAAAAGAAGGAAGGAAGATTGGTGATTTGATGAAGAACATGGTGGCCTTGGTTGAAAGAAATTCAAGTATGCATGGATTGATGTGAAAATGTGCAAAGGCGAGTGCTAGCAAAGCTTAAGAAAAAGGTTGACTTTTTGTGAATTTATGGTCAAGTTTTACTTTTGATGTGAATGGCTAAAAAGTGCAAAGAAAGGAAAGATTGATTCTTGAAAGTGTGATTTAGAAGATGCAAAATGGCATGAAGAGGTGAATGATTTCTACTTTGATTTCTTCTGTGCTTTACTAATCATATTTAGTCACTTTTATCCATATGTTCCTTCCCTACCAAAGAGCCAACACTACAACCTTTGAAAGTCCTCATTGATGTGTGAATGATTTGTCATTCCAAGTTGTGGAGAATGTAGACTTGAGCCAAGCTTATGGTAATATGTGTATGTGGTGTGATGTATGAGAGAGCTTAAACACTTGAGGGTTGAGTGAAACACCTATCTTGTGAGGATCATGACTCATTGACTTGATATTATGCTCATTGATTTGATTTTGACAGTTAAAGTGGATGATATTGTATCTTAGATTTGCTAGATATTGAGTGATGATTCTATGGCATTGATCATGTACTTGATGCTTCATTGATACAATTATTCCCCTATCTTATCGCTTCGTTGCTCGAGGCCGAGCAACAATCTAGTTTGGGGGTGTGATTAGGGTCATAATTGCATGTTTTAGCATTCATTTCTATATGCTTTCGATGATATTATGTTCATATTTGACCCTAATATGTTATACTTTGTGCATTTAACCCTTTTTGGCTAGAAAGTTGTGATTATAGGTGAAAATGAGCAAAACGAGGAAGAAACGAGCAAGATCGAGAAAAGTTCTAAAATCTGGAGTTGAGCCAATGGAAGCAACGATGAAAGTCGAGTATAAACCGAGCTAAGGACTCAAATCGGCAGGACCTCCTCACAACTCGGCAGGACCTGACTTGAAGTCGCGCGCCCGCAGCCTAGATCGACAGCTCAGAGCCCGCGCACGTGAAGCCACGACTGTGGTCGGCAGTGAGCATGTTGTAGCTCGGCAGAAACAATAATCGCGCGACCAGGCTATCGATCAAGATCGACAGCCATCAAGCTTGTGATCGGCAATCCGAAATTTCAGGGCTAGTTTTGTATTTTTTGCGTTTTAATGAAGGGCATCTTGGTAAATGATCTAAGGGTACTTTATATACTTCCATATCAGATTTCCAAGTGGAGGATCTCAGAATTCTTAGATTACACACATCATCATAATCTCTCTCTAGATTTTGTAGAAGTTAGAGGTAGTTTCTAGTTCGATTTTCTTAGATTTCTTCATACGATTTTCTAGATAACTTTTGATCTACCGAATGGATCTTTAATCCGTTTATTGCTGCACGTTCATCTCAACTGGAGCTATGTTTCTACCGTTCAAATTTCGTTTTCTATTGATGGATCGTTTTATAGAATTTAGAGGTAATTTGTATCTTTCCAATTTCCATTGTAATAGGTAATATTTTGTATTCTCTATTCAATTTCAGCATGATAATGATTGTAGTTAGTCCACTTACTCTTTTGTTCACACAATTAGCCATGGGCTAATACCCTTGTGTGTTAGTGTATGATTCCTATGGAGTAATATGGTGTTAATGTTGATCTTATGATTGCTATGAGATGTTGTATGATCAATTCTCTATATTGATGGTTTGTATGAATGCTTGGAATGCTTGGAATGCATAATTGATTAATTGGGCCATTAGGGAGTTAGTCTCATATGAGAATTGGGCTATTTTCCTAAATCTTCTTGTTATTAGGCCAATGCGTGCTAGGTGTTTGATAAAATTCCTAAGATAGTGAGAATTATCCTTAGTGAATGGAAAGAACAATTAGAGGCTCTAATGTGTATCTAGGGACATCTTTGCATGTTAGAGTGGCTTGCTAATTGATGTACAATACCACATTGCATAAATAAGTGATACATCACCATGTGAAACATAGGATAGTACACTAATACATATCTCTCACAACTTGCTCACTTTGCACCAAAAGTGATAGGTAGTTTTACTTTCTTGACAAGCTAGTAGACATTCGAAACCTACCCACTTTTATTTCTTTGTTTATTTCGAATTTGAACAACAATCGTACCTTACAATCTCCCATCTCCCCTGAGTTCGATAAATAATAAACTTGGTCATCTTGCCACGACGATAACGATCACGTACACTTGCGTGTAGACACCATTTGGGCAAACACTAATGTAATAATACCTTACATGTGTTACTATCTCATCACTCACAGAATGTATACCACATGAACATATGTGTGCTACAGTAAGACAAAATGCTTGCTACTACATCTTAAAAAATTAATTTTATCTAAATCTCAGAATGTATACCACATGAACATATGTGTGCTACTGTAAGACAAAATGTGTGCTACTACATCTTAAAATATAATAATTTTTATAAAAATCAATAAATATTTATGAATGACGAATATTTTTCCTTATAATAATACACATATTGATCTTGCATTGTATTAACATGTTTGTTTTCTACAAAAACAAATGAATATATGTAAAAAGAACATTTATTCTTATAGTAGTACACATTTGACCTTATAGTAGCATAAATTTACTCATACGGTATCACCAATTGGAAGCAAAAATCTTGAAATTTGAAAATTTTCCAAATCCGACCCGACATGATCCGCGAATTTTGTTCCTTTGACCCTATTGACCCGCGAGTTTTCAAAATTTTCATTTTTTGGCATATATTGCACCGTGCAATATTGCACGGGAGACCTACTCTCCTAGTAAAAGTGGAGGAATTTTTTACTGGTGAAAATTTGTGTGAGACTTATTCATAATATAAAATCAATCAAATAAAAAGAACGATATATAGGAGTAGAATTATAATAAAATATTACTATATTTATTTTTATTAAAGTTTTTTTACTTTTTTAAAAGTGATAACTTTTTAATTATTTAGTTCTTATGAACGGTAGTCCCTCTGAAGAATTTAAATTAGAATGAGGACTGAGACATGGCGACCTGCTCTCACCATTTTTATTCATCATAGTGGCGGATGGTCTAAACACATTGGTTACACGGGCAGTCGAGATTGAAACACAAGAACCAGCTATTATTGAGGCACATCATATTAAAGTGTCATTGCTCCAATATGTTGATGACACGATTTTCCTATGTTCAGGGAATTATGAAAACATGAAATTGCTGAAGTATGTGTTAAGAATCTTCGAACTTATGTCAGGCCTGAGGTAAATTTTGTAAAACGCAGTGTTTTAGGGGTGCACATAGGGGAGGATAGAATTAGAGGGTTGACAGATTTACTGGAATGTTCAGTTGGCAGCATTCCAATTGCATATTTGGGGATAAATGTCATAGCCAACCACCTTAAAGCATCGACTTGGAGTTGACTTATTCAGAAAATAAAAAAAAGGTTAGCTCAGTGGAATAATGAACTTTTATTTTTTGTGAGGAAAAGCCACCCTACCGATTTTATCTGATTTGCCTATATACTACCTGTCTTTTTTTAAAAGGTTTGATTGCAATTTAAATCATGACCTTTTCTAGAATTGCACTTTAAGCTAAACTTTTGAATTTTATTCAAAAAACTTTAAGTTTATCTTTTCTTGCGATTAAGACTTATGGGCAGATCTGCCCCTGTCCAAAGCTTATGTGTCCCCTACGTTGCATTTATCTATAAAAACTTAAATTACATGGCAAAAGTCTAAAGCCTTAATTGCAATTTAAATCATGATATTTTCTAAAATTGCATTTTAAGCTAAACTTTTGGATCTTGTTATAAAAACTTCAATCTATTTTTTTCGATTAAGGGTTATAAACACATTTATCTATATACTTTTTATGTGGCATCTACGGGTGTGACAACGATCCAAAATAAAAATTAAATTACGGGGGAGGGGGGATAAAATTTAAAATTGAATTTTTAATTTCCAAATAATTTTTGAATTTCGTTGTTCAATTTCATTTAACACCATTTTTATAAGAATTATTCTTATTTTATTCATTTGTTAATTTAGTTATATGAAAATCTTGTTCATAAAAAAAATTGTTGTAACTCATAATAGAAAATCATAATAACTCAAGCCCCTTCGCCTACTACCTCTCCCCATTCTCTTATTAAAATGCAGGTGAAGCACTCTAGGGAGCCCAATAACCTAACTAAATGTAGGTTTTTCAATTTTGTGTCGTTTTGTTTTGCCCCAATTTTTTTTTTTTTTTTTGCAGCTGCATTAATATCATTAATTTAATGGTGTTGTATAATTTTATACATAGGAGGGAAAGGAAATTAAAACATATCATTCATATACGTACATTCACTTTCCCATCACCATCGTCTCCATATTCATTTTCTCTCTGTCCATCTGTTTGTTATTCTTCAATGGCAAATAATGTTTGTGAGGCTAACAAATCTACTGCATCTTATATATATTCACATGATCTTGATGACAATAACAATTCAAGGTGTATTGTTGTTCGACTGTTGCGCATATGGGAGGCTCACAACTTCAAACGAAATAATGAACTAATGAGCGCTGACGTTCTGTTGCTAGATGAAAATGTATGTTCATATTTGTTGTGTGCTGATTTGGAATATATTTTGCATATCTTTATTTTACTGTAAGTACATTAACCATTCACATTTAAATTTCTGTAGTTAAATCTGGATCACGGGTCTGTATGCCTTTGCATTATGCAGATTTTGGAATTTAACCTCTGTTATGAGGTAGTTTTGTTGAAACAGGTCGTAAGATTACTTAAGATGTTGTGATCAGACATCATAAGTTTTAGGTTTTTGTGTGAAACCTAGATACATTATTCACGTATCTTTTACAGTTTTGATTTTGTTCCAATAACTTTTTAAATACTCTGAAAATTAAATATCTATAAAAATGAAGTTATAGAACCGATGTTGATAGAATTTACTAATCGTGTTTGTTATGTGACTTGTTATAACATATTAATCCTATCAAAGAATAATCTAAGAATTGTGTTCTTAGTGTTCTTGAGGGGATAATATAGAGAGAGAAAATGGAAAGTTTTAGAGAGAGAAAGTAAATGTTGTGTTATGATTGAATTGTCTTGAATAGTACAAGAGAGGCCTTATTTATAGGTGTGCAAGTCTGAGGTAGCACCTTACGAGCCTATATGGCTTCCGATGTTGACGAAGGTTCGTCCCCCTCGCCTTGATCCCTCACAATGCACCCTTTTACAATACTCTATCCCACTACATGTACACGTCCTATTTATACACCCGCTAGCTGGGTCGTCGCACTAGGCGAACTACTCGGCGAGCTCTTTTACCTTGTGCGGTTTTTTAGGGTGATGTAATGGTGGAGCTCGGCATGGCCTCCTCGGACAGGGGCGAGCTCCATCTTGAGAGGGGAAGCTCGTCCACTGTCTCCTCATCCTTGGCTCCCCTGGTCGCTGACCTCAGCCGATTGGGAGCTCGGGCGAGGTTCTCACCTACCTCACCGAGCTCCCTTATGTCGGCCTTGGCTCGAACCAGTGGTCTAGCTCCCGCTCACCTCAGCGACCTTCGTAGCCTTGGGATAATCTCGAGATTATCTCTCGGTAGTTCGCCTTGTCAACATTTGCCCCCCAGCTCGCGTACATCATGATTTATCTAATGTGTGGGCGAGCTGATTTGTCTCCATGGACGAGGACTCGAACATTGGCGAACTACATTTGGGCAGGTACCGAGCTAGTGGGCGAGCTCCATCATGGTGGTTGCTCGGCCGACGTGGTGCAGGAATCAAGGCGTCGTGCACGCCTTTTTAGGTGTTATTTCCCGCGCCCATCATGGCAATCTTTCAAATTTTTTGCAAAATAGTCCCTGCACTCCTCGAATATTCGACCTCGCCCCGACGTCTATAAATAGGTGGAGGTGAGTTCATTCTTCACTTTTCCACTTCCGAATTCTCAGAGCAATTTCCGGCGAATGGTACCCTTACTTCCGACGAACTTTGAGCGTTCTTCAAGGTAGAAAACCCATTTCCTTTCCTTCTCTCATTCTTATTGCATATTTTTCTTCCTCATTTCTTCGAGTTTTCGGGGGTTTTGAACGTTTCCCGATCGCCTCCGTACCGTAACTCCGGCGACCGGAATCTTGGACTGTTTTAGAACCTTTCGAACCTTGTTCCGATCATGTCGACTCACGCCTCAGTGAAACCCTTTCCAATCGTAACCCCGAGAAGCAGACAATGACTGAGAACGAACCAATCCCCCTGATCTCCCCTATAGTGATCGGCTCCAGTTCCGAGGTAGCCTCGGTAGCTCGCCCAGATTTCGGCGAGCTCCTCGGCGAGGTTCGCTTTGACTCGGAGGAGGGGGCCTCTAGTGCCGTTTATCGCGAGGTATGGGAGGAAGGCGACGAGGTCGCCCCTGAGGAAATAGTTCCAAGTGGAAACAAGGTTGGCGAGAAGGTCGCCGAGGCCGGAGAGGAGGTCGCTGACGTGGGCGAACAAAGGGGCGACCTTGAGGAGGTTACGGTGGAGTGGTTCCGCTCTATTGGTTTCCCGGAGCCTCAGCTGATTGAGCACCAGGTCCCTGCCAAGGTTATTCACCCCTTCGACTGGAGTGAGTACATCGCCCGACACGCGGCGAGCTTCGATCTCCCCGGGCGGGAATATCGGGACGCGGCAAACAAATCTGACTATAAAGCAAGTGAGATTACAAGTATTATCAACGAGTACCAGCTCCCTCATCTTCGCGAGAAGTACCGGATCCCGCTCGACATCTTCCTATATGCCCCGAGGAAGGATGAGCGAGCTGATGTGCCTCCAGCGGGGTTGACGGCTATCAACGTCCACACCCTCGAGGTCGGACTTACACTACCTCTGCATCCGATTATCGGTCAATTTTTTCTTGATAACAACCTCGCCATTACCCAGCTCACTCCCAATGCCTGGAGCAGCTTGTTGGCGGCGTTGGTGGTTTTTGGGTTGGAGGGGTACGAGAACCGGTTGACAACTGCCGAGCTCAACGAACTCCTCGCCATAACTCGGCAGTAAACGATGGCAAGGGGTACTACTACCTCAAAGCCCGTCCGGGGGAGAAATTTCTGGGGATCCTTTCGAACAAAGTCCGCGACTGGAAGCAACAGTTCGTCTTCATGGGCGGAGACTGGCGAGCTTCCGCGAACTATTCTGGGCGAGGAGAGCGAATCCCAACCCCGGATGAATATGGGGAGGCCAGCTGTAGGTCGCCTACTTGGTGTGTGTGGGTTGAATTAGATTTACTAATCTAAATTCTCCTCTTTTGCAGGTTTGAAACATCACATGTCAAGTGGCGGCAAACCCGAGACGTCCCTCGAGTTTGACGTAGTGCGAGCTGTCTGCTACCTAAGGAGCCAGGAAGATCGGGAGACTGCCCACCTCACTCAGCATCATTGCCTCAGGCTCACCGGACTTCATACCCTGCCTCACCACCTTACGGTCGAAGGTCCTGAGCTCCCAGGTTCACAACCTTTCGTAGCTCGCCCATCTAGGGGGGTAGCTCGCCCACTATACTGACATTTCTTCCTTATTTTTGCAGACGGTAGCAGGGTTGTCTTCCCGACTGTTGAGATCACGGACGCTTATCACATAGTAGCTCGCCGGTTCGCCATAGGTCCTCCCCGTCCAAACAAACTTGCCTCACCTTCGATACTCGCATTATATGCGAGCAAAATGGCTGAGCTCGCCCAGAAGAAGGGCGAGGTAGACGGGTCCGGTGCCCAGAAGGGACAAACAAAAGCCCCCACAAAGTCCAAGGCTGTGGAGGTCGCCAAGACTAGTAGGGGTGGAGGGCGAGCTGGCGCCGCCCCTGAGCGAGGTCAAGGGAAGAGGGGCCTTCAGAGGGGTGACGGGACCCGCATGGGTGACGAGGACCCCCAAGGTCACAAGAGGACCAAGTTCTCCTTGCTCGACGAGGATTCTGATCCGGCCGGGCGAGCTTCGGCGAGGTCTGGGCAAGGCGGCTCCGCCCAGTCTACCACTCCATTGGCGCTTCCTTCTACGCCGAGGTCGCCACCTACCCCGTCCCCCTTCGGGGTTCAAACTACTGACGACACGCTCCTAGGATGGGATCCTGAGCGGGCTCAGTAAGTAGTTCGCACCTTTGGTTTTAGTCTTAGTTGTTTTTCTCATGTTTTATCTCTTTTTTTTCTAACTGTTTTGACCTCGCAGTTATGCCCCCATCGCGCATCCGAACCGTCACGAGGTCATCCATGCCTACGAGCGATCTCGATCCCTTACTTCTATGCGTAGCCTTCCTCAGGGTCTCGCCCAGAACACTGTGAGTGAGGTACCACGTCATTGGTCGAACCCCCAGCTGGCGACCATAGAGGGGTAGGACCTGGTCGAAAATGCCCTACTTTCGATGCACTACGCAAGCGGGCTTTTGCTCGCCAACCAAAGGGTAATCGACCAGGTGACTCAAATCGAGGTGAGCCGCCAGGAGAAGGACAAGGCCAAGAGGTCAGTGAGGCTCGCTGAGGAAAAAACCACCGCGTCGCTGACTGCCGAGCAAGATGCCCTCAAACAGCTCGGCGATCTCCAATGCAAGCTCGCTGGGATCCAGCAGGATATGGAGGGCAGGATAAAAGCCAAGGAGGACGAGCTCATCGAGAAGCTCGCTAAGGAGGTCGGCGAGCACGCCGTGACCAAGAGATAGCTGAAGTTGCAGCGAGGTCTGACTAATGGTGCCGACGAGGAGTGCTCAAAGTTAAGGGATGAGCTTTCGGCGAAGGTAAATGAGGTCATCGAGCTCCGCAACAATGCATACTCCTCAGCGGACTTGGTCTCCGCGAGACTGAGGCCTCGGACAGGGGCTTTGTCCAATGCTACGCTGAGGTTCTGAGGGCCCTCTGGTGGGCGCGAGCTCATCACGATGACGAGATAAAGGCCGTGGTGGGCGATTTCAAGGACTGCTTAGATAGGGTCTCCTTCCCCGACGACACCGAGCTGGATATTGGCGACCTCCCAGAACTTGGAATTCCTCTCGACTTCGTTCCGGCACGGTTCAAGATCATTAATACGATCCCCGTGCCAAAATTGAATGCTGCTGCAGAGGAGGTCGCCGACGAGGAAGGGCGAACTCCCCTCATAGTCAGACAGCTCCAGAAGGCCAGTGGTGACGCGATGCTCGATACCACTGGGTTCGACACCAGCGGGCTGACGGGCAACATTACCACACTGCCTGAACTTTCTCCTCCAGCTGGCCAGGTCGCCGCCGAGGTTGCCAACCCCACCGAGGTCCCTACCGACGCTCCTGTCGTCCCTCTGCTCCGGAGACTAGAGCTTTTTTCTTACCTTTTTAGACTAGACTTGGTAGCTCGCCGGGCTGCACAGCTCGCTCAGAAGGAGCTTCTTTTTGTAATTTTCAATTCTCTTAAGTAGTCGTAGCTCGTCGGGTACGTGTAGCTCGCCCAGAAGGAGCTTTTTGCATTTAAAAAATGGTCAGCTAGTCGACCTTTGTGGCTAGCACCACTCCGTATACTTAGGAATTTTTCAAGTATTTTTGACTTGAAAGTTTCTTAAGTATCTTTTGAATAGAATTCGAGCCCTTTGTTACGATCTTGTCTTCGCTTATATTTTTACTCTTACGTTATAATTTCAATTAGCTCGTTCATATATATTTTTTGGGTACTCAATTGTTCGTCTTACTCTACTTTTGAGAAGCGAATCCTTCGTTTTACGTCACTTAGGACTACGAATTGTACCTCCATTTGTGTAGTACGTATTCTTCGTCTTACACCACTTAGGGCCGCGAATCGCTCGTCTTAAACCACTTAGGGTGGCGAGTTGTACTTTGTTTAATTTACGTTGGACGATTGGGTTTCGTGAACCTTGCCTTAGACGTTTTCCGTCTTTTTCGCGAATTTTTCTAACTTATGGCAGTAGGTGCTTGGTCATCCTTTAAGGAGGATACCTTCGCTAACCTTGGGCACTTCGGCCTTTGCCTTTTGAGCTTTTAGATCATAACGTTCGGGACCTTGGTCCTTGCGCATTTTTGCGAACCTTGGTCGAACAGTTGGAGTATTTTTGCGAACCTTCGAAGGGTTGGAATATTTTCTCGAGAAAAACTTCTAACTTTATATAGCAAAGTTATTTACACCGGTTGCCATCAACACTCCTGATGCGAACCTTCGGCTAGTCTATTACAAAATTTCAGTCTATTGGTAAAACTTCTTTAAGTGTGCCGCACTCCAGGTGTTTGACGAGGCATATCCTTCAGCGTCCTCGAGGTCATATGTGTTGTTTGCCCAGGCGGCAGTAACTCGGAATGGTCCTTCCCAGTTTGACCCGAACACACCAGGTGGGGCCATTAGCTTCTTCTTTAGTACTAGATCCCCAACCTTGAACCTTCGGTCATGGACTTGGGAATTGTAGTACTTTTCCGCTCTGCGTTTGTAGGTGGTATTTTTCATTTCCGACGAAGCTCTGGTTTCTTCGATCATATCTTTTTCGACTGCCAATGCTTCGTCGTTCCTTTCTTCGTCAAACCCTACCACCTTCTAGGTCTTATTCTGGACCTCCACCGGTACTACTGCTTCAGTTCCGAAGGCAAAGGCAAAGGGTGTTTCCCCGGTGCTGGCTTGGTATGAAGTCATGTAAGACCACAGAACCTCCGGGAGTTCGTCCGCACAGCTCCCTTTCTTGTCCTCGAGGTGGAGCTTCAATGTGTGTTTTAAAATTTTGTTAACCGCCTCGACCTGGCCGTTTGACTGTGGATGGTATGGAGTTGAGTAGTGTTTCTTGATGTTCCATGAACTACAGAAATCTCTCAACTTTTGGCTGTCGAACTGCCTTCCATTGTTCGTGATGATCGATTGCAGAAGTCCGAACCGGCAGACCAGGTTCTTCCATATGAAGTCGATCATTCTTTCTTGAGTTATTGTTGTGAGTGCTTCAGCTTCAGCCCACTTAGTGTAGTAGTCTACTGCTACGACAGCAAACTTTACACCGCCTCTGCCAGGTGGAAATAGGTCGATCAAGTCGATACCCCATTTTGCAAAAGGCCACGGGCTGAAGACCGACTTCAGTTGGTTGGCTGGGGAGTGGATGTTAGGTGCAAAAAATTGACACTTTCGGCACTTCCGCGCGAAGCTGATGGCATCCTTGCGAAGAGTGGGCCAGTAATATCCCTGCCTGATCGTCTTATATGCCAAAGCTTGCCCCCCAGCGTGACTTCCGAAATTCCTTCGTGGATTTCTTCTAACACCTCGAACCCTTGCTTCTTAGATAAGCATTTGAGTAGGGGTAGAGAGAATCCACGTTTGAAGAGTTGGCCATCCAGTAGCGTATATCTGGCTGCCTGTTTCACTAGCCGACTAGCTTCCCATGTGTCCTCGGGGGTTGTTCCGTCCTTTAAGTATTTTTGGATTGGAGTGCACCAATCTTCATTGTCTTTGTCCTCTTCCTGCCCCCCACTCGAGGTCTGATTTACTTTGTAATCGGACGTTGAGGGGTTCTTCAGTTTGGTGATTACAACCTCCGTGACTTCAGCTTCGCCGTTACTGGTAGCTAGTTGGGCTAAGGCATCTGCTTGTGTGTTTTCTAGTCGCGGTATCTGATTGATGTAAACCTGCGTAAACATCAAGATCAGATGCGCGGCTATCTTCTGGTAGGTCATCATCTGCTGGTCTTTTAACTCGTACTCCCCCCGGACTTGGGATATTATTAGCTGGAAATCTCCGAAAACTTGAAGATTGGTTGCCCCCACAGCTAATGATAACCTAAGTCCGGCTATCAAAGCTTCGTACTCCTCCTCGTTGTTGGTTGCTCGGAAGTCGAACTGGATTGCAGAGGTGAAGACTTGTCTGTCCGGGCTTATTAGGACTATGTCGGCGCCTACTGTCGTGCTGGTTGATGATCCGTCGACGTAGAGGTGCCACGGAGCTATACGCCCCCTCATCGGATCTTGTGGGAAAGTTAGCTCGACGATAAAGTCGGCGAGCGCTTGTCCCTTGATCGTTGTTCGGGGTGCATAGGCTATACCGTAATGGCTAACCTCTAGTGACCATTTCAGCAGACATCCAGCGGTATCCGGCCATTGTAGTATTTACCTCAGTGGGAATGTCGTCAACACCTCCACTGGATGGTCGAAGAAGTAGGGCCTCAATTTTCTAACACTCATCACCAGTGCATAGGCTAGCTTCTCTGTTGGGGTGTACAGCAACTCAGCTTCGTGCAAGACTTGGCTTACGTAAAACACTGGTAGGTGTGTTTTTGCCTCTTCTCGGACCAGGACGGAGCTAATGGCAACCTCCGACGCAGCAAGGTAGATGTACAATTTCTCCCCAGGTATTGGCTTTGACAGGATCTGCGTGTCTTCCAGGTATGTTTTAATATCTTCGAAAGCTCGCTGGCATTCGCTTGTCCACACGAAGTGATTTTTAAGGTGTAGCTTGTTGGCTTTAGCTGCTTCCTTGTACCTTCGTGTGTTTGCCTTGATTGCCTTGAAGAATGGGCAATTTCGGTCGCCGGACCTGGAGATGAACCTGTTCAAAGCCGCCATACATCCTGTCAACCTTTGGATCTTTTGTATGGAATCGGGTACACCCATCTCGATTATGCATTGAACCTGCGTCGGGTTGACCTCTATTCCGCGTTGGCTAACCAGGTGACCTAGGAACTTTCCTGAATGTACGCCGAAGCTGGTCTTTTTGGGGTTCACTTTCATGCTGTAGTGGAGTAGTATGTCGAAGGTTTGTTTCAGGTGGTCAAGGTGATCCTCCTTTCTCAAACTCTTGACAACTATGTCGTCCACGTACACCTCCATAGACTCGCCGATGTGTTGGTCGAACATTTTATTCACCAACCTTTGGTAGGTTACTTCGGCGTTGATAAGTCCGAATGGCATCATTTCTCAGCAATACATGTTTTTGTTGGTGTAGAACACCGTATGTTCCTGGTCATCCGGGTGCAATGCTATCTGGTGATAGCCTGCGAATGCAACCATGAATGTCATCATTTCATGACCAGCGGTGCTATCCACAAGCTGATCAATGTGGGGTAGTGGAAAGTTGTCCTTTGGGCATGCCTTGTTCAGGTCCATGAAGTCGATGCATAGCCTCTACGTCCCATTGTGCTTCTTGACCAGGACGGGGTTTGCGACCCACTGTGGACATAAAGCTTCCTCGATTAGTTTGTTGTCCAACAGTTTTCCAACTTCGGTGATTAGGGCCGCGTATTTGTCCGGTCCATACTTCCTTCATTTTTGGCGCACGGGTCTTCTTGTCGGATCTATGTTAAGTCGATGGCAAGCATGCTCCAAGGGGATCCCCGTCATATCTTCATGGGACCAGGCAAACACGTCCAAGTTGGACATAAAAAATAGTTCCATCCTCGATCGGTACGGTTCAGGTAACTCAGAACCTATGAAGAGTTCCAAGTCCCTTTTCGGGTCCACCGGGAGTGCTGTCAATTCCTCCATGGGAGTGGCTTTCTTTTTCTGGCTTCCTCGACTGTTAATACCTCCAGGGGTTCATCAGTTTGGAGAGGTCCTATAACTTGGGGAGTTGGATCAACGTCCATTGGCACCGGTCCTTGACCTCCCGCAGGTCCCCCCTCTTGGACTCCATCAACCACTTCCATGGGCGCAGGTGGTGAACTTTGCGTAGGTCCCAGCACTTGGGCTTCTTCCACCTCTATTTGTGCCGACTTTGCCTCTTGCGCAGGTCCCGACACTTGGTCAGATTCCGGTGGATCGTCTACCTCCATCATCTCAGTCTCTGTTGATTTCTTCCTAGCTCAAGGACCTGGACCTGCGTCACGGCTTTCCTAGCTCGGCCATCTTTAATTTGGAGTAAGCACTCTCGGGCCTTTTTCTGGTCACCTTTTATAGTTCCGGCACCTTTCTGAGTTGGGAATTTTAGACAGTAGTAGTAGGTCGAACACGCCACTTTGAATTCATTGATAAAGGGGCGGCCAAGGAACCCGTTATAGGAAGACTGCTGATCAACAACTAGGAAATCTACTAACCTAGTCAGTCTCCATTCCGGGTCCTCGACCGATACAAGCTGGATGCTCAACCTGATACTACCTAGGGGGACGGTTACAGCTTCTCCGAACCCCACTATCCTAGCATTGCTAGGTTCTAAATATGACTCAAAATCACCTAAGGCATCTAAGGTGGATTTGAAGAGAATGTTGGTGAAGGCGTCGGTGTCCACTAGTAGCCTGTGAACTCGGACGTTCTTGATGTTGGCGGTTATCACCAATGAGTCGTTGTGGGGCGTGAGTACCCCCTCCAGGTCTGCCGAGGAGAATGTTAGCTCGTCAGTGAGTTGTGCGATGGGCCTGGGGATGGAACTGCCTTCCTGGACCTGATTTACGGCCTGGATTTTGGCCTTCCTTTTTCTCCTGGAAATGGAGGATCTCCCGTCTTGGAGACCTCCGACAGCTCCAATTTCTTCTTCGAGAACCAAGAGTTCTCGAGTGGGCTCCAGGTTTTGTTGAGGTTGGGGAGACGCCCTCCGCCTATTTTGAGGACCACGCTAACCCGCGTCCTCTTCTTCTTCATCGGAGGCTTCCCTCCTCTCGAACCTGGGCCTCTTCACCGGTGCCTTTTTTACGAACTTAGCCAGCTTCCCGTCTTCGTAGAATTTCCACAGTTGTTTGAGGAGGTCTCGACATTTGCTAGTGAAGTGGCCGATTGATTGGTGATAGGCACAGTACTTGTTGGGGTTGAGCTTCGCGCGGTCCTGGCGAATTCTCCTGGGCTCCTCCAACAAGACTTTGTCTTTGACCGCAGTAAAGATGTGGTCGACGGAGACGGTGAGTACTTGGTTGAGCTTTTCTTTGAATTTGTCCCCGTCGCCAAAAGCCTTCAAGTTCCAGGGAGCCTTATATGTGCCCCCGGACTTCTTCCCGTAGGGTTTCCTCTCCTCGGAGGCACCGACCTCTTTCTGGAGAGCCTCCTGCATGGCGACGAACACTCCCGCCTTGTGGTGGAATTCGGTGTAAGTGTTCGCACATGCGAGGTGCATTTCCTTCCAGAGATCGGTCCCCTTTCGGAGTCCGGCCATCACAGCGATGACTTTGGTGTCCTCGCTCACCGGTTCGCCTTCCAGCAATATCTTGTCGAACCTCTCCAGGTACTGCTGGTCGGTCTCGTTCTCGCCTTGGTGGATGTTGGCGAGACGGTGCTTCTGGGTAAGGTAGGATCCAAACCCAGAGAAGTGGGCCAAGAACTCCCGCGATAGTTGGCCAAACGAGTGGACTGACCCCGGGGCGAGTGATGAGAACCAGCGGTGAGCTCGGTCCCCTAGGGTCAGCGGGAAGTTCCGGTACTGAGTGGAGTCGGTGGCACCCACCGAAATCATAAAGTCTGCATACTTGGCCAGGTGGACCTTGGGGTCAGATTCGCCCTCGTATGCGGACATCACCAAGAAGTGTATCTTCTTTTAGACCGGTGCTCGGAGGATGCTAGGTGCCAAAGGGGATGCCGGGAGAGTGGTGGCATCGGGCCCGCCAGATTTGGCTGCTACTTGCTATTGTAGCATTTCGATGGCCTTTTTCAACGTGGCCAGCTCGTCGTCGTGGGTCACCTCCGGCGGAGGTTGCTCGAAGGTCGTACGCCTTGTGGATGCACGTCCCCGAGGTGCCTCACTCTGGGGTGACCCCTCCGTGACGGGTCAGAACTGGTGCCCGCCATGTGGGCCCAACCTTTCGGTCGCGGACCTCCTCAGTCGGTCGTGGGCGGACCTGCGAGGCTGTAGGTCCGACTCCCCCCTCTGGGACGTAGCCGAGGCTGCCGTCCGTTTGTTTTCCCGTCTCTCAGTCCCAACCTGCCATGGAGGACCTCTCTTCTCAGCGACTGGTGAGTGGCGGATGCCTCGGTGTAAGCCGAAGCTCGCCCAGCATGCGTGGCTGGCTCTTCCACCACCTTGGTCTTCCCAGCTCGCTCTCTGTGTTGGCGGGCTTGGGCCGAGCTAGCCTCCTGCTCGGTATGGAGGTCTCTGTATTGAGCTCGGGTCCGGGTGCCCTGGGTCGGCCTGGTTTGCTCCCGGGCCTCAGTGGCTGGTGCTCGTCGAGGTACTAGGGCGAGCTCGTCGAGTTGCCTCTGTTGCAACCTTTGCAAGGTTGCAATCGTGCGCTGGAGCTCATCGGGGTTGTTGGTGAGGTCCCTCAGGGCGGGTTTAAATCCTCGTGAGTCACTACAACTCGTGGAGATCGCGGAGCAGTGTTTTTCTAAGGAGCTCGACGTTAGGTCTCCCCTTCAACCTGGTCCTGGCCACCCTCCTTCCACCTCCGGGTGTTCGCCGAGGTTTTCCCCTTAGGCATTTTGGGGTTTTGCAGGGGGTAGCTCGCCGAACATCGCCGAGGTTGCCGAGGTTATGATCTTCCAGCTTGGTCGTGTTTGCACAGGTTTTTGTCTAGCTTTACGTGTAACGAATTGTCCAAAATCTGGTTTATTCGTGTACACGTGTGCGTTTGAAAACCTTTTGGGCAGAAACTACAAATCTGGGTTTTTGCCCGGAAATCTGGGTTTTTTGTTTAAGGAGTGAAAATATGTGTGTATCTTCAAGTGTTCTTGAGTCTTGGTCAAGAACACCTTCAAATCTTCAAATCTTCAAACAACTCTCACTATTTGCTCTCAAATTTTCTAGTTCTCGACCCTCCTTCTAGCGCCAAATTGTTGATAGAATTTACTAATCGTGTTTGTTATGTGGCTTGTTATAACATATTAATCCTATCAAACAATAATCTAAGAATTGTGTTCTTATTGTTCTTGAGGGGATAATATAGAGAGATAACATGGAAAGTTTTAGAGAGAGAAAGTAAATGTTGTGTTATGATTGAATTGTCTTGAATAGTACAAGAGAGACCTTATTTATAGGTGTGCAAATGTGAGGTAGCACCTTACGAGCCTATATGGCTTCCGGTGTTGACGAAGGTTCGTCCCCCTCGCCTTGATCCCTCACAATGCACCCTTTTACAATACTCTATCCCACTACATGTACACATCCTATTTATACACCCGCTAGCTGGGTCCTTGGACTAGGCGAACTACTCGGCGAGCTCTTTTACCTTGTGCGGTTTTCGAGGGTGATGTAGTGGTGGAGCTCGGCATGGCCTCCTCGGACAGGGGCGAGCTCCCTCTTGAGAGGGGAAGCTCGTCCATTGTCTCCTCATCCTTGGCTCCCCTGGTCGCTGACCTCGGCCGATTGGGAGCTCGGGCGAGGTTCTCACCTACCTCGCCGAGCTCCCTTGTGTCGGCCTTGGCTCGAACCAGTGGCCTAGCTCCCACTCACCTCGGCGACCTTCGTAGCCTTAGGATAATCTCGAGATTATCTCTCGGTAGTTCGCCTTGTCAACAACCGAAATTAAAATTAGGCTTGTATGATTTGCAACTTGATTAATAATAATATCTTAATTGTCTAAATTTTATATGTGATTTACAAATTGATTGATAATAATTTTTTACTAGGCTAAATTTTCTATTCATGTACTCAACTTCCTACCATGTTATTAAATGTGTAAATTGTCTATTTATATTTGTAGTTGCTCTTACATGTTTATATTTCTTACATGACATCTATGATATTACTTAAAGAGCTAGGATAATTGAAAACCTTATGGACATGCATAATTTGCAACTTGATTGATAATAAATGGACAAATTTTCTATGCATGTACTTAACTAGCTACCATGTTAGTACATATGAAAATCTATTTATATGTGAAGATTATCTTGCACGTTTATAAATAATAAATGACATCTTAAATTGTTACTAAAGAGCTTGAATATTTAAAAACTTTGCAACATTAGAAGTTATAGAACCGAACCTGAATATGAACATAGCATGTCATAAGATGCCTAATTATGTTAACTTGAAAAGATATGATTTTACTTCAATAACTTTCCAACTTGAACAAGTTATGATTTAATCCAATATTTTTTTAAACTTCATGCGACCATAAAGGATTATTGCATCTCATTGACAAAACAGATATTTTGCTAGATCATTTTTTAACATATAAGAATATTTTCATAAATTTTATACTTTCTAATTTTTATCACCTCTTTCACCTTTTTTTTAGGCTTAATTGCATATTAAATCACTACCTTTTGGAAATTTACAATTTAATCTAAACTTTTAGATATTGGCAAAATAAATTATCACCTTTACTTTTTTTTCGCAATTCAAACTTCGGGCAGTTTGCCCCTTGCCCGAATGTTGATGTGTACAAATAGTGCTCACACTTTTTTTAATTTGTGAGGAGAAATTTTAAAAAAAAAAAAGTGAAGCATATTTAGGGATAGATTTCAAACTTTTTTAAATTTCTCAGAATTTTTTTGAAAAAGTGCAAAAATTATTCGACGAAGAAGGTGTGTATAATTTAAAATATATTAAAAAATTTAAGATTATATATGTGTACATTTTTTCTAAAATGTATAACTTTTAGATTTAGAGTTATTGTAGTTAAATTTAAATATTTTATTGTACTTTGAATATTTTATTTTAATTTTTTCAAATATTTCATTTATTATTTAAAAAAATACTTTTATTTTTATATTGTTAATATATATATAATCTACTTATTTATTTAAATATAAAAAAATATGAGTGAATTTTTAAACATTAGTATAACTTTTAATTTATTATTTTCTAATTTTAATTTATTTTAGAAATAATTTTAAACTTTTAAATTTTAAAAAATATGACTAATTTTTTTTTAAATTATATGTATTTTTTATTGTTATATTATAGTATTAATAATATCATTTATATTTTTATATATTTAATGATGTGCATGCTTATTGGGATGATGATTGTGAATTTATTTGTCCACATTAACTTTCGGGCAAAGGACAAGTTGCCCGAAGTTTAAACTGCAATATAATTGAAAAGTGGTGATTTATTTTGTCAAAATCTAAAAAATTAGAATAAACTGCAATTTGCAAAAAAAATGATGATTTTTTTTTACAATTAGGCCTTTTTTATGATAAAAAGGCTTTTGCTTTTATTATGTTTAACTATGTCTTAACATTTAACAGATGTAATTGGAATTCTCTTAAAAGTTGATAAAGATGGCTTTTCTCGGAAAAATACGAAAAAAAGATTGACAATGTTCTTCTACTTGGAAGAGTAAACTCATCTTAACCTTAAAATTATAATACATTCATATTTTTGACAATGATTTTAAATTCATAATAACCCCTTTTTAGTGCAGAGACATCAAAATACCTCTTACAGTTTGAGATAATTTATCAATTACTATTGGAGAGAATTTGTCAAAGACAAATAAAAATAATATAGTTATAATTTGCAATAAGTGTCCTTCGCAAGACGTTTGGAGGTAAGGGATTAGATCAATATATACTATATTTATTTAATTTTTTAATTAGCATTTAGTTAGCAACCTTAAAAAATAATATTTTCTCCATCTTTCCTACCCCACCCCCGAGCAAGAAGTTTTTGTCTTAGTGGTTCATCAGCTACCAAAATCTACATTAATCCTGACTTTGAGGAAGCTCGAGTTTTTCGTGAATGTATTAAAAAAATCCTCTAAACATTTCTTTTATCTAATTCTAACTTAGTCTTTAAGTAATGATTTTTAAATATTAAAATAGATGTAAAAATAAACATTATGAACAAAGTGATATTCTTTTGATATTAAAACGATTCCATCATGCATCTGTAATATGTTGATGAATAAATTTTATTTTATCATTTTAGGAAGCTTGATAACTTAATTTGATGTCTGAAACAGTATAATTTGAATGTTGCAGAATAAAAATGGAACATGCTTTTGACACCAATTTCAGAAAGAGAAAAGCAGTAACCCTCTCACCCATATGCATAGTATTATGGAAATATTGACTTTTGTGTCAACAGAAAAAAAAACAGTATGCAAACTATTTTGAAAAATAAGTTGCTATTATTTTGTCCTAATTAACGAATATTAGCCACTCAATAAACTCTTTTTGAAAGGAAAAGCATGATCCGTAATTATCATGAGTTTAATTAAACATTATCTTTTAAAACCATTTCTCTTAAAAAATAGAATCAAATTGAATTTTTCCATAGTAGCATTTTAAGATGTGTATAAATTAAGATACAAAGATTACTAATATATATTTGTTCTTATAAATAACTTTGCTAGGAGAAGGAATTCATTTGTAAGGCTAAGATTACGGGGATTATATTACGTAATAAGTGGAACTTCATTTTTTGCTCAAATTATTTTCACAAAATGGAAAAAATCCAAACTTCCTTGATGTGTAACTATTGCAAGGATACACAAACATTTGGTTTATTAAGGTAATACAAACACCACCAAAACAAATAAAATGATGTGACTTTTTTAAGCTATCAGACTTTTGCTACTTTGTTGATCTGCAGATTTTCGGATTGAAGTGAGGGTTAATGATGACAGTGACACTACTAAGTTTGTTATCTTTGATAAGAAGCGAAGAATTGTTAAAGACCGCTGCAGAAGCTTTAAAAATCTTACGAAATCTCTTCAAACTCGAAGCTCATTAAGAGCAAAGGGAAATAAAAAAATCATTATAACTTCAAATTTTTTTCTCTTCGGGAAGAGAATGTTGACCCAGAAGGAAATGATCAAATTCCATCAAACTTTCTAAACATGGTTGGAAGAATGCTCAAATTTCAAATTAAAGTTACAACATATAATTTTTCCACCAATGTTCAATTTTTCACTATCTCACGCATCCTTGATGATATCTCCCCCTTGAGACAGGCACACAACAAGCGGTGTGCATACATAATCCCTATTAATTTTTAAGAAAGATGAGTATATTCAACCTCAAATATTAAAAAATCTTCTCATCCGTTTCTTTCAGGATAACATATTTGTTGGAGATTTCAGGATAACATATTTGTTGGAGAAAAGGAATGTAGCAGCAGCGCAAAAAACAAAGATCGACTATAGAAGACACAGAAGAAAGGAATAACATATTGAAAAATTGAATAATGAGTCTGTAAAACGACGCAAAGTGCAGCATAACGGTTAAAAGAACCAATTAATTAATCTATTAATATTTTTAAAACAATTTAGCAAAAAGATAAAACAGTTTCAAGTCTTAAGACATTCTGCTATTCTTTTTTTTTTTTTTTTTGAATCTAAACAACATACCAGTTATCATTCTAACACAAGACAAACAAGCTTAGGTATGTGTTTTCCTCATAGCAACAGAAACATTACTTCCCATCCAATCCAAAGCATGTGGAGACTCCATTGCTATAGCAGCCATCTGGTGAGCATCTGTATTCCCCTCCCTGGGAATATAAACAATATGAATTTGTTCGGTGACTCTCATCAGTTCCCTTATTTGCGCAACAATCCTCCCCGTATGGCCCATGCACTCCTCTCCGTCGGACACTCTCTCCGCTGCCCCCATTGCATCCGTATGCACAATTATGTGTTTTTGCCCCAACACCAAACATCTTTTTATTCCTTCCATAATAGCTTCAAGTTCAGCAACCAACACATGGTCATGAAAATAAATTCTCTTCCCCCAGCACAAATCATTCTCCGTCTCTCTCCTCGAATAACATATCCTATGGAAGCTCTTGCGACGTTTGGATCATAACCCGCATCCACAAAGACGTAGCAGGTATCGTCTGTATCTTTTGTCACTTCCCACAACAACCTTGTTTTTTTTTCCTATCTCCCAGTCCCCCTAAAATTTCCCCAATCTGCTGAAAGTTACAGAGGAAAGAAAGAGCCCAATCTACAGAAATAGGCTTTTTAATTCTCACCTCACCTTTGTCTGTCCTGTTCTCATGTTTTCTGTTACACGTCTCGTTCCAAATTACCCAGAGCACTATAGGTATTTCTTCTTTTGTCCATCCCTTTCCCTTTCATTCTTCAAACAGTCGCATTAGAAATTCCTTCACCTATTGACCCCTTCGTTGTTTAATGACCTCCCAGAGTCCCATCTTTTTCCAAATGTGTTTTATTTTAGGGCAGTGTAGGAGCGCATGTCCCGTGTCACTCCACTGATATCTGCACATTCCACATCGAGGGTGGCATGACACATGTTTTGTGAACAGTTTTGCTTCCGTTGGTACAATTTCATTCCTAATTTTCCAGCCAAAAATTCGAACCTTAGGCGGCACCCTTAATTTCCATAAATTGCTCCATTCTTTTTGTTCAACTCCTTCTGCACTAGTGGACTCTTCCTTCTTCCTCAAAATTTCCTTCTCCAACGCTACTTTGTATCCCGATTGTACTAAGTATTTTCCTTTAGGATCCCCCACCCAGAATCTGTTGTCTCTTGCTGCGTCTTTGTTAATTCTGATATGCAATATTGCTTCTGCCTCAATCGAAAAGAAAGCTTGTCTTATAAGTCCTTCGTCCCAATTTCCTTCTTCATTAATGTACCTGTTCACATGGGAGATACTTGCAATCCTTGACATTATCCTCCCCCTGGTAGATTTTCCACCCAAGCATCCTTGAAAATGTCGACTTCATTCCCTGTATTAATCTTCCATTTTATTCCCTCATTGAGAAGAACCCTACTCCAACACAATGACCGCCAAATAAAAGATGGATTCCCTCCCACATTTGCGTCCTTAATATCCCCATGTCGAAAATATCTTGCCTTAAAAAATTTAGAGACCAACAACTGTGGTTGCTCAATGATTCTCCATACCTGTTTAGCAAGCATAGCCTTATTAAACAACACCAAAATTTTAAAACCCATTCCACCTTTTTCTTTCGGCCAGCACAGCTTCTCCCACTTTCTCCAATGTAGCGTTCTAGCATCTCTTCTCCCTCCCCACCAAAATTTTGCTATCACTTGTTCAATTTCATGACAAATAGAAGTGGGAACTTGGAAGCAAGACATCGTGTAGGTGGGAATCGCATTGAGAATTGCATTAATGAGCACCTCCTGGTCCCCTTCCGAAAAATCTCTTATTTTCCAAGACTCCACGCTTGCAGCCACTTTATCTCTCAAGTAAGCAAATTGAAGCCTCTTCTTTTTCATAGAGAAAGTAGGCAGCCCAAGGTAGACTTCATGGCCATGCTGCATTCTCACTTGGAAAATATCCTTAATTTTCTGTCTAACCTCATCTTTAGTGTTTGGGCTAAAAGTCACAATAGATTTATCAAAGTTAATCAGTTGTCCTAAGGCCTTTCCATAGCATTCCACTGCTTCTTTCAGGTTCTTGCACTCCTCTTCTTTGGCCCTAAAGAAAACCAAACTATCATCTGCGAAGAAAAGGTGAGAGATAATTGGGCTCTGCAACGCCACCCTAATTCCTTGGAATTCCTTATGTATAATCAAGTGCTCCAGCAGCGAAGAGAACCCCTGTGCACATAAAATGAAGAGATATGGGGACAACGGGTCACCCTGTCGAAGGCCCCTCTCAGGCTTTAAGTTGCCCATGATTTCCCCATTTATATTAAAGGAATATGTAATTGATGTTATGTACCTTTTGATGAGCTGAATCCAGCGTTCTTCGAAGCCCATTTTTTCCATTACTGCCCATAAGTATCTCCATTCAACTCTATCATAGGCTTTGGACATATCTAATTTTGGCGTTGCGTACCCCATACGACTTCTATTACTTTTTAACCAATGCATACATTCATAGCCAATCAGAATATTATCTGTGATTAACCTCCCTGGCATAAATGCGCTTTGGTTGTAGTTAATGATATCAGCCATGACTCCTCGCATCCTGTTAGAAATCGTACGTGCCAAAATTATATACATTACATTACAGAGGCTTATTGGTCTGAACTCTTTCAGCTTGGTCGGTCTCTTCACCTTCGGCACTAAGGTAATGATAGTGTTGTTCCAATCATGCAATTCTGCACCTTCATTCAACACCTTCAGAATACCATTCACCACTTCATCTCCAACCATATCCCAAGAGGCTTGAAAGAAACTAGCTGTGAACTCGTCCGGTCCCGGTGCCTTGTTGGGATGCAAATCGAGAAGAGCTTTCTTCACTTCCTTTCTAGTAAACGGCTTCATTAATCGACCATTCATATCTTCATCCATCTTCATGTCGATGCAAGCAGTGATTCTGGAAATGTCCTCCCTAGTTAGTTGTGTTGATTTGAAAAGATCCATGTAGGAGCATATAATTTCATTCTCTAGCTCTTGCCTTCCTGTTAGCCACCTTCCTTGGTCATTTACAAGACCTCTAATTGCATTATTTCTCATTCTCTCTGTTGCTTTTCTATGAAAAAAATTGTGTTTTTATCCCCTTCTCTCATTCGAGGAATACCTTGCCCTTTGATGCCAATATATTTCTTGTTTTCTCTCCAATTTATCCACTTCCTTCTCGAGACTATATAAGTGTTTCATGTGTTGTAGCTCCACTTTGTCCACCTGTAAGGTGTTTACTTGCTCCCTCAAAGCTCTGAGGTTTTTGTTGTCATCCCCAACGACATTTTGGGCCCATAAGGTGAGTTTACTTGCACAATTTCTTAAGTGTTGTGGTAAGCTATTGCTTTCTTTCTCTTGCAACCAAGCTCCTTCTAAGGCGACCTTGTACGATCCTTCCAATAACCAAGCATTCTCAAATGTAAATATTTTTTTCACCCTGCTACTTCCTTATTTGTGGCCCTGTAGAATCTCCAGCTTGATCGCCCTATGGTCTGACCCATAGAACTGCAAGTGCTTAACCTCAAACCCCCCAATTGTATCCATCCAACCTTGATTTGCAACAAATCTGTCCAGCCTCTCTTTCACCCCAAATAGTTTTGATCTTCTATTAAACTAAGTGAACTTAGGCCCCTTCCACCCCAAATCTCTAAGACTTAACTCATTTATGACATCCTCAAACTCCTTTATTTGAACAACAGCTCGTTTATTACTCCCTTTCTTATCCTCTTGTTTCAGAATTTCATTGAAGTCTCCTCCAATGAGCCAAGCAAAACTCCCAGTCACAACTTCTTTTTTTAAGTTTTCTGAGAAGATCCCATGAAAACCTTCTTTGATTAGTAATTGGATTTCCATAAAAAGCAGTAAACCGCCAAGTTTTCTCCCCCCAACTAATAATAGAATCAATGTGCGCAGGCGAGTAAGAAAAACATTTAATATTAAGTTCATTTTTCCAGTACATCAAAAGCCCCCCAGCCGACCCTTGGGGGTTAACACCAACAACATGATCAAAATGCAACAACTTTTTCCAACTGACACCTACTTCAACAGTAATATGAGATTCCATAATAAACAGAAGCAAAGGCTTATTATCAGTGATAAGTCGTTGTAGATTTCAGAACGCAAGGCGGTTGCCCAGTCCCCGTGCATTCCAAGCAATGAGACTCATGGCTGCAGGCGGGGCTGAGTCTCCTCAGCCTCCGCCTTCTCATATTTCACTCCAGAATTACTTGCACATTTAGCTGATCCTCGCTCTTCGCTTTCTTTCTTCCACTCTTCTCCACCGGTTTGGTTCCTTTCTTAGCTTTTCCGTCACCCCCCATGTTTTGTTGCTTACTCTTTCCTGCAGTAGTCTTGTTGCTCAGTATGTGACCCGTGTTCGTCAATCTTCCTCTCATCCTGACATTGCTGGTACCGGTTTGCATAGTCCCCATAGTGAAAGACGGTTGCTCCACTCCTTGTGCCAAGGCAAGCATCGACAATAGCAATGGATTATGAGGCCCCATCGTCATCGTTCCCCAGTTGTTGTTATTCATACCTCTATAGGCAGTGTAAGGATTCATTCCTCCCATTAGATTGTGGCTGGCATTTGTGAAGGTCAGAACCTTTCCGGTAGTGTTAGCCAACGAGTTGGATGTAGTGGCCATCATTTTCCCCTTATCACTTCGTTGATCAGCATGGAGAGCCCCATGGTCGAAGCACAGAGCATTTTGGTAGCCCACATCTTGATTCGGTTCCACTATGTGAATCCCATTTGCCCCATCAGCCATTAGGGGCATGAGCTCCGAAAAGGATTGAACCTTTGCCGCCTGATTTGGTGTACTAAACTCCTTACTTCCCGAGCTTCCAATTATCGCCAACACCTTGTAACTCTTGTGCCCAGATTTTTCAGTTTCTTGTTGGTTTGAAGCAGAAGATATGCTTCCTATCCATTGCACTCCTGCCCCCATAGCAATTAGTGCTTCCTCAATCTCAGCTTTGGTTAGTCCTTTGCTCCCTTCAGCCCTGAGCTAAGCAGGGAATTCTTTTGTAGTAGAGAGCCCAAGTTCCATAGCTTGGAAGAAAACATGACAATCTTTGTCCATGTGGCCAGTTTGCCGCAAACATAACAAAACGAAGCTAGCTTCTCATATCTAAAGAAGATGCGCGCGTAGTTTCTCTTCTTTAACAATAATAGTAGTCCATCTATTTAATGGCTTTATAACATCAAGTCACACCCTTACCTTCAAGCAGCTTCCCCACCCGATTGCATTCTTCGCACACTCCACCTCCATCACTTCGCCAAGAGATTCCCCAATCTTTTGACCTACCAGCTAGGTCATGGAGCAGAATTGCAAACCATAGATTTGCACCCACAAAGGAACCGTGTTGAGCTTCAGGTCCATCATCCGATCACTGCATGTCATCTTCTCTAGCACCATTAGTGATCCATTGAGGTTCCATGGTTGTTGGTATAGCACCTTCGACATCTCCGCCGTACTTTCAAACTCAAAGATGAACAATCAATCTCCCAGAGTGGAGGTCTTGAGTGAGTCATTCAGTCTCCAAATTTTCTTCATCGCAACTCCAAGTCCCTAAGGCCCAATTGATTTACGCACCACAAACCTCCCAACAACTGTGTGCCTCGCATTCAGGAGATCCCCTTCCTCAATTACAATTTATAGCACTCTCAGCTTCAGATAGGGTCAACTTACCCCACATCTCTTGCAGGCTAACTTCCATAGTCGCCCAATTGGTGTATTAAGATTTGGTGATGTTGGTAGAAAGTATTCCGGTGGAATGGAATGTTGTTGAAAGAACCCTAGAATCCAGGTAGATATAGTCATTTGAGGTCACGGTAAGTGTAAACGTCTCGTAGGCAAATTTTACTAGGCTACCCTATGAATCTGGAAAGGGCCACCCGAAGATGAAGCGTCTCACACCGCAATGTGGAGAGGATCTGGCCGCACTCCCAACGGATCTCGTAAATTTCCGGTGATGATGAGTTCTCACGATTCCCAAGAGAGAGAAAAAACTAAAACTCTTTGATTCCAAAAGTTGTGGGTACATTCTGCTATTCTTTGAACATGAAAAAATCCAACAAGCAAGCTAACAAACAAAGGCTAGAATACCTATTAGTTCTTTTCTCTATAATAGTTAAACTGATTTGTTTTCCAAATTGACGAACGACATTTTGTATTGAATGTGTTAAATTATTTGTTTAAGCACAACTTTTTCTATGTTTGTCATCGCCAAAAAAATTTTGCAGACCTAAAAAATTTCAATTTTTATCATAACTAGATTAAATTAAAATTTAAATGAATAAACAAAAATGATGATAATAATAAATAAAAAAAAGGTACTTTAATTAGCTTTGGGACTATACAAAACGATCTGCACATGGAAGTATTTGATATTTTTAAAATTTAAGAATAATTAATAATAACAATAATATAATATTCTACATATATCTTTGAACGATATAAATCATGATATAACAGTTAGATATGCATGTGGTCTTCAATTCTCTTAGAGTCATTTTTGCTATTGAATGTGTGAAAACATTTTAATAAGCATAACTATTTTTATGTTTGTTTTCCTTTGAGTTTTTTTTTTTTTTTTTTTCATTTGTCATAATGATCTAAAAACTATCAAGTTTTCTCCTTATATTAGAATAAAAATCATTGCAAACTTAACCCATCAAACTTGCAAATCACTCTTTCAGGCTTTCAAATTTAAATGAACTAAAAAAATATAAGATGTAGGCAAATAAAATTAAATAACAATGATGAGAATATTAATAATAATTATGGTTCTTTAATTAGTATTAGAACTATACAAAATGATTATGCACATGGATGAATTTTATCTTTAAATAATTAAACTTAAATAAGAACATTAATAGTAATATAAATTTTTTAAAAATAACAATAATTTAAATGATAAATAAAAATCATGATATAATAGTTAAATGAATGTGGTCTTCAATTATCCTAAAGTCATAAAAAAATGATTGTGTAAAATATAAAATATTAAAAACACCATTATACATTAAAAAATCGAATAATAAGATGACTAAAAATAATAATCCTTACAACAACAAAAACATATATAGAACAAAGAAAAAATAATACAACCCCAAAAAACTCGTGAAATAATAGATATGTTGAATGTTTTCATACATTATAAAAATGATAGGGTCACTTACATATTGGTTCAAAAAAATCACTATATTTATAAATTGTTTCAAAAAATTTGTACGGTAGTATGTATTTTTTTTTGCACTGAAGCATTTTTTTTTTTCACGGGACCAATATGTAATATTTGTCAATTTATTGAACCATTTTGTACTTTTCCCAAAAAGATATCAACTCAAAAGATCCAAATTTTTTAATAAATAAAAATCAAAATTATGTTTAATGTTATGAGATAACAAATGATTGGATGTTTAATAATAATCATAACTAATATATAGCAATGGTGAAAAAAATATAAATAACATGATCAAATTACAATATAATATAATTAATAACAACTTTAAGAAGAATAAGAAACAAAAATGACACATTATTCACAATAACAAAAAATTACTAAAATCTATTACTGCAAATAGATATATACAACTTCTATTTTAGGGACTATAAAATTAATAATTTGTTAAATTAAAAAATTAAGGTTTCGATAGATTTGAAAATAAATGAATTTAAAAAAAATATATAAAAAATCATATATTTCAAGTTAAGAATTATAAAGAGATGGAGGAGAACATAAAAAAAAAAGAAATATGAATAAAAAAAAAGATAGAGAAAAGAGATTTCAAATAACATAATTTAAAAAAAAATTAAATTTCTTCAATTTTAAACATAACTCAAATCTAAATATTTATAAATTAATAAAAAATGTAATTTACATATAGGTTAAAAAAAGTCACTATATTTATAAATAGATTCACAATATTTGCACAGAAATATTTTTTTTTCTGCAAAAAAACACATTTTTTTCTGCAAAACACCTATTTATAAATATAGTAGTAATTTTTTTAAACTTATATGTAAATCACCCTTTAAAAAGTGATTATAATATATAAAATTCAAGAATTTCAAAATTTCCATTAAATGGAGCTTGAAGAAATATTAAGTATGAAACTAAAATTTCGTACAAATAAAACACTAGTATAAGACATAGTGAAGAATATTCAATATTTAAAAAGAAAAGGGAAAATAAAAGAAAGAGAAAGTAAAAGAAGGAAAATGTATGAATCCAAGGGAATGCAGTCGGTTGGTTTGTGGGGGCGTGTGAGAAGGTAGAGAAATCGATAAAGCAATCCCACCCCCTCCCCTACCAGGCAACCCACTTGCCCCCTACCACCCCCCCTACCCAACCAACCCATAATTTTCCTTTTTACATACCCCCTAAATTTTATCATTTTTTCAATTTTAGTCCATTTTTTTATTTATACTCTCTCCGTTCACCAATTTTTATTTATTTATAGAGTGGTACATGATTTAATAAAAATTAATATTGTATTAAAATGATAGATAAAATAATAAAAAATAAAGGCAGCGTGTGATCCAAAATTTTATTTATGAATGTGAGTTATTTTCAAATAAAAAATAAAAAAAATTTGTGAACAACCATAAAATAAAAGTGGAAAATAATTTGATGGGAAGATGAGTATCAAATTTGATTATGAAAATAAACTCTCATTCTTATATTTGATCTCTAGATTAATTAGTCATATGTTAATTGACAGAGTCAACCTTTTTCTTTTTGTACTTAAATTATTTTAAAAAATAGTACTTAAATTAAGTTATTACTTTTTTTTAATATAATATTTAATACCCCAAATAATTGATTATATCAATTAAAGGGATTTTTTTTTTTGCTAAGTATATAATGTCAGATATATTTGTTAACAAAATAATTAAAATTCTTACACTCCAAATTAATGTCAGTCATATATTGCACATATACAATATTTAAAAATAAAGAAGGTAAGTATAATATTGAAATGAAGTAATCTAACATAATAAATGTTCAAGGTATTTTAATTTTAAAATAATTACTTTTTTATTCTGTGTAATAAATGGTGATTGTTAATTTGTAACGGTCTAGGACACATATATTTATCTATGGTTATGGTTATATTATTATAGGTTAATTATATAAATGTATTAAATATATTAATTTTTATATGTTTAATTAGTGGTACGGTCTATGTTTTTTGCAATTAAAATAAAATTGCACTACTTATTCTGATTATAAAAAAAAATTAATGCAATTTATCAAAAAAATTACAATAATTGTGCAATGCGAATTGTTAAGAAAATTTAAATATTTTACAAATAACAGTGCAATGCAGTTTGATATGCGGTTGAAGATTAGTTTTGTATGCACCAGTTACACGGTGCAATTCAAGTTTATTTTTTAAAAGTTACATAAAATACTACTGAAAAGTTAAACATGTTATTACTAAAAATGTATCTTTCATAGTGTAACTTTTCAGTAATAATTTGTGCAACTTTTCAATAATAAATTGTGTAATTTTTAAAAAATGAACTTGAGTTGCACTGTGTAAGTGGTGCACAAGAGACTTACTCTGCGGTTAAAATGATTTTTATATCTTAGGATCACTCTATTTTTGTTAGGATCAAAATTGATATTGAGTGATAGTGACCAAAATAAATATAAACTTTATGGACCAAATGTAATATTGTTATCCCCTCATTTAAATAAATGATGGTAGGAAAATTAATTATTATAAAATAAAAAAAATTAAAGGCACCAAATAATCGAAATTTAAAAAAAAAATAACGCTCACCTCCCAACCCAACCCAACCCTCTCCTTTTCACATACAACAACACACAGTAGAGAGAGAAAGAGAAAGAGGAAAATTATCACAATCTCATCTCTCTGTGGCGTTGTTTGTTCGTCTGTACATATGTCGTCTTCTCCGCTTCTTCATTTTACCCCTTCTTTTTTCTCTCTCTAAAATCATTTCTCATCATTGAGAAAGATTTCTTTTTCTCTTTTTTCCTATAGTTTTTGGTGGTTCAGCTTTTAATTTTGAGCCATGCGGAGAGGCAGAGCAGCGGTGAGACAGCCGGCGGCCGCCGTTCACGGTGGAGAACCTATTGGATCGGGAGGATCTAAGGAGATCAGATTCCGCGGTGTGAGGAAGAGGCCATGGGGAAGATACGCCGCCGAGATCAGAGACCCTTGGAAGAAGACGCGGGTGTGGCTGGGCACCTTTGACTCGGCGGAAGACGCGGCACGCGCCTACGACACCGCCGCGCGCTCCCTCCGAGGCCCCAAGGCCAAGACGAACTTCCCCTTGTCCCCAAACGGCGTCGTTTTCCCCGATTTCAACCCTCAGAACCCTAATCAACACCGTATCATCAATAATCCCCACGATCCGTTCATGGATTGCCGGTACTTCCCCCAGGATCAGAATATTATTGCCCAGCAAAGGCCGACATCTAGCGGCATGAGCAGCACCGTGGAGTCATTCAGTGGGCCACGACAGCTGCAGCCTCCGCCGCTGGTGATACAGCAGCAAAGGAGGCATCCTCGGTCGCCGCCTTTGGCTCCCGACGATTGTCATAGCGACTGCGATTCATCGTCATCGGTGGTTGATGATGCTGAGTGCGACATCGCCTCATCCTCTTGTAAAAAGCTCATGCCCTTCGACCTCAACATGCCTCCGCCGGGGTACGCCGCCGGTGACTTGGACGAACTCGCGTGCACGGCTCTCCGGCTCTGAGATGTTCCCTCCGGTGATAACGGTGTACTAATCATTTGGAAGAAATCCACCCATTTGGTTAATTACTCAAATTTTCTTTTCTCTTTTCTTTTCCTTTTTTTCCATCTTCAATTTTTTAGCCTTTGTTATGCGGATAAATTGAAAAACAAGGAAGGAGAGGGAGAAGAATGCTCATAGATATGGGTGAAGACTGAGGTCGTGCCATAGAAACTAAAGATTGTTGTATCCTATGAGTGCATGTTGTATGGAGAGGTTTTACTCTTTCATATTTATAATCTCTAATGTTATCGATAAAAGAGGATGGTGTGATTGTTATTTAAGTGTGTTCTTTGATTTATCTAACCATCTACTGATTCTTTGGAGTGTGTAGAGTTTGTGGGCATGTGATTGTGATCTGTTTTTGGCTTTGATCATATTTGTGAATATCTGATCTCTTGATTTCGTTTAGAAATCTTGACATTGCCCCTCATAGAACATTCTCAGATTATTGCTGGCATTATTACATCCTTGAGGCTTTGACATTGATTTCGTAAATTTGTTTGAAATGACAATATTTCACAAGGTCATTTTCACTCTTAGTGGAATTAGTGTCTACATTTCTGCTGGAATGCAATATTGATTGGCTGTCCGAGTTTGTGTATTAAATTTTGTTGGATTGTGATTTCATATTATCATTTAAACTTTTATGTGGACATAACTTCTTTTGGTTAAGTTGACATTGAATTGTGGATTGCTATCTTTGATGATCAACAATGTGCTTTTATGTGCTTCCAAAACGTTATTCAATTCCTTGTTATGGTATGATTACATTATGAGTTGCTCACTTAATTGTTTTTTTGCGGTTAGCTTTATGGCTACAAATGGTATGTATTTTACTGTGGTTAGTTAGCATGTGTTGAACACTTTGATTCTCTCCTGCGTTTAGGATAGTAATTAATTGCTAACTTGTTCATTTTATTAGGTAGCATGTGTCGACACGTGTTCAACATGTCTGACTCTTTCCTGCTTTTAGGATAGTAAGTAGATCTAGTACGAAGCCGTTATGTGAATCTGTTTCTTGCGGTTCTGTCATCTTCCTCTTAAAGAATAATATTTGTTCCAATGCAATCTAATTCTAATATTTTGTGAGTATGTTTCATGCTGTTAGTTATGCAATATTCTGGTGGGTTGAGAATAACGTATATTTTGCTAGCACGGTGCTGTTATCTCTTGTGGCCTGTTGACTGATTTTAGTATCTATTTTCCTTTATTTCGTAAACCAGTGCTGATCTATATTTTACACTGACTTACTGGTTGCTAAGCCTAATTTCGTCAACGAGCTGCTGTGTTTAGGTTAATAAATGGCTACATATTCGTTATTGCATGCTTGCTTCTGTTCTGGTTCCATTTCTTTCCTTCTGTTTGCTTTATACTGTGAAGTCTCTTTCTTCTGTGGCCTGTGGACAAGGTTGAAGACCATAGTTTGCCATCTAGTTATTTTCTTCCATCAAATGTTGTGCTTATTTGAACCTTCTCCTAATTTGGAAATGTGGGTTACTGGATTATTGCATACTGCATATAGTTTCAGTTGATCTGGTTATAGGTTGTCTTTCAAGATTCTTCATCAGACCAGATGCCCACCAGATGTTGCTGTATATTATGTAGTTCGTCGACGTTCATACTAGGTGCTGGATTGTGATTGTGAAGCCTCGAAGTGTTGATGCTGAGAAAGCTAAAATCAATCCTCAAGTTGATAATCGGTATGTTAGTCTATAGTTTTCTGAATTATTAGTGACATTTTCTATGAATAACTGCTAAACAGATTTAAATCTGTTTGATCATGAAGGTATATCTCATGAGAATGTCTGACAGACTAATCATCTTGTACTTCTTTCTCCTTCTTTCTTTTATTTGTAAGGTTCAGTGATAATTGTTGGCATAAAAACTTATAATTTCCAGAGATTGCACTGTATGATTGGGGATGGATGTATAGTTGAGATGAATTCAAGATGAGTTGAGTATTACCTATCCTACCGTGTTCTTGAGGGCTAAAGAAAAGTACGTTGGTAATTTGGCATTTCTGGTGCCGAGACTGGCAGCTTTATGGTATCGAAAATAAAATCCTTGTATATGGAGTCATGTCTTCACTAATTCTATTGAATACTAAGGTATTGATCCATCTGTTTTTTCTTATGTTTGCAGCATAGGGGTGCAGTGCATACTACTTGACTACCTTGGGAATGCACTTATTTACTTCTTCTTTATGTTTAAAAAAAACGTCAGGGTAAATAAAAAAAAATGTATAACCATGTTCTGAAATGGGTGTTGAACTTGCATTTTTTTTGTGCGTCAAATTTCAGGTACTATTGATGATTTATATCTCAAATTCTCAATCATATTCCTCTTGCTGTGGAATGGAAGCCATAAAACAGACGGCGGAGTCAATGCTGTTTACTTGCTCTGTCCATTATTATTTTCTTCTCCACAACCCAGTATAAAGAGGAGTTCATCTGAAGCTTCCAACTGTCAACTGGTATAAAACTAGGATGGAAATTTAGATAGCATGATATCAACGACATTATGTAAATGCTTATTTTGACCAGGATTGTTTACTTGGGTCATGCTTATGTGATTGTTACGGGTGTGTTTGGGTTAGAGGATAAAATTATTTAGCTGTCAAACATGCATATTTTTGGCAGATAGATGATTTTATCTTTTAAACCAAATATTCCCTTTATCCTGGAGGAGGCAGTTGGTTTCCTAGATAGGATAAATAGAGTTGGATATAATTTTAATGAATTGTATTGATTGCAATACTACTTTTAAAACAGTACGTGTTTATTATTTATGATTGCTTTCTTAAAATTAATCTTGATTTGTATTTAGATTTATGAATAAATAGGAAAAGAATACTAAAATTTTCAATTTTGCCCCTTTTTATATTAACACCATTATATCTATAGCTTTTTGTGAAATTTGAAAGTTATGTTTGTCAATTTCAGTTAGAAAACTGAAATTGAGAGTAAATTGGTAAATTTAAATTTGGGACTAAATAATCCGATGTAATAGTTGAGATGAAGTAATTTTTTTTTGTAGGATTAAATTGAATTTATATATTTGGTTAGGATTTAATCACGGGCTTAAGGCCTAGAAATCAAATTTTTTTTTTTGTAAGATTAGATTGGATTCATCTGGTTAGGATTTAATCATGGGCTTAAATTTTAAAAAATAAACATAATTTTTTTGGGATCAGGAGCTTAATTCATCTAAATCCTAGAAACATAACACCTCCGGAATGTAGTCTGGCTAAAATCTTGTAGCCTTCTGCAAAACGTATGTGGCACCCATAATTGTAGTATCACAGTTGAAGGAGAAAAGTAATAGAACGTTTTGAACTCAAGACTCTCTCACCTGTCCTTGCTCCTTGTTGCCCCAATTGTTACGGTGGCACTGTAACTTTCCGTTGTAATTGTCGTTGCTGCTGATGGCATGGGCAAAGTCGTCATATATACAAACCTTTGTTTGCGTTTTTCTCTGCTTTGGTTCAAAATTCTTAAAATGTGTAATAATGAGAATGGATTCTTAAATGTGTCCTTTCAAAAAAAAAAAAAAAAGAATTCTTAAATGTTAATAATAATGATAATGAATATGGTGTAATTGTGGTAGTTAATAAGAATAAAATATGTTTAATTTTTTTGATTGACTAAAATGAAATGAATTTTTATAATTAATAATTAATACAATGTAATTGCTTAATTTCTAAATTCTTTAAACAAACAAGAAAAATGTAAATTGCTTCAGATTAGTCATGAGACATTAAGTAAGGTTGAAGAAATCGAAAATCGGACGTTTTTTTAGTTGTCTTTTTTTAATTTTTTTTAAAGATTAAAATATAAATTTTATGCTGCCTAAAGTCACCTAGAATTGCCTAAACGGTGCTTAGGGCCGCCTAGAGGGCGCCTACACCCAAAAAATGTCTTGAATTATTGATTTTGCAAAAATCGAATCGGCAAGTAACTGTCTAGCGTCTTGGCGCCGCCTAAATAGTCGTATAAGCCGATTTCTATCTCACTGGTAAGTACGGAATAGAGATAGATGGAGAATAGATTTTAAAGTTTTTTATCATCTAAACTAATCATTGTTTTCTTTCTCAAAATTTTAAAGTTTTATTGGTTAATAAAAATATCTCACATTAAGGAGTTTTTTATCATCTAGATTAATCATTGTTATCTAAGAGATTCAAGATTGAAGAAAGTCTCCGTCTACTTTGAATAAATGTTATCCAAAATAAAAATGTATAAAAAAAAAACTACAAGAACATAGGTTTAAAAAAGCCATCTAAAATAACACCATAGCCACCGATTAAAGTTGTCGAAGAGGTGAAGAACATAGCGCCAAGAGTTGTCAAACGGATCAAAAATAATTTCTAAATATACAAATTTGAATAAAAAATCTAAAAATGTGTAAATGTACGAAATTTTTTTTGAAATTCGGCCCTAAATTTCGGAAATTTTGTCTAAAATCTTCATTTAAAAAAAAAAAAAAAACTGAGGTGTTTTCTGAAAAATCAGAGTCAGAATTTGTGCAGTGTGAGTTTTTTTTTTTTTTTTTTTTAAACATGCGAACATCATATTTTATATCTTTTTTCTATCATACTATAGAAAACCTTTAAATCCTAAATGCAATAATATACAAAAAAAAAATACATATAACCAATAAAACGATGCAAATAATCTTTTTGAACAGAACTTATTTTATTACAATTATGGTGGGTGCACGAAATTAATTTTTTCAGGTATGAAAGGAGGACATTTATGTGTATTAAGTGTTGTTATAATTATTAATTATTAAAAATTATGTGTGTGCGTATGACCTGGGCCAAATTAGAATTGCTGAAATAAATTCATATTGAGAATTCAAGTCCAGTATTGATGGGGGAGTTGCTTGCAATTCATTAAGGTTATTTATTTATTTGTACGTTTCTCTAATTCTCTTTTGGAAACAATTACATGCCAGCACCTATGATACACGGGTTCTTCTAAAAATGTTATAATGCAGTACCGAATTCGCACCCGCATCCTAAAAGGGGTAAAATTCTTGAATTCTCGTATCGGATTCTCCACTTGGCGAATCCATTTGCCACGTGGCGAATCCAGCTAACGGATTCTCGAATCCTCTGCACGAATCCTATTTATAAGCATTAAATATATTATTTAAATTGAATTTTATTATTTCGTATACTTTAAATTGATAGTGTGACACTCGTTTTAAATTGAATTTATTACTATGATTTATGTAATGAACTAATGTAACTCTAATTGATATTTTTTTTACATAATTATATTATGAAAAAAGTACAAAATGGTTCAACAAATTCGCACAAATTATAAATGATACTCAAATTTTAGGTGATAAAAAATATAAATTATTTATAATTAATTTATAATTTTTTTATAAAAAATATATATTTTAGATATTGTATATAATAAAATATAAATAAATAGACGTATCCTTAACGAATCACACCCTAATTTTTTTAAAAACTCGTATCCCCAAACTCGTATTGTATCGTATCGCACCCGCATCTGCGTATCCGCACCCGTGCAACATAGGTCAGGACGTATATATACATTAACCATAGAGTAAGTCTCATGTGCACCAGTTACACGGTGCAACTCTAGTTCATTTTTAAAAAGTTAAACATTTTATAATTGAAAAGTTAAACAATTTATTACTGAAAAGTGTATCTTTCATAATTTAACTTTTCAGTAATAAACTATTTAACTTTTCAGTTATAAACTGTTTAACTTTTAAAAATGAACTTGAATTGCACTGTGTAACTGGTGCATACTAAACTAATCCTTAGTAATAATTTTCTTTTCTTTTGCAAATATTGTTAGGATGATAACAAAAACTTATATAAAAAATTTTATCGCTAAAAAAAAACTAAAGAAAAGAGAAATGGACGCCTATGCCCTTCTAGGAAAATTAACTTCTATTCTCGCATGTTCATACCTTCCGCCCTACTTCTTTCCTGGGCATTCAGCCATTCACCAATAGTTGCTTATTTCCTCTACTTTTTTTCTTCTTTCTTTTTTTTTTCAAAAACCACATAACCTTTTTTTTTTTCTAATTAATGTGCTAACTAAAAAAAGGTAATATTATATCACAAATTTAAAAGTTTACTTTCAGACTGTGTTATTATATAAACACATATTTGTTACTGAAAGATAAAATTTGTGTTACTATATCATATTAAATATTACTATTTTACATATATTCATTTATTTTTATAAAATAAATAATTTTTTATATAATACAAGAACAAAATCTGTGTTTATATAAGAAAAATATTATTTTTCAAAAATATGTATTTATTATTATAGAAATAATTATTTTTTATATAATAACACATATAAAATTGTTATTACATGAATCAATATACGTAGATTTTAAGATATAATGATTAAATTAAAAAATATACATATATTCTTATAAAAATATATTTTATTCTTACAGTAACATGCATTTGCACATATAATAACACATTTACCCATATAGTAACACAAACTGGAGAGCAAATGTGTGTTACAATTAGAGCAATGTATGTTACTATCATATAAAATGTTATTTTTTATACATATATTCATGTTGGGACAATCTTAGTGTTTTGATTAGATCCCAAAACCCCTTGATGAATTTGCCTATGTATAGTTCATCAGGATGCTAGTTTCAGGATAGTCAGGTTAGAATGGATTTTCTATTCACAGGTATTCAGTTCAGGTGGAACGTGATGAAGATTGAAGACTGATAGTGACGTCCCAAAAGTCCGAAGTCAGAAGCATCTCCAACCCTGAAAGTCAAGATCATCCTGAAGATGATCAACCTGAAGCTGAACCTGAAAAATCTGGAAAGAGTCCTGAAGCTGCGTAGAAGCCATCCTGAAGACAGCCACTGATCTTGACTAAACTGAGTACACTAGGCATGCTCAGGGAGGTCGCTATCAGTGAGGGCACAATGTAACCTTGATCAGGCTGAACGTCTTACTGATGTTTATAAGTCTTGACTTGGGCCTAGTATCAGTTTATCTGATACTTGTAAGTCCTGAGACCCAAAGGTTACACGTGCAATGGAAGTTTGAGAAACAAAATGAATGTCAGTGTCTCCAACATAAGACAAACATTTATTCTGAGTAAAGAACGAGGAACTCAGAGTTATAAATGTACGATGATCAACAAAGTCAAAGTCGACGAACTAGCCGTTGGACAAACGACCAGTGAGGAGATGACACGTATGAACGGAGACTGCGAGCATTTAATGTTTCTCAGAGGTGCAGGTGGTGGATCGGATTTTTGCCATACTTAGTATGGGTTTTGTCAGACAAGGACAACCAAACCTGCACCTACCTAAAATATGAAGGTTTGAAACGGATCTCCTCCAACGGATCTATTTCAAACATCCCTATAAATACAGAAGACCTTGCTCCCATTCAAGGTTACGGAAAATTTCCAAGTGAAAGCATTCTCAAGATTCCAAGCACTCAAAGCTGATTTGAAGCAACACTCTGAAGTTCTAAATTTTCCTAGTGTTGTAGTAGGAATCCATTCTGTATTTTGCTTAGAGTGTTGATCCTTTCATTAGATTTGTTTTGTTAGAAGGATCAGCACACAATAGTTGGAAACGTGAATACCAAACCTCTTAGTTTGTGAGTTGGTTGGTAGGAAGGACTGAGACTTGTAAAACGCCCAGGGGTCGATTCCTTAGAGAGGAAGAAAGCTACTCGTGTCCCTTGGCACGTAAAAATTAAGTACCTATCCTCAGTGGTAGAGGGTAGCTTCCTGTTAAATCAGGTCGAGGACGTAGGAGTTGGTTATCTCCAACTACGTTAAAAACGTCCCCTTTGTGCTGATTTACTTACTTGCTCAGGATCATATTGTCATCACACTAAACTGAGCATACTTGCATTATTTTCAAACTATCAGGACTGAATCCATTATCCTGATCATTAAAACTGTGCACCAGCCTTAAACACGTTTTCCATAAGCAAATACTGATAAGTTTTCAGGAACTAAAATGAGTAGAAACTTAAGGGCTCACATTCCGCACTAACTCTAGCTTACTGAGATAGCTATCCAACTGACTTGCTTCCGAGCTGTCAGTAGGTGGGTTATTTCTACTGAGCTTCTGCGAGCACACTCTGACTTAGCCTATTTGGTTCGTTGATGATCTGTCCCTGCTGCCCCTGAGGACCATCAGTTTAACTGAACACAACAATATCTTCCTGACTAAGTCTGAAAGAGCATTTTCCTGAGATTTCTGGGAAAATCTTACATCAGTGTATTCCCCCCAATACACTAATTTACTCATTTCGGGGACCAACAAGTGGTATCAGAGCAGTGGTTCAAAAGACCACTGACTTTGTTTACCACTATTTCGGGACCAACAAGTGGTATCAGAGCAGTGGTTCAAAAGACCACTGACTTTGTTTACCAACAGTTTCTGAGGAGAAACTTTTGGTGGTCAACTGAACTGATCTGTTTCTAAAAACTACATACCATGGCATCCGGTTCTAAGCGCCTTGAGGGCAATATTCCTGAGTTCTCAGTTACTAATTATGACTATTGGAAATTCAGGATTCTCGCACATCTCTACTTCATCCATGACCAGATGTTCCGGGTTATTGAGGAAGGTCCTATCACCTTCATAACTGATCGAGCAAGAACCTAGCCAGTGCATGGAGATGTCCCAGTTCCAGTCGCAGGTCAAGAGCCTGTGGAGAGGTCCGTGCTGACTGCTGATCAGATCAAGCAGATCAGACTAGATAATATTGCGAAGAACATTATACTCCACATCGTTTCTTACGAGAACTCGGTAAGAAAATTTGAGAGGCCCTGAGAGAGATGAGTGAGGGCTCTGAAAAGATCAAGGAGAACAAGCGTGATCTCGCAATCAGGAAGTTTGAGGCGTTCCGGATGATGGAAGGAGTCCATCGATCAGATGGAAGCTCGGTTCATTAAGATGATGAATGAGCTAGCAACCCTTGGGAAGGAGTTTTCCAAGAGGGAGGTGTCTTCGAAAATCCTGAACTGTCTCCCTGAAAGATGGGATACATGAGTTATTCTTCTAAAGAATACTCAGGACCTTACGAATGTTTCACACTCCTATCTCTTCTCAAATTTAAAGGCACTGGAATTCGACCTCGATAAGAGGAAGAAGAAGAGTGAGGAGAGTGAGGATATGACTGAGGCGAAGACGCCTGAGAAGGAAAAGAGTGTGGCTCTTAAAGCTACTCCTGAGCCTGAGGCTGGATCGAGTTTGAAGTCTTTGAGGGAGATGAACAAGGACGAGCTCGCCTTGGAATATAGCCTGATGGCACGAAGATTCGAGAAGCTGAACTCTCATTTTGGCAGGTATAAGAAGTTTTATACTGACACTCGTGACCGCAGGTATTCCAGCCCCAGGAGGTCAAGTCCCCGGAGGGAAGAAATGAGGGGCTCTGACTCTAGGAGAGAAAGAGAAGAGCCTGAGCACCAGAAAGATGAGAAAAGCTCCATAAGGAGAGATGATGCTGAGCCCAGAAGATCCAGCTCCAAGCCTGAACGATCATCAGGGAGCCGGAGAGAGTCAGCAGAAAAGAGGTACACTGATAAACCGGGTGTTAGTGATGCAGATCAATGCTATCACTGCAAGAAGACCGGACATTATCAGTATGATTGTCCGGAGCTCAGTGCTCGAGAGAGAAGATCGGAGAGCAAAGAGAGATCTCAGGGCATCAGATCGAAGAACGATGATTACTGAGGATTCCTCAGATTCAGATGGCCCAGAACGCCGATCCCCTGAACTCTTCTCCGATGAGGAGTATGATGATCTCTGCCTGATGGCAGATGATGAGGTATGTTCTTCTGCCTCTCCTCCTGATCACGCACCTGAGCTTAGCTCAGACTCAGCAAGAGGTCTCGACCTTCAGCTCGCCTTAGAGCAATTGATGGTTGATTTTTTGAGGCTGCAGGAGACTCATACTCACACAGTGAATGTGAATGCACAACTGAGCGGTGAGAATAATCGACTCACCGAGTCCCTCATGATAAGGGATACTGAGGAAGTTGATAGCTCCTTGAGAGTTACGTACCCAAGTGTAGGTTGATTTCAAGTAATAAAATTTCTCGGGAGACCGAGTGTCGAACCACAGGGAGATTTGGAAGAAAAAGATATTATCTAGTTGAGAGGTTTAAATAAAGTAACAAAATACTAGAGCTTCGGGATTCCACTTTAGATAAAAATACTAGAGTTATGATCTTGGTTATCTTTGATAACTCAATCGAAATCTAACAATCAAGTGATTTCAATCGGAAGATATAACTTTGAGCACATATAATACTTTTGAAAAGTACCTTTAGAAATTCGAACAAGTTTATAAAATCAATAGTTGATATGTAAAACTAAGCATTTGTTGTGCCAATAAGTCTACAACAAATCAAAGTAATGACACATCAAAACCTCTCTTAAAAACTCTTCAAATGACTAAAGGATTAAAACTTTGAAAATCTTTATTGAATAACCAAGAACATTACTAATACTTTACTAAAGCTTCATCCCTAACTCTAGTAAAATATTTAGCTACTCATACTAATACAATAAGAACTCATATTTCTAAGAGAGATACTAGACTAAGATAGAAGGATTACAAGGAAAATGGGATGCCTTCAAGGGTTGCTAAAGGGCTCTTTATATAGGCCTCCAAATAGTGAATCATGGAGACTTTAGGAACCAATTCACGTGGCCTGTAAACATCAGTAATTTAATTGCCCTTTCTTTCTGAATTTCATCTTGACTTCTGAATGAAAGTTGTAGGCCGTTGGATTATCTTTCCAAGGAATCTAAGATCTCCAAAATTGGATCTCTATATTGTGAGTTATGACCATAATAGTGGAATTGGTAAAACTGGATTGTTTTTCTCCGCGAATTTATGGTGGTCTATTGAAAAACAGATATCTCAGCTTGCACAAAATCAACGCCTTTAATATTTCTACTGTGTCTTGATGAATTTCTTGGCTAACCAATGGATTTGGTCTTGTGTAAATTGGACTTTTGTGTGAATTATGGTGAATTATTTCCCAACATGTGTACTGAGATGGCGGAATTTTGAAGCCCTGCATTGATTGTCATTTTGACCATTGAAGCCGGAACTTTTGACACTTGAGCCCTGAAGACAAGTTGTAGAGCAACGAATTAGTGATCAAATACAACTGGAATTGGTTCAATTGGTTTAGTGAGGCTCCAGATACTGTTCAAATACGAAAATGTGTTTTGAGTCCAAACATTGGACAGAATTGGAGTCTTCACTTATGAGTACAAATACAATCCAAACATGTAAAATTGGATCACTAAAGTGTCTTAAGTATTTAGTACATTGTCTTAGGTGTTCATATCATAAAATTTGGATAAATATAACTCCACTTAAGACCTCAACAATATACAATGGACATAATGGTTAGGTTGAATTATACATATGCTACTTATTTAAATAGAAAACATAAATACTTATAACTAATTAGAAAGTGTGAAATTATATATAAATACGCTAAACAATACATTATAGTACACAAAATAATACACAAAATAGGTAAAATACATGCATACTTAAACGCTAATCAGAAGTACTGAGGTTATTAAACCTCCAAGAAGAGTTGCTTCATGCCTGGAATAGGCATGATGAAACTCCAATGGTGGTTGAAAGACTGAATGTTGTCATTTCCTCCCTGATCGAGACTCGTGATACAGATCGGCTCCTTGCTCAGGAACAACAGAAGATTGAGCGGATAGCTCTCAGGGGGATGTTCGAGGATGAGTGGCAAACTCGCCTTAGTTCTGAGCAAACTGCTCGGTGCCTTGAACAAACCTCAAGAGAGGCTGCTGATCGACAGCTGGTGCTTCAGTACACCGCTGAAATTGAGGCCATGAAAAAGCACAATGTGCATCTTGAGGAAAAGCTGGAGAAGTTACACAAATCTTCCCTAGTGGTTGATGAGTTAACGATTATCTCTCAGCATACTGATGGTGCAAAAGCAGGGTTGGGCTATGATGACTCGAAGAACCCTATGGACGAGAAAAAGAGAGCTGCTTCAGGGAGAAACTCTCAGAAAGTGTTTGTCCCTGCCCAAACTGGTGACAATAGCTCAAGTGTTGCTCACCAGGACAAAGGCAAAGGGAAGGGGAAAATGCATGTTGAACCTGTCAGGCAAAAGGCTGAGGAATCCAGGCCAAAACCAAAGGGAAAGGCTAAGGTTCCTCACACGGAGCCGAGGAAGACGGACCAAGGGAAACCCAAGGCTCAGCCTAGGAATCCTCAGGCTGCAAGGAATTCTGCCCCAACTACTACTCAGGCTCAGCTTAAGAATACTCAGGGCGGAAGGAATTCGGGCCCGAGGAAACCTCAGGCAAAGCCGAGGGATACTGAGGTCCAGAGGCCTCAGCCAGGGCACAGGGCCCATCAGGAACGTCCCAATCCTCCTCGGAGAGGGACTAACCAGGTGACCCCTGAAGGGCGACGGAGACCTGACTCCGATAACGCTCAGGCCAGACCTCAAGTGCCTAGAGATCAGGCTCAAGCTGCTCCTTCTCAGGACAGACCTCAGCCCAATGCACCCAAGCCAAGGAGGAACAAGAGGCCAGCCCCCAAGAAGAAATCCATGGCTCCTGAACCTCAGGCTGACACCCATACACCCTCAACTTCCAAGGCACCTAGAAAGAAGAGGACTGTGTATGTTGATGTTTCAGGGAGACAGGTTTACACTTCTGATGCCATCAGAATTGTTAAAAAAATCTGGATCCCGAAGGGTATGGCTGACATTGTAGGACCCAATACTAGATGGGTACCTGAGGCCTGATTCGTTTCAGGTCACTGCGGGCTATAAGAAGAGGAAGGAGGATCTGAAGAAGGATTGGTACCTGGATTCAGGCTGTTCTAGGCACATGACAGGATTTCGTGTTCTCCTTCAGGACTATGTAGCTCAGGATGGCCCACAGGTTACCTTTGGTGATAACTCTAAGGGTTTCACTAGAGGGTTTGGTACTCTTGTAGTTGGTTCTGTTAAAGTGCTTAATGTATCCTATGTTGAGGGTCTTAGGCATAACCTGCTTTCGGTCAGTCAGTTTTGTGACCGTGGTTTTAGTGTAGAATTTACCTCGAATATATGCCTTATGAAAGACAAATCTACAATGCAGGTTCTTATTACAGGTGTCAGGAGAGGCAACATTTATTTTGCTGACTTTAAGAGCAGCTAAGAGTTATTCCGAACTCAGTTGGCTTTGGCATAAGCGCCTGAGTCATATTAACTTCAAGATTATTAACAAAATTTCTCGACTTTCTCTTGTAGAGGGTCTACCCAATGAAGTTTTTAGCAAACACCACGTGTGCGGAGCATGTCAGGAAGGCAAACAAACCAAAGCTTCATTCAAGGAGAAAGGTGCCTTCTCAACTGACAGAGTGCTTCAGCTCCTGCACATGGATCTTTTTGGTCCGATTACTCCTGTCAGCATGAATGGTAGGAAATATACCCTTGTTGTTGATGATGATTATTCCAGGTACACATGGGTTATTTTCTTGCTGAACAAGAAGGAGACTCAGGTCAAGCTTCCAGAGTTACTCAAGAAATTGAGTACTGAACAGGGTCAGAGCATCGTCAGGATCAGATCAGATCAGGGAACAGAGTTTATTAACTCTATTATAACTAATTTTTGTACTGACCTTGGCATTGCTCATGAGACTTCTGCAACTAGGACTCCACAGCAGAATGGAGTTGCTTAGAGAAGGAATCGGACCCTGAAGGAAGCTGCCTGGACCATGTTGGCTGAGTCAGGACTGCCCAAGAATTATTGGGCTGAAGCAATCAATACTGCTTGCTACACTCAGAACCAATCTATGCTGAACAAACAACATGCTCTGACACCTTATGAAACGTGGAACAAGAGGAAGCCTCGCATATCCTATTTCCATATTTTTTGGTGTAAGTGTTTCATCCTAAACAATGGGAAAGACCAGCTGAAAGCCTTTGATAGCAAGTCTGATGAGGGAGTGTTCTTAGGATACTCCCCAGTCAGCAAAGCTTTCAGGGTATATAACTGTCGGACCCTTTGTGTGGAGGAAACACCTCATGTTATGTTTGATGAGATTGCATCTGTGCGTAGAAAACAGGTTCCAAGTCTTGACACTGAGGGGGTTACCAAGAGGGTGACAAGACTGAGCCTGAAGCAAAATCCTGAGTTCAAGGTCAAGTTTGTCCATGCTCCCAAGGGATGGGATGATGATGACGATCAGGATGGACCTCAGGCCAACCCTCAGCAAGCCCCAGCCTCGGAGAATGTTGAGTCTCAGACGGAGGCACAGACTCAACCTGAGGTAAGGACTGTCGGTGATGATGCTTCTGCACCTGAGACAGTTACTGAGTCCAACTCTGTAGGGGGAAACAATGTCCCTGACACTGGACAACCCTCAGGGAATGACTCAGTGTCCCCTGTTCTTGCTCGTTCTTCTTCTTTGCCTATTATTTGCGAGACTAACGTTTCAGGATCAGGTGAGGGAACGTCAGCAGCTGCTCCCAGCGCTCCGATCAGCAGGAGGCATTGGATAGATGATCACTCATTAGCAGATATCATTGGTGATATCAATGAGGGGGTCAGGACAAGGTTGTTCCATGGCGAGAGTGCTATGTTCTGTTGTTTCCTATCTGATCAGGAACCTAAGAACATAGAAGAAGCTCTTGCTGATCCCAATTGGATCCTAGCCATCCAGGATGAGCTCAATCAGTTTGAGCGGAATCAAGTTTGGGAGCTAGTGGAGAGACCTAGGCGTTAACATGTTATTGGAATCAAGTGGGTCTTCAAGAACAAGAGGGATGAGAAGAATGTTGTTGTCAAGAACAAGGCCAGACTGGTGGCAAAGGGTTACTCTCAGGCCGAAGGGATCGACTATCATTAGACCTTCGCTCCGGTCGTAATGTTAGAGGCAATCAGGCTGTTCATAGCTTATGCAACGTTCAAGAAGTTCAAGGTGTATCAGATGGACGTGAAGAGTGTTTTCCTGAATGGAGTTCTGAACGAGGAGGTTTATGTGGAACAACCTCCTGAGTTCGAAGTTGATGATAAGCTGTATCACCTGAAGAAAGCACTTTACGGCCTGAAATAAGCCCTAGAGCTTGGTGTTATACTATCTCCCAGTTCCTGATAGACCACGGGTTTGTGAAAGGAACAGTGGACAGGACCCTCTTCAGGATATCCGAAGGGGAGGACATTCTCTTAGTCCAAATTTATGTGGATGACATAATATTTGGATCACCTAACCTGAGGCTTTGTGAGAAATTCTCCAAGCTGATGATGGGGAACTTTGAGATGTCAATGATGGGAGAGATGAACTTCTTCTTAGGTCTTCAGGTCAGGCAAACTGACTCCGGAATCTTCATCAATCAGTCCAAGTATGCGAGGGACTTAAGTCAGAAGTTTGGAGTTCAGTCCAGCAAAGTCTCACGTATTCCCATGAACACAAATGAGAAGCTGGATCCTGACAAGGAGGGGACCTCAGTGAATCAGACTGAATATAGGGTACTGATTGGTTCGTTATTGTACCTGACTGCAAGTCGTCTTGACATCACCTATGCAGATGGAGTATGTGCGAGATATCAGTCTGATCCGAAGAAGAGTCATCTAGAGAGTGCCAAAAAGATACTGAAATACCTGAAAGGTACAGTCAATTTAGGACTTTGGTATCCCTCTGATGACAACCTAGAACTGACAGGTTATTCTGATGCTGATTATGGAGGTTGTAGGATTGATAGGAAATCAACTACAGGCACATGTCAGTTTCTAGGGAGCAAACTGATCTCTTGGTTTTCCAAGAAACAAACAAGTGTTGCAACGTCTACTACTGAGGCTGAGTATATGGCGGCAGGCAGTTGTTGCTCCCAAATCCTTTGGTTGAAGTAACAACTGAGAGACTACCAAATAGAGGCTACTGAAGTCCCAATTTATTGTGACAATAACAGTGTCATAGCCATATCCCCAAACTCAGTCTTACACACAAGGTGTAAGCATGTAGACATCAGGCATCACTTTATAAGAGATCATGTTGAAAAGAAGGATATAAGGATGGAGAGGATCCCTACTGACAAGCAGAGAGCTGACATCCTGACTAAGGTTTTGCCTGAAACCAGGTTTGTTAAGCTGTCAGTAGAGTTAGGACTTCTTGACCCAGGTGTAGAGGATTCAGTATGAATCCTAGTTCAGGATTGAACAAGGTGGTCAGGAGGGATGACTAACTGAGGATCAGTTTGCAGAAAGATGGATGGCTTCTAGGGGGAACATACATCAGATTTAGGATCTTCAGGATCAGGATGGATTTAGGTTCAGGACACAGATTTCAGGACTTATCACCCTGATCAGTCTCACGAGGTATCAGTCAGGTTACTACACTTGACTGATTGGTATGTATTATTTAACCTTTTCTTTCATGATGACTTGCTTGCATCATTTCTGATTTAGTCTGACACCACATCAATCAAGGGGTTTTGAACTCGCATCCCAGTCGTCTATTCATTGTTCAGTTTTTATTAAATGCAATAATTGGTATTTATTTCAAACATCCTCTGACATGCATTTAATGCGAATGTGGGCTGGAACAAGTTTCGATAAAGTTTTGAATTATTAACTTTGAAAACTAAATTTGGCAAAGATTTTATTCCGGATATACCACTTAATCTTATCCGTTGAATTTCAAAAGGCTTTTAATCCACTCCGTTCATTAAAACTGAATTTTTGGGTATAAAAGGAAGGTTCATTCATTTTGCACACTTTGTGCACTCATATTTTCCTAACCCGATTTCTCTGCAAATTTATCTGCCCTTTCTTTTCATCCATGGCTTCATTCACCAAACCCTTCATGTCTGCTGCTGAGGAAAAGAAATTCCATGCTGCAATTTCATTTGTGGAATCGAAGGTAACATTTGAATGGTTTGTTGACTTCTCTCACCGATCAACCATTAATGAACTTAGCCAAGTATATGGAGCCATAAATGCTGCTGGACTTTACAACTTTGTCTCAATTAAGCCTGCCAAGACTTGCCCCCATCAGATCGCCGCTTTCTATGTGAATCTTGCCCAGAAGGATGATGGTAAGTGGGAATCAGTGATTCCACTCAGAAGGACAGTTGAGAAGGAAGGCAAGAGAGTCGTTCAGCACTTCTTTGAGAAGGTGAACGTAAAGGATCTGATCAGACGGACTTACAGGCTTCCTCACTCCACTGACAAAGAGCAACTATCTGATCCTTCTGTTTACAAGCTTGCAGGTGAACAAGGATGTGCTGACACCTACCTGATCGAAGCTCAGGAGATTTTTGGAAAGATGAACAAAAAGCTGCTGAAGCCAGCCTACAAGCTGATGTTTGAAGTTGTTGTGCAAATCATCATGGGCTTTGTGGGTGGCATGGAGCAAATCTCTCAGCCAAAGATCAGGGTGATGGCTGCAGTAGTTGAAAATGCCAGGTGGATTGGGAAGAGTACTTTCTCCAAAGGTTGATCCAGGAGTCCAAGAAGGTGGAGAGAAAAGGTGACCAGATCTTCTTTGGAAAGAATCCACATTTCGGTTCTAGGCTATCAGTTATGCTTCAGAACCTGCCGTTTGGAGATGTCGATCAGGAGGGGTTGGTCGACTTCAAGGATAAACATATCCTCTTCCAAAATTCAACCTAAAGTGTGAAAAGGATGAATGATACCGAAATAAAGAAGGTCAAAGGGAAGGGCAAGGCTACCAGTTCGAAAGCTCAAGAGGAACCAGCAAAGAGAGCCCCCACGAAGGTGAAGGTGAAGGGGATTACTATTGCTGAACCAACTGAGAAGAAGACCATGTTGGGGGATGAATCTGATACTGAGTCAGATGCCCCAGAGCCGAGAACTGTAACTGTTGCCAAGTCCATGCCGTCAGTTCCAACACCGTCAGTAACTCTGGTTACTGAAACCCCAACTGAGCCGGAGGTGACTCAGGAAGCTGAGAAGAATCCTCTTGAGGAGGTGACTCAGGCTCAGTGGGAACCTGAACCTGAGACAGGAGGCCAAGTTGGTGAAGAGGTTACTACTGGTCAATCCGAAACACCATTCAGGACTGATCAGGAGGTCGCTGACACCAATATCATGGGGGTGGTTCAAGAGGTGGAGGAAGAGCATGGCGAAAAGAAAGCTCAGGCGGAGCCTGGCATGGAAGCTGAGGAGGAAGTTGTTGATGCCCAGGAGGGGCAAGGGAGTTCTGATGATGGCTCGGAGGAGCATCAGGAAGGTGAGGGCATGGAGGCTCGGGAGGAGCTCCATGATGAGGATGTGGAAGACAACCAAGGCAGAAAGTGGGCCGTATCAAATGACGAAGAGTCAGAGTCTGATCATCAGGAGGAGGTCCCATCGCCACCTCAACTGACTCCTTCTGAGATGGATGCTCGTTCCCAAGACATCTATTTCGTCCATCAGCACCTATTTGATCTAGATCACTTTTATGGTGAGGATGTGATTCAACTCAGGACTCTGGTACTCATGAGGAGGGCCTCATTTCCATAGCTGGCCTTGCTGATTGAGGCCAAGGGAGTTGACTGGCTCAGGGATCAGGAGCAGACTCTTTGTGACAGGTTTGATATTCGTTCATATGCCCAAGTTTTGACTAAGGAAGATTACATCAGGGTTGTCAGGGCCCACAATCCTCAGACCAACCCTCCTACGGAACTGGCGATAGTTCCAGTAGTTGGGGAAGGTGTGATCTCAGGAGGAGGTGTACGTGTCGATGACGCACTCCTAGGGGCCGGGACTGCTGAGGCTCACGGAGAGGCCCCACTGTCAGCATCCGCCAAGCCAAAGTCCACCAGGAAGAAGAAGTCCCGAACCATTTTAGTGGGAGTGTCACTGATGGGGAAGAACATTCTGGAAAAACTCGATCGTCAGCGTGAGAAGATAAAGAAACTTACGTCTGAGTTGGCCAGTGCTAGGAAGGAATCAGTTGATAGATTCCTGAGCATTGAACAACAACGATCATCTGAAGTCACTACTAACTAAGTTCAAAACATGATTAATTCATCCTTGAGTGGCTTTGATGACAGGATAAATGTGCTTATTGATGAAGCACTGAAGGGGTAGGAGGCCCAGGTCAGGAAAGTGGCTCAGGAGGAGGCCAAAAAGGTAGATGACACACTTATGGCCAGGTGGAGAGAGGGTCAGAAAGCTTCTAAGGACGCATGGAATAAGTCTCTGAATACAATGCTTACTGAGAGCCTTACAAGGAAAGAAGAACTTACTGCCATGCGGAAGGAGTTTGAAAGTCATTTGTCAGAAAGCCTGATCAGGACGGAGAAAGGTGATCAGGTGGCCAAGGACTTGAAGGTGGTGGCGGACCAGCAGACATCTCAGGGGATCCTGATTCAGGACATTCATAAGAAACTAGATGAGGAGGATCGGACCTCTGATGCTGCCAAAAAGGGGGAAGGGAAGGCTCCGAAAAATCCAAAGTCAAAGGTTCAGAAACGGAAAGCTGATGTCTCAGTGGAAGACCTGATGGAGGAATGTGAGGAGCAAAGGTTCCCTGGTGATCCCATCATTGAGGGGAGGAAGAAGACAAAGCAACTGACAGTGGAGACTGCTATGCAGGTCAGGAGTCAGGCTACTGAACTCCAAAAGCTGAAGGAACAGATGGTTGTGCTGAAGGAGAAGACTGGTCCTAAGAAGCCCAACCCTAAAGCTGGCAAGAAGAAAGCAGTTGCTGCGTCTAAGAAGAAGGTAGATGCTCAGGATCCTGGCCCCCTTACATATGAGTACGTGGACAACTTTGTCCCTCGTGAACTGAACGACAAATGGATACCGATCAAGAAAGAGTTCATTGATAAGTAGTATATATATGGGCTTTGGATGAAGTGCAAGGATCAGGACAAGAATGTTATATTCTCTGACTTGATGGCCATTAATTATGCTGACATCTGGTCTAAGATAGTTGCGTATGCTGATCGAGCTCACTATCAGATCAAGGCTCCTGAGAACATTATCTACATGCCTCCGACCCTCGGCATCAATCGCCATCTTGACCGGAACGCTATCCTTAAAGAAATATCATCAGTGGCAAGTAGTTCCAGTGCTCTCGAAGATCCTGACCAGAATCATGCTGCAAATATGAGAGTCCTTGGGAAGTATAGACTGACCTTGGAAAGATGGGATGATGAAGACTGAAGATTAATTTATCAGGATCGATGTTTCATGAATACCTTTAGTAATAGTTTCATGACTCTTTGTACTTAACTCCTATGTCAATGAAACTATTTATATTCCTGAGACAACACCTCGTTGACTCCTGATTTACTTTTCTGTACTTTATCAAGAACTGTACTAACCCTTTCCTGTTTCCATCTTATAGAACTAAGGACCTGAAATGTTTAAGGTTCCTGAACTGAATACTGAGGTTTCAGTAACTTGTTTAGATGGTAGAATTTTTCTAAGGGTTTTGCCATCATCAAAAAGGGGGAAATTGTTGGGACAATCTGAGTGTTTGGATTAGATCCCAAAACCCCTTGATGAATTCGCCTATGTATAGTTCATCAGGATGCTAGTTTCAGGATAGTCAGGTTAGAATGGATTTTCTATTCACAGGTATTCAGTTCAGGGGGAACGTGCTGAAGATTGAAGACTGATGGTGATGTCCCAAAAGTCCGAAGTCAGAAGCATCTCCAACCCTGGAGGTCAAGATCATCCTGAAGATGATCAACCTGAAGCTGAACCTAAAAAATCTGGAAAGAGTCCTGAAGCTGCGTAGAAGCCATCCTGAGGACAACCACTGATCTTGACTAAACTAAGTACACTAAGAATGCTCAGGGAGGTCGCTATCAGTGAGGGCACAATGTAACCTTGATTAGGCTGAACGTCTTACTGATGCTTATAAGTCCTGACTTGGGCCTAGTATCAGTTTACCTGATACTTGTAAGTCCTGAGTCCCAAAGGTTACACGTGCAATGGAAGTCTGAGAAACAAAAGGAATGTCAGTATCTCCAACATAAGACAAATATTTATTCTGAGTAAAGAACGAGCAACTCAGAGTTATAAATGTACGAGGATCAACAAAGTCAAAGTCGACAAACTAGCCGTTCGAAAAATGACCAGTGAGGAGACGACACGTATGTACGGAGAATGCGAGCATTTAATGTTTCTCAGAGGTGCAGGCGGCGGATCGGATTTTTGCCATACTTAGTATGGACTTTGTCAGACAAGGACAACCAAACCTGCACCTACCTAAAATAGGAAGGTTTGAAACGGATCTCCTCCAACGGATCTATTTCAAACATCCCTATAAATACAGAAGACCTTGCTCCCATTCAAGGTTACGGGAAATTTCCAAGTGAAAGCATTCTCATGATTCCATGCACTCAAAGCTGATTTGAAGCAACACTCTGAAGTTCTAAATTTCCCTAGTGTTGTAGTAGGAATCCATTCTGTATTTTGCTTAGAGTATTGATCCTTTCATTAGATTTGTTTCGTTAGAAGGATCAGCACGCAATAGTTGGAAACGTGAATACCAAACCCCTCAGTTTGTGAGTTGGTTGGTAGGAAGGACTGGGACTTGTAAAATGCCCAGGGGACGATTCCTTAGAGAGGAAGAAGGTTACTCGTATCCCTTGGCACGTAAAAATCAAGTACCTATCCTCAGTGGTAGAGGGTAGCCTCCTGTTAAATCAGGTCATGGATGTAGGAGTTGGTTATCTCTGAACCACGTTAAAAATGTCCCCTTTGTGCTGATTTACTTACTTGCTCAGGATCATATTGTCATCACACTAAACTGAGCATACTTGCATTGTTTTCAAACTATCAGGACTGAATTCTTCATCCTGATCATTAAAACTGTGCACCAGCCTTAAACACGTTTTCCCTAAGAAAATACTGATGAGTTTTCAGGAACTAAAACGAGTAGAAACTTAAGGGCTCACATTCCGCACTAACTCTAGCTTATTGAGATAGCTATCCAACTGACTTGCTTCCGAGCTGTCAGTAGGTGGGTTATCTCTACTGAGCTTCTGAGAGCACACTCTGACTTAGCCTATTTGGTTCGTTGCTGATCTGTCCCTGCTGCCCCTGAGGACCATCAGTTTAACTGAACACATCAGGATCTTCCTGGCTAAGTCTGAAAGAGTATTTTCAGGAGATTTTCGGGAAAATCTGACATCAGTGTATTCCCCCCCATACACTGATTTACTCATTTCGGGACCAACAATTCATTTATTTTTATAGAATAAATATTTTAGTATAATATAAAAAGTAAAATGTGTATTATTATAAGAATAAATATTAGTTTTTAACAATTATATTATTTATTTTTATAGAAATAATTATTTTCATACAATAACACGTGTAAAATAGTAAAAAGTGTATTACTACATGATTCAATATACCTAGATATTAAAGGGTAGATAAATAAATAACAAACACATATTTATTCTTATAAAAACTTATTTTATACATAAAGTAACACACATTTGCACATATAGTAACACAAACTGGGGAGCAAATGTGTGTTACAATTAGAGTCAATGTATGTTACTATCATATAAAATATTATTCTTTTTACATAAATTTATTTATTTTTATTGAATAAATATTTTAATATAATATAAAGAGTAAAATGTGTGTTCACAAATATATTATTTATTTTTATAGAAATAATTATTTTTTTCATATAATAACACATATAAAATAGTAAAGGGTGTATTACTACACGATCCAATATACCTAGATTTTAAAGGGATGATAAATAAATAACAAACACATATTAATTCATTGTTTAACTGAAGTATATTGTTTGATTGATTGGATGTAGGTTATACACACTTGTAGATGTTTATTTAGAGTTCATTTGATTCAATGGATAAGATAAATAACTCAAGATAGATTAGACAAGATTATAATCTAGAGATTATTATCTAGAAGTTAAATAGTATATTTGGATTGATGGATTAAGATAATTAGTAGTGTAAGATAATTTCATTTTGAATGTTTGGATTGTAAGATTAATAATAAAAACATATGCAATTGACAATTTTGCCTTCTATATCATAAACAAAAATAAATTGAATTATAGTTCTTCTTTTCAATATAAGGGGAGTATTTTAGTAAAGATAAAAACAATGGATTATTATCACACTTCTTCCCTAAAATAATATTATCTTCTATTCATAAGATGATTGAATTTTAGTTTTGGGCTTTTTATTAATCTTGAGTTTTTGTCCATTAAACCAAACATCAAATTAGATAAAATAATTTAATTTATCTTAGCTTATCTAACGAACCAAATGAGGCCTATAGTATACATATTAACTGAGTATACTCATCAAAAGTTGAATAAACATATAAAAAAAATCCAAAGATTATTTACCCTCATGTAGCAACCAAATCGTGCACCCATACATACATATATATATATATATATATTGATCGATAAAAGTTAATTGTTAGTAGTTAGGTTAGTACACCAAGTCTCCAAACACTCCAAGAATATCTCCAAGCCAACCTTATATCTCCCTCCTAATTCATTCCCAAAGGGAATCGAATCCGGATCACTGATGCAGCAGTAGGAAGCATAAACATATAATCCGTTGATTCAATTCTATGAATGCCAGAAAATATGATCTTCGTGATTATAATTACTAATCCGTTGATTCACTCATGAATACCGAAATAAAAATTAATAAGATCACGAATAAAAGGGACTTAAACCCAATTCAATTCAATAATCAAATCAACTCCCTTTACAATAGGCTTGAGACGCCTATTTATATACTAAACGAAATCCTAATAAATCTAACCAAATCAATAAATGATACTAAAAATCCTAATAAATCCAATCAAATCATTAAATATCTCAACAATAAGGAAATATAATATATACTATTATTCTATATCTACATCATTCTCTTCCGCTTCGAAAGATTTGTCCTCGAATCTGTTGGAATCAGTAATTTAAGCAGCAAATTGGAGGCAAAAACATGATCCTAAACAAAAATTACAAAATATCAAGTCAGAAACCAATAACTTCCTCCAAGATATAATCGAAATTGAGAATCAATGTTTCGAATTAAATGTTAAACTGATACTACTTATATCCTAGTTTACTTTAGTTAGATGTTAAATTGATACTACTTATATCCTAGTTTACTTTATATTTCAACCACCCTTCTATCACTCCCAACCCATGTACCCAATTCCACAATAAAAAATTAACAAAAGGATCTCATACCACCATAAAGTATGTAAGATTGCATTTGTTTGTCGCTACATGATAATGATGCTTCCTTTAACCTTTCTTGTTGTTCTCTGCTTTTGACATATGGACTTGAATGATCAAAAGTCATAGCTATCTGAGCAAGTCGTTGTGCTGCTTCTTGTGCACCTTTTCTGGTCGAACAGAATATCAGAGCAGATTTTCCTCCAGAGAACTGCACGAGGAGATCTACAAATTAATGGCTTCAGTTTAGTACAAAGCTGGGGTCTCTAAAATACTCTACCTAACCAAACTAGCAAACTGTCATAGAAAATGCCAATTTTATACTGCAACTGAGGTTTTCAGGCTTAACAAAAATGTAGTTCTGGAGACGCTGAATAATTCAAACAAAGAATTTGTTGGTCTCAAAAGCAGGTTTTAGAATTAGAAGACCCTGAGTCAAGTCTAGAATGGGGGGTTTGAATAGACTTGAGGGTTTTCAAAACTTTTTACAATTTTAGAGCAATTTTAAAAACAGCAGACAATTTAAAGATCGTCTGGTTTTGAAAATTGTGCGCTGTGTAGTTTGAATGCGGAAACGTTTTTGATGAAAACCTGATTTAGAGAAAGGTGCACAAATAAGAGCAGAAAGTAAATAACACAAGACACAGGAATTTATAGTGGTTCGGACAAATGTCCTACTCCACTCTCCACAATCCAACTAGAATTGTGGGGCTCTCCACTAACTTTACTCACTCACTCACTCACAAACTTCGAGAGTACTACTCTCTTACAAACAGTCAATGCTTCAACAGCGATCGACTTCTAACAGCTTCTACAAAGCTTACAAAAGATAAGTATGAATATAGGGTGTTGAGTGCGAGTAATGATTTTGACAGAGTTTCGGCAAGCTTAAAATGCGTGTAAAATCCATTTTTGAAATCATCACTGTTACTCTAATTTATAGGGTCAAATAACTAGCCGTTGTGATAGACTAGAAATCTGATATCCTATAATCTCGCATTCAATCAATCATGAGAATTGATTGAATCTTCGATCTTGATTCCCATAAATATTCGTGATCCACAATCAACCAAGTTTGTCCCCTTGATTGATTGATCTTCTATTCTGGGAATCTTCCTTCTTGTGTCGCAAGTCAACCCTTAAAATGATTACGAAGAATCTGGGCGAGGCACAAGACTCCAGCTGATCTATCTCCTCAGCTGGTGTACGGTTTGCTTGTACTTGGACCTCAGCTGATGTGCAGGTCTGCTGATGTGCACCTCAGCTGATCATCTGGATCTCGTCTGGAGTTTCTTGATCCTTGGTCCTTGTCTTGTCTGCGACGTGCTCAGCTGATCAGCTGATCTTCTGATATCAGCTGATCTGCCTCTTCTGATAATCTCCTCTTGATACTCCAGTGTCAGCTGCTCAAGTCTTCTGTCTTCTAAAAACGGCTAAGTCTTCTTCTCTATGATAGCTTCGGATCTTCTAGGCAGCAAGGTTGATTTCCCCTTACTAAAACCTATCTAATCCTAACTACTCATCAGCTGACTAACAGGTTCAGTTGGTCCTATTACAAGCTAATTGGTTTATCATATCATCAAAACATCTAACAAGAATATCCTAATAAATTCCCCCTTTTTGATAATATCAAAACCAACTCAGCTGATCTCAACAGATAAGCATATTAAGTAAAGATCAACAGGACAGAAAAGAAGATCTTTATTTAAGATCCATTAGACAGAAAAATAAATGCAGCTGACAACAAGAAGTTGTCTGGAATAGTAAAGACTTCATTAACCAAAATAAGGAGTTACAATCAGAATAGAGACCTACCCTCAGCTGACTCAGCTGGACTAATACACTAGAGGTCTTCTGCTGTCAATTGGCACTTGCATCCAGTAAAGGAACCTCTTCTATATCTCCTTCAGAGCTGCCAGAGAGTTGTCTGAAAGGATTGGAAAGAACTGAGTCACCATCTGCAACCATATCTTCCTGATTTCTAGCCAGTCGATCTTCCCACTATCATCAGTTGGTGTAGGAAAATACTCTATCTCAGGCAACTCCAGGTGAACATCCACTTTGAGCATCACTTCAGTGATTGCCTTAGAGAAGATTGGAAACGTCTCCTTTAGCCAATCTCTGAACTCTGCATTCTTCTCCCTTTCTCCTCTGGTGTCTTCTCCTCTGAGAACATAGAAGTGGATTATGAGCCTTGCCTTTATAGTCCTCCAGAGATCAATAAGCTCGGCTGGCAGGTCCTTGCAAAACCAATCAATTGGTCTGTCAACCAAAGGTTCATTGGGATCACGTACGTACTTTCCAGCCTTTGACTTGCTACCCTGAGAACTCATCTTCCCTTGTTTCTTCAACTTCCTCTGATAGCGTCTCTCCAGCTCATCATTCATCTCCCGTTCATACCTCTTGTTTCTCTCTTCTGGAGTCTCCTTCTCAGCTAGCTGCAGTTCTTTGGCAAGTTTCTCATTAAGCTCAGCGTTCATGACGCGCTTCTTCTTCTCTCTTTCCTCAGCTACCACCTCTTGTCTCTGCAGAGCTTCAGCCATCCTCTGATCTTTTATCACCTGAGCCCTCTGCTGTGCCAGATTTCGAGTATTAACATACTCTTCTATGTTCTGGATCCTGGCTAACAAAACTCCACTATTTTCCGTCAGCAGAGCCTTTAGGGACTCCATCTCAGCTTGTAAGGTGGCAATATCAGCTGAGTTCTTCTCTTCCCCTTTTTTGATATCATCAATAGCAGATGAAGAGGGAAGGGAGGTGGGAAGCTTATCAACAACAGCTTTGAGATCTGCTTGACCATCCTTGCATTCTGCCACTTCTCTCTCCAGATTGAAGGTGAGCAGTCTGATCTAATCTGATTCAACAGAGAACGAGGCATTAGCATCATCAAGGAAGGCCTTGGCTTCTAGTTCGATCCTCTTGCGAGTGAAGAACAGCTCCTTTCTGGTGACATATAATCCATCCTCAAGAGCATCCCTCAGCTTATTCCGGTGATCCAATAACACTTGGTGGACGTGTGTCTCAATCAGTGAGGGAGCAGCAGACTTAGCAGCCAGCAGAGTGGCTTTGACTTCCCTGATATGATCATCAAAATAGTCTTTTAGTTGATCTAAAATTTCAGGAGTCACCTGATCAGCTGGGTTGATTTCGAAGTTTTCTGCTGGAGGAATGAATTCTGACTCTGCTATTTCCGGGCAATCCAGTGCAACACCATCTTTGAGCAGCAGAGCTCGTGCAACCTTCCGAAGACCTTCGGGCGAGGTCAGCTGAGATGGTTCCTTAACCTCCAAGGCATCCATCAGAATTTCTTCCCACTCTGTGAAGGCAGCTTCACCCATCTCCTTCACTAATTCCAAGAAGAATGTAATGGGGCCCTCTCTTGCCTGAGCCCATGCTAGACCATAAGCCAGCAGGTCTTGGTAAGCTGGGTAGGGGTTAAGCTCTGGGATGTATAGGGTAATGTGGGCTAGGGCAGTGATGATCATCCCTCGTTCAAGAGGCCCTTTTGAACGAAGGTGAGATAAACGAGCTTGTTGGGCCATTTCAGTGGGGGAGTTGGGAGTATCGAGGTTAATGGGTTCGGTGTTAGATGGTTGGGGATCAGCTGAAGGCTCACCAGAGGCAGCTAACTTCTCTGGTTCATTGCCAGCTGGGATTTGTGAAGATGAGGGGTCAGCTAATGGTGAAGGTGGGGCAGAGGTGTGAGGGGTTTGGGATTCATGGTGGGATGGGGAGGGTGAGGATGTGTGAGGGTGGTTAGATGATGGAGTAGGTTGGGCTGACCTGATAGGTGAGGCAGCAATGGGTGTATCTGTTGATGATGCCTCCTTAGATGAATGAATCACCTCTGTTTCAGCAATTGATGGCTCTGCTGACTCCTCCTCGTCTGACTCCCTTTCTTCTTCACCAGAGTCAGAGACAGTCTTCTCCTCTGAACCAGTCTCCTCGGCTGATTCCTCCTCAACTGATTCCTCATCTGCATCAGAGGACTCATCAACCAGCAAAGTGGCTTTTGCAGCTGATGAGGTAGCAGCTGGAGACTTCTTCTTCAAACTGCTCAATGGAGCAGTATCATCCTCATCATCATCATCATCAAAGGACAACTTCCTTTGAACTGGGGTAGAATCCCTCTTGGTCTTCTTACTTTTCTTACCCCCACCAGCAGGCTTTGAAGCCTTCCTCTTCTGCTTCCTTCCAGTACCAGCAGAAGGACCTGGTGCAACTGCTGCTGGATCAGCTTCAGAATCTGAATCAACAAGTCCAATGACATCGAGATTGCTTCCCCTAAGGAACTTGGTGTGATTGTAATCAACAATCCACTCTTTATCCCACTTATGTTCTGGCATCAGATGTCTCAAGATTATAGTAATCTTGGTAGTCATAGAGCACTTTGAATTCAGCTTGTAGATCTGCTGACCGTTCACAACATCAGCAGCACATCTCTTGGACTCCTGCTCCAAGCGAAACCACAGCAGACTTATCCAATCTGCTTGAGCTCCATCAAGTATGGTACGAGCCACACATAGGCGGAGTTTGGTCAAGGCATCCAAAATCCCCTGCTCTGCGAGAATAACCTTATTCACGACGTCCATCAGAAAATGATACCTTCTTCTCAGCATATTCTTCTTCAGTTTTGAGGTTTTGTTCCACTGACTACTCCTTGCCATCATCTGGAATGTAATCAGATGTTCCGATTCCTTGTAAGTGTGGGGAAGAACACCAGTGGATGAAAGCCAAAAGATTCCAGCAGCAACATCTTTGGACAGAACTATTGGCAAGCCATCTACAAGTGATCCGATAGAGTTATCGCTGAACTGCGCCTTAAGCTAGAAGTGAAAGGCGTAGTAGTTAAGGGTCTTGTTGTGTGGTGGCGTCAAGGAGACGAAAGTCCAAAGATTCTGAGATTGAAGCATGTCCAGAATCTCCCTAATTTCTGGAACCCGTGTCGTCTCAAAATCGACACACATCTCAGCATACATCTTCTCGAGCATCTTCTTCATCGCTTTGTTATCCATAACTTCAACACAAGGATTAAAAACACAGAGAGATTTGCAAAGAAAATAGAGTAGAAGATAGAGACATATTGAAGCGAGAAAGTTTTTAGAGAGGGGGTAAAAGGGCATTTATACGAAACGAGAAGAATGAGCAGTTTTTCCAAATTTAAAACCGATCAATATTGATCGTAGATTGTTATATTGCATCACATAAATCAAGGGTCCAGATTGAGTGACCTTTGAGAATTTTTGGGGTGATGCGTAAGTGTCAGGTTTTCGAAAAGGTTTTTGGCCGCCAAAAATTCTGCCTTTTGGTAAAAAGGTAATGATTAAAGTTTTTGTGATGTAATAAGGGCGGTGAGAAATTAATTACCACTAACACTTTATTTTGGAAAATGTAATAAATCACCAAATTTTCGAAAAGGAAAGATTTGATTGCCAATTTTCTTAAATAATTTTAGAAATTAGGGATTTATCAAATTTTAGAAAAGATTCTTATATTTCAAATCGATAATCAAAAAATATAGAAGGAAAGTACTTATCGAGTAGCTGTCTTGGCATGATCAGCTGATAAGATGAATCCTCTTGAAAATCTTTTCTGCTCATCTGGGTCCTCTGTGTCAGCTGACATAGGTCAGCTGAGGTGAAATGGTCTTATCTGTTGGGACAATCTGAGTATTTTGATTAGATCCCAAAACCCCTGATGAATCTGCCTAAGTACAGCTGTTCAGGATAAAATAGTTCAGGATAGTTAGGATAGAAATTCAGTACAGGAGGAACTTACTGAAGACTGAAGAATATTGGAGTCGACCCAATTTACTGAAGTCTGAAGTATAATCCATCCTGAAGGAGTCGGTCAGTCTTGCTGAAGATTGCCGGGGTCTGAAGCTGAAGATCGAAGCCTGATGATCCGTCCTGAAGTCAATCCTGAAGTACCATTGGCTGATGTTTCTACTGAGTACACTAAGCATACTCAGGACAGAACTTAGTCAGTGAAGAGTAAGTATAATCTATCAGTCTGTGCTGAATGCACTTAAGACCTGACTTAGGCCTTGGTTCAGTTTATCTGAACCATGTAAGTCCAAAGCAAAAAGGTTACACATACTGGGCTGAATAATCTGTCAGGCTGTGCTGAAGACACATAAGACCTGACTCGGGCAGTAGTTCAGATCACCTGAACCATGTAATTCCAAGACAAAAAGGTTATTTATGCTATGGGACAAGAGACAAAGAGAATGTCAGTAAGACTCAAATGAAGACAAACATTCAGACAGAGTTATTAACAAGAGATTCAGAGTATTGAATGTACAAGGAAGGACGAATGTCTGAAAGTCAACTAGCCGTTAGAACGGAGAGCCAATGATCTTTCGACACGTATGTACGGAGTCTGTGAAGCATTTAATATGGCATTTAATGCGTCTCAAAGTTGCAGGCGATGGGACAGACTTGCCAGAATAAGCATGGCGGTTAGGTCAAACAGTATTTCTAGCCTGCAACCACCCCAAATAGGAAAGATTTGATTTGATCTCCTCCAACGGATCTATTTTGAATCTTGCCTATAAATATGGAGAACCTTGCTCCCATTCAAGGTCAACGGGAAATTTCCAAGAGAAAACTCTCTAGAATCTAAGCTCTCAAAGCATACTATAAGCAACACTCTGCAATTAAATTTCCCTAGTGTTGTAGTAGGATTCACTCTGTATTTGCTTAGATCGATAGCTCTAATATTTAGCATTGTTTTGTATTGCTAGAGCTATCTCAGTTGGAAACCAGAATACCAAACCACTCAGGGTGTGAGATTGGTTGGTTAGAAGGACTGGGACTTGTAAAACGCCCATGGGTCAGTTCCTAAGAGAGGAAGTTGGCTACTCGTGTCCCTTGGCACGTAAAACCAAGCACCTATCCTCAGGGTTTTGAGGATAGCTTCCTGTTAAATCAGGTCGTGGACGTAGGAGTTGGTTATCTCCGAACCACGTTAAAAAGACCTTTGTGTGCTGATTTACTGTTTTGTTCAGGATCATAACTGTCATCATAATAAACTGAACATTCTGCATTGTTTTATCCTCAGGACTGAATCAATCATCCTGAATCATAATACGGTGCACTCAGCCATAACCATCAGTTTACTAAGCAATTCAGAGAAAATGCTTTCAGAAACTAAAACGAGTAGAATCTAAGGGCTCACTTTCCGCACATACTCTAGCTCACTGAGATAGTAGTCCAACTGACTCGCTTCTAAGCAGTCAGTAGGTTTGTTATCTCTACTGAGCTTCCGAGCACTTTACTCACACTCAGCTTATCTGGCTCGTTACTGAACTGTCCCTGCTGTCCCTGTGGACCTTCAGCATACTGAGTAATTCAGGAAATCTTGACTGAGAGTGTAAGAGCATTTTTCTGAGTCTTTCAGAAAAATCTGATATCAATGTATTCCCCCCCCATACACTGATTGTACTCGTTTAGGGACCAACAAGTGGTATCAGAGCAGTGGTTCAAAAGACCACTGACTTTGTTTACCAACAGTTTCTGAGGAGAAACTATTGGTGGTCTACTGAATAGATCTTGTTTCTGAAAACTGCATATCATGGCATCCGGCTCTAAACGCCTCGAAGGTAATCTTCCTAAATTCTCTATTGACAACTATGACTATTGGAAATTCAGGGTACTCGCACATCTCTATTCCATCCATGATCAGATGCCTCTGGTGATTGTGCAGGGTCCGATCAAGTTTATGAGGAATCTTCAGACGACCTGACCTGTTGCTGGCAATGTTCCTGTTCCAGCCGCCGGAGATGAAGAAGTGGAGAGGTCCGTGCTTAATTCTGATCAAATTAAGCAAATTGGACTGGATAATGTTGCCAAAAACATTATACTCCACACCATTGCTTACGAGAATTCGGTCAGGCTCATGCATCTGAGGACTGCAAAGGAGATCTGGGATGCTCTGAGGGAGATGAGTGAGGGATCAGAAAAGATCAAGGAGAACAAGAGAGATCTTGCTATCAAGAAGTTTGAAGCCTTCCGGATGTTAGAAGGAGAATCCATCGATCAGATGGAAGCTCGGTTAATTAAGATGATGAACGAGCTAGCAACCCTTGGGAAGGAGTTTCCCAAGAGGGAGGTGTCTTCTAAAATCCTGTACTGTCTCCCTGAAAGATGGGACACAGGAGTGATCTTACTGAAGAACACTCCGGATCTTACCAACATTACTCACTCTCACCTATTCTCAGAGTTAAAGGCTCTGGAATTCGACCTCGATAAGAGGAAGAAGAAGGGTGTTGTCAGTGAGGAAGTTAGTGAGGAGAAGACTCCTGAAAAGGAATAGAGCGTGGCTCTTAAAGCTACTACTGAGCCTGAGGCTGGATCTGGCTCTAAGTCTCTGAAGGACATGAACAAGGATGAGCTAGCCTTGGAGTACAGCCTGATGGCGCGGCATTTCGAGAAACTGAACTCTCAATTCGGAAGGTATAATAAATTTTATACTGACAGCCGTGATCGCAGGTACTCCAGCCCCAGGAGATCGAGTCCCCGAAGAGAAGAAAGGAGGGGTTCAGATTCCAGGAGGGATGGTAATGAGCCTGAGCGACAAAGAGATGAGAAGAGGAGAGATGATGAGCCCAGAAGATCCAGCTCCAAACCTGAACGATCATCAGGGAGCGGGAGGGAGTCATCAGATAAAAGGTACACTGACAAAAAGTTTGCTTCTGATGTAGATCAGTGCTACCACTGCAAGAAGACCTGACATTATCAGTATGATTGTCCGGAGCTCAGTGCTCGTGAGCGATAGGATCGGAGAGCATTGCTTGCTGAGGACTCCTCAGATTCAGATGGCCCAGGACCCCGGTTCCCTGAACTCTTCTCTGATGAGGAGTATGATGACCTCTGCCTGATGGCAGATGATGAGGTATGTTCTTCTGCCTCTTCTCCTGATCACGCACCTGAGCTTAACTCAGATTCAGCAGGAGAACTCGACCTTCAGCTCGCCCTAGAGCAATTGATGGTTGACTTCTCAAGGCTGCAGGAGACTCATACTCACACAGTGGATGTGAATGCGCAACTGAGTGGAGAGAATGATCGGCTAACTGAGTCTCTCAGAGTAAGAGATACTGAGGAAGCCCTCAGATTAGTACATCTTCAGGAAGAGCTGCTTCATGCTCGGAACAAGCATGATGAAGCTCCACTGGAGGTAGAAAGACTGAAAGGTGTAATCAGCTCGCTGATTGAGACTCGTGATACTGATCTGTTCCTTGCTCAGGAACAACTGATGATTGAGCGAATTACTCTTAGAGTGATGTTAGAAACTGAGTGGCAAGCTCGCCTTTGTGCGGAGCAAACTACTTGGGATCTTGAGCTGATCTCAAAAGAGAAAGCTCATGAAGAGTTGGTGCTTCAGTACACCACTGAAATTGAGGCCCTGAAAGAAACAAATGGGCATCTTGAGGTTAAGCTGAAGAAGTTATACACATCCACCCAAGTGGTTGATGAGTTAACAAGTTTCTCTCAGCTGACTGATGGTGCTAAAGCTGGGTTAGGCTATGATGACTCAAAAGACCCAAAGGGCAAGAAAAAGAAAGGTGCTTCAGGGAGCAACTCTCAGAAGAAGTTTGTCCCTGCCCTAACTGATGACAAGAGCTTAAGTGTTGCTCGTCAGGACAAAGGCAAAGGGAAGGAGAAAATGCCTGCTGAACCTGTCAGGCAAAGGGCTGAGAAACCAAGACCAATATCTAAGGGAAAGGTCAAGGCTTCTCATCCTGAGTCAAGGAAGACAGATCAAGGGAAATCCAAGGATCAGCCTAGGAATCCTCAAACTGGAAAGAATTCTGTCCCTAAGCACTTCTCAGGCTCAGCCCAGGAATGCTCAGGATGGAAGGAACTCCAGTCAAAGGAGGCCTCAGGCAAGGCCAAGGACTACTGAGGTCCAGACTCCTCAGATAAGGCACAGAGCCCATCAGGAGCGTCCCAATCCTCAAGGGAGAAGGACAAACCAGGTGGTCTCTGAAAGGCAACGGAGACCTGACTCCGGTAACACTCAGGCCAGACCTCAAGTGCCAAGAGGTCAGGCCCGAGCTGCTCCTTCTCTGGATCAAACTCAGCCCAATGCACCCAGGCCAAGAAAGAACAGGAGGCCCACCCCCAGGAATCAATATAGGGCTCCTGAACCTCAGGCTGACACCCATACACCCTCAACTTCCCAGGCACAAAGGAAGAAGACTGTGTATGTTGATGTTTCAGGGAGACAGGTTTACACTTCTGATGCTATCAGAATTGTTAAACAAATCTGGATCCCGAAGGGTATGGCTGACTCAGTAGGACCCAATACGAGATGGGTACCTGAGGCCTGATTCTTTTCAGGTCGCTGCGGGCTACAAGAAGAGGAAGGAGGATCTGATGAAGGACTGGTACTTGGACTCAGGATGTTCCAAGCACATGACCGGATTTCGTGATCTTCTTCAGGATTATGTAGCTCAAGAAGGCCCGCAGGTAACCTTTGGTGATAACTCTAAGGGTTTCACCAGAGGATTCGGAACCCTTGTTATTGGCTCTATCCGTGTACTGAATGTATCATATGTTGAGGGACTGAGACATAACTTACTCTCGGTCAGTCAGTTTTGTGACCGAGGATATAGTGTAGAATTTACATCTAACATGTGTCTTGTAAAGGACAAATCTAAACTACAGGTTCTGATTACAGGTATCAGGAGGGGCAATGTATATTTTGCTGATTTCAAGAGCAGTCCTCCTGAAACTTGTTTGGTTGCTAAGAGCTCCTCTGAGCTCAGTTGGCTTTGGCATAAACGCCTGAGTCACTTAAACTTCAAGATTATTAACAAAATTTCTAGACTCTCACTTGTAGATGGTCTACCCAATGAAGTTTTTAGCAAAGACCACGTGTGCGGAGCATGTCAGGAAGGCAAGCAAACCAAAGCTTCATTCAAAGTGAAAGAAGCCTTCTCAACTAACAGAGTGTTTCAGCTTCTGTACATGGATCTCTTTGGTCCAGTTACTCCTGTCAGCATAAATGGTAGGAAATATACCCTTGTTGTTGTTGATGATTATTCCAGGTATACATGTGTTATTTTCTTGCTGAACAAAAAGGAGACTCAGGTCAAGCTTCCAGAGTTACTCAAGCAATTGAGCACTGAACAGGGTCAGAGCATAGTCAGGATCCAATCAGATCGAGGAACTGAGTTTATAAACTCTATTATAACTGGCTTTTGTACTAACCATGGTATAGCTCATGAGACTTCTGCAGCCAGGACCCCTCAGCAGAATGGGGTAGCTGAAAGAAGAAATCGGACCCTGAAGGAAGCTGCCAGGACCATGTTGGCTGAGTCAGGATTGCCCAAGAAGTACTGGGCTGAAGCAATCAACACTGCTTGCTACACTCAGAACCGATCTATGCTGAACAAACAACATGCTCAGACACCTTATGAAACTTGGAACAAGAGGAAGCCTCGCATCTCTTATTTTCATATCTTTGGGTGTAAGTGTTTCATCCTGAACAATGGGAAAGACCAGCTGAAAGCCTTTGATAGCAAATCTGATGAGGGAGTCTTCTTAGGATACTCCTCAGTCAGTAAAGCCTTCAGGGTGTATAACTGTCGGACCCTTTGTGTGGAGGAAACACCTCATGTTGTGTTTGATGAGACTGCATCAGTGCATAGGAAACAGGTTCCGAATCCAGACACTGGGGGGGTTATCAAGAGGATAACAAGACTGAGCCTGAAGAATCCTGAATTCAAGATCAAGCTTGTCAGTGCTCCCAAGGGATGGGATGATGATGATGATGATCAGGATGGACCTCAGGCCAACCCTCAGCTAGCCCCAGCCTCAGAGAATGTTGAGTCTCAGACGGAGGCACAGACTCAACCTGAGGTACGTACTGTCGGTGATGATGCTTCTGCACCTGAGACAGTTACTGAGTCCAACACTGTAGGGGGAAACAATGTCTCTGATATTGGTCAACCCTCAGGAAATGACTCAGTATCCCCTGTTTTTGCTCGTTCCTGTTCCTTGCCCATTATTGTCGAGACTAATGTTTCAGGATCAGGCGAGGGAAAGTCAGCAGCTCCCAGTGCACCCGTCAGCAGGAGGCGGTGGCTAGATGATCACTCATTGGCTGATATCATTGGTGATATCAATGAGGGGGTCAGGACTAGGTTGTCCTTTGGTGAGAGCGCTATGTTTTGCTGCTTCCTGAGTGATCAGGAACCTAAGAGCATAGAAGAAGCTCTTGCTGATCCCAACTGGATCCTAGCCATGTAGGATGAGCTCAATCAGTTTGAGCAAAATCAGGTTTGGGAGTTAGTTGAGAGACCTAGGCGTCAACATGTCATTGGCACCAAGTGGGTCTTTAAGAACAAGAGGGATGTGAAGAATGTTGTGGTCAGGAATAAGGCCAGATTGGTAGCAAAGGGCTACTCTTAGGCCGAAGGAATCGACTATGATGAGACCTTTGCTCCGGTCGCAAGGTTGGAAGCAATCAGGTTGTTTCTAGCATATGCAACATTCAAGAAATTAAAGTGTATCAGATGGATGTAAAGAGTGCTTTTCTGAATGGTGTACTAAACGAGGAGGTCTATGTGGAACAACCTCTAGGTTACGAAGTTGGAAATAAGGTATATCACCTGAAGAAAGCTCTTTATGGCCTGAAGCAAGCTCCGAGAGCTTGGTATGATACATTATCCCAATTCCTGATAGACCACGGGTTCGTAAAAGGAACAGTGGACAGGACCCTCTTCCGGATATCCGAAGGGAAGGACATTCTCTTGGTTCAGATTTATGTGGATGACATAATTTTTGGATCTCCTAATCTGAAGCTTTGTGAGAAATTCTCCAAGCTGATGACTGGGAAATTTGAGATGTCAATGATGGGAGAAATGAATTTCTTTCTGGGTCTCCAAGTCAGGCAAACTGACTCCGGAATCTTCATAAATCAGTCCAAGTATGCGAGGGGCTTGATTCAGAAATTCGGAGTTCAGTCCAGCAAAGTCTCACGTATTCCCATGAACACAAATGAGAAGCTGGACCCTGACAAAGAAGGAGTCTCAGTAAATCAGACTGAATATAGGGCACTCATAGGATCCTTATTGTATCTGACTGCTAGTCGTCCTGACATCACTTATGCAGTTGGAGTTTGTGCAAGGTATCAGTCTGATCCAAAGAAAAGTCATCTAGAGAGTGCCAAAAAGATACTGAAATACCTGAGAGGTACAGTAAATCTAGGACTTTGGTATCCCTCTGATGACAACCTAGAACTGACTGTCTATTCAGATGCAGATTATGGAGGCTGTAGGCTTGATAGGAAATCAACTACAGGCACATGTCAGTTTCTAGGGAGTAAACTGATCTCTTGGTTTTCTAAAAAGCAAACCAGTGTTGCAACGTCTACTACTGAGGCTGAGTATATGGCAGCAGGCAGTTGTTGTTCTCAGATCCTTTGGCTGAAACAGCAACTGAGAGACTACCAAGTTGAGGCCACTGAAGTCCCAATTTATTGTGACAATAATAGTGCCATTGCCATATCCCAAAACTCAGTCTTACACACAAGGTGTAAGCATGTAGACATCAGGCATCACTTTATCAGAGATCATGTTGAAAAAAAGGACATCAGGATGGAGAGAGTCCCTACTGATAAGCAGAGAGCTGACATACTGACTAAGGCTTTGCCTGAAACCAGATTTGTTGAGCTATCAGTAGAATTAGGACTCCTTGACCCAGGCTTAGGAGATTCAATCTGAATCTCTGATCAGAATGCTCAAGGTCAGGGGGAATGACTAATATGGACTCAGGATGAAGAAATCTCAGAGAGATTGTGAATGGTTGTAAGGGGAACATTCAGTATGAAAAGGATAATCAGTATAGACTAACTAAGATTCAGGACACTGAACTCAGGGCTTGTCATCCTGATAGGTCACTTGTGGTATCAGTCAGAATACAAATCTGACTGACTGGTATGTTTCCTGTTTTTTGTCTAGTCATCAGATATTGCGTGCATCATCCTTGATACTGTTTGTTGTATTGTCAAATCAATTTAATTTGTCATTTAATCCCAGCCATTCATTTAATATTCGGTTATTATTTAATACAATTTATTTGAATTAAATACGGACATGCTATAATGTGCATTTAATGCACTGTGGGCGGTAACAGTTTTCGATAAAGTTTGACCAATTACTTTTGAAAACCGAAAAGGCTCCATGCATTTCACTTTTTGATCTTGACCATTGAATCTCATAAGTCATTATTTTCTGAGCCATCCGATTAAAACTGAAATTTAGTATAAATAAGGGAAGTGCTCATCATTGCAATCTTTATGCACCCAAATCTTTTCCTAATATATTTTCTCTGAAACCCGATTTTCTTCAAAATCTCCAACTTAATCCATGGTGTCTCCTTCGGTGGACTCATTCTTTGGGAATGTCTTCCATCTCAGGAATGAGATCCACTACGAGCCCTTTGGGGATTTTTCTTCTAACCACCCCGATATCTTGCCTGTGCAAGAATTATATGAAAATGCAGGTCTTCTGCAGTTTATCACAGCAAGACCCCAGAGACTCCATCCCAGACTTATTGTTGCTTTCTACCTCAAGATGGCACAGAACAAGGATTCCCAGGAGTGGGAGACTTGCATTCCATTGTCTTCCTGTGTGAAGGGGAAGGATGGAGAAGAGAAAATGACTAGGAGGTGGGTCACTCTCAACATCAGGGAGAAGATTAAGGAGGTTTTTAATCTTCCCCGCTCTGGACGAAGCCCGGTTGATTACGGGTTTGGGAACGAGAAGGATTTTCTCCAGTCTCTCTGCGATGGAGATGTCGTCCTGAGGTCGGGTCTCAATAAATCAGTCCTGAGGACTGAGAATCGTCACTTCTTCGACCTGACAAGTCAAGGAGTGATGGGGATTGTCGGAGGATTGGAGCAGATCTCCAGACCGAAGCTTTATACGATGATGGCAATCTCTGACGCATCAGTGCACAATTTTCACTGGGAGGATTACTTCCTCCAATTGCTGGTAGCTGAGACCAGCAAAATCAAGTATTCGCCGGAGGGTTAGGCGACGTTCGAGGCCAAAATGCACTTTGGCACCAAGATCTCACTGATTTTGGAAACCCTGGATCTCGGGGACGTTGATCAGGCCCAGTCGCTCGAGATTCCAGCGAAGATTGACCTCTTCAGGGCTTACTCCGCTGATGCTGGCGCAAAGAGGAGACCGAAAACTCTGAAGAAGAAGGCTCAAGCGCGCACGACTAAAGGTGTCAAGGCTCAGGCGAGCAAATCTTCAGAGATTTCTATTCAGAAACCAGCGGAGGACAAACCCAAGCCTTCTAGACCCAAGCAACAGAAACTGAAATTTCTTTATTCAGGGTCAGCAGAGCGAGAGAAGAAACTCGTGGAAGAGAGAGTTGCTGAAGAAGATGTTCAGCATGCAACTCCGGAGAAGGAACCGGCTCAGGCCGCTCTTGACATTGCTCCCATTACTTCTATTCCGGACGTTGCATCCCCGGATCCTGATCAACTGATTCTCAACATCGCCTCAACCTATCAGAGTTTGGAGAAGGATCAGGATGAACCTGCTAAGGAAGGAGGAGTTGAGCAGGAGGCTGCTGAACCAGTTCAGGCTGAAGCCCCATGGCCATTCCCTGCGCCTGATGAGAACACATTGCCCGATTTCGAGATTGTGGCAAGGGGAACTGCTGTGGATATGGTGGAGAGGAGGTTTCCTGATCTCTCAGACGCTCAGAAGGAGGCAGTTGTGCAACTTCGCACTTACGCCATGATCAGGAGTGCCACTTGGCCTGAATTGAGTCAGCTCGGGGAGTTGAGAGGATGGGAGGAAATGGCTGAAACTGAAGCTGCTCTCTTTGATCACTTCAACGTGAATTCTTTACATCACCTGATCAAGATGGTAGACTTCATCAGAACTGTTAGACGCATCTACCCCGAGCCAGAGTCTGAAAGAGTTGAGGAGGATAAGGAAGAGATTGTGATTGCTGAAGACATTCAGCAAGGTAGCACTGAAGGAGTCAGTGCACCGGCCGATGAAGTAATCCTGGGACCCGGGACTGCGGAGGCTTCAGGAGAGGGTCCACCAGGTCTGATCCGAGTCAGAGGAAAATGGATCACCCCCGAGGCACTATATGTTCAGAACTCCTCACGAGCTCTTGCCAATCTTCACAGAAGGGTAATCCTCGTCGAGAGAAAAACTAGTAGGGTTGGTTCAAATTCTGAAGTGCTGAACAAGAAGATGAATAGACTGGATCGTGACCTGAATGAGATGGGGACTGACATGAATGCTGCCATTGATCTTCTTGGAGAAGTCAGAAATCAACACTCAGTAGATCTCACTGTTATCTCTGAGCTAGCACAAGGGGTCATTCAAAGCTGCAATCAAATGGTTTCTGATGCGCAAACTCAGCAGGACCAAAACCCCTGATGAATCTGCCTAAGTACAGCTGTTCAGGATAAAATAGTTCAGGATAGTTAGGATAGAAATTCAGTACAGGAGGAACTTGCTGAAGACTGAAGAATATTGGAGTCGACCCAATTTACTGAAGTCTGAAGTATAATCCATCCTGAAGGAGTCAGTCAGTCTTGCTGAAGATTGCCTGGGTCTGAAGCTGAAGATCGAAGCCTGATGATCCGTCCTGAAGTCAATCCTGAAGTACCATTGGCTGATGTTTCTACTGAGTACACTAAGCATACTCAGGACAGAACTTAGTCAGTGAAGAGTAAGTATAATCTATCAGTCTGTGCTGAATGCACTTAAGACCTGACTTAGGCCTTGGTTCAGTTTATCTGAACCATGTAAGTCCAAAGCAAAAAGGTTACACATACTGGGCTGAATAATCTGTCAGGCTGTGCTGAAGACACATAAGACCTGACTCGGGCAGTAGTTCAGATCACCTGAACCATGTAAGTCCAAGACAAAAAGGTTATTTATACTATAGGACAAGAGACAAAGAGAATGTCATTAAGACTCAAATGAAGACAAACATTCAGACAGAGTTATTAACAAGAGACTCAGAGTATTGAATGTACAAGGAAGGACGAATGTCTGAAAGTCAACTAGCCGTTAGAACGGAGAGCCAAGGATCTTTCGACACGTATGTACGGAGTCTGCGAAGCATTTAATGCGTCTCAAAGTTGCAGGCGATGGGACAGACTTGCCAGAATAAGCATGGCGGTTAGGTCAAACAGTGTTTCTAGCCTGCAACCACCCCAAATAGGAAAGATTTGATTTGATCTCCTCCAACGGATCTATTTTGAATCTTGCCTATAAATATGGAGAACCTTGCACCCATTCAAGGTCAACAGGAAATTTCCAAGAGAAAACTCTCAAGAATCCAAGCTCTCAAAGCATACTATAAGCAACACTCTGCAATTAAATTTCCCTAGTGTTGTAGTAGGATTCACTCTGTATTTGCTTAGATCGATAGCTCTAATATTTAGCATTGTTTTGTATTGCTAGAGCTATCTCAGTTGGAAACCAGAATACCAAACCACTCAGGGTGTGAGATTGGTTGGTTAGAAGGACTGGGACTTGTAAAACGCCCAGGGGTCAGTTCCTAAGAGAGGAAGTTGGCTACTCGTGTCCCTTGGCACGTAAAACTAAGCACCTATCCTCAGGGTTTTGAGGATAGCTTCCTGTTAAATCAGGTCGTGGACGTAGGAGTTGGTTATCTCCGAACCA
>JAPKLY010000076.1:294337-350261 GCA_026898435.1 Prunella vulgaris | reverse complement strand
CCTGTTAAATCAGGTCGTGGACGTAGGAGTTGGTTATCTCCGAACCACGTTAAAAAGACCCTTGTGTGCTGATTTACTGTTTTGTTCAGGATCATAACTGTCATCATAATAAACTGAACATTCTGCATTGTTTTATCCTCGGGACTGAATTAATCATCCTGAATCATAATTCGGTGCACTCACCCCTAACCACCAGTTTACTAAGCAATTCAGAGAAAATGCTTTCAGAAACTAAAACGAGTAGAATCTAAGGGCTCACTTTCCGCACGTACTCTAGCTCACTGAGATAGTAGTCCAACTGACTCGCTTCCAAGCAGTCAGTAGGTTTGTTATCTCTACTGAGCTTCCGAGCACTTTACTCACACTCAGCTTATCTGACTCGTTACTGAACTGTCCCTGCTGTCCCTGTTGACCTTCAGCATACTGAGTAATTCAGGAAATCCTGACTGAGAGTGTAAGAGCATTTTTCTGAGTCTTTCAGAAAAATCTGATATCAGTGTATTCCCCACCCCCCGCATACACTGATTGTACTCATTTCGGGACCAACATTATCTTACTCTCATGACTTATACCTGAATCAAGTTAGATATAACAAGATAGGAAAAGAACACGAAAGAATTAAATAGACATACCAGATCAGCTGATGTAAAGATCAGCTGAATACCTCAGCAGATTCCCCCTCAGCTGGTCACCAGCTGACTATCTAGACGACTTTTTATTCCCCTTCTAAAGAATTGCCTCTCCATCCACCATTCCTAACTCAGCTACCAATTCTCTGAATCTTACCTCTGATAAAGGCTTGGTAAGTACATCTGCTCTCTGCTTCTCTGTATGGATCTTCTCCATCCTGATGTCTCCCTTCTCAGCATGGTCTCTAAGAAAATGATGTCTTATATCCACATGCTTACATCTGGTATGGAGAACAGGATTTTGAGTAATGGCTATTGCACTTGTGCTATCACAGAAGATGGGTATCTCTTCTGTGATCACATGGTAATCCCTCAACTGTTGTCTGATCCAGAGCAGCTGAGAACAGCAACTACCAGCAGCCATGTACTCTGCCTCAGTTGTGGAAGTAGCTACTGAGGTCTGCTTCTTGGAGAACCAAGATATCAGCTTACTTCCCAGAAACTGACATGTGCCTGAAGTTGACTTCCTATCAATCTTGCACCCTCCATAGTCAGAATCTGAATACCCACTCAGCTGAAGATTATCATCAGCAGGGTACCAGAGGCCTAGATTGGAAGTACCCTTCAAATACTTCACAATCTTCTTAGCTGCTTCCAGATGAGATTTCTTGGGATTGGCCTGAAATCTTGCACACACTCCTACTGCAAAACTAATATCAGGTCTGCTGGTAGTGAGATACCGCAGAGAACCAATAAGTCCTCTGTATTGTGTCTGATCCACTTTCTCACCAGCCTCATCTGGATCCATGCTGAAGTTAGCCATCATTGGAATCTTAGCTTCTCTGCTGCTACTGATTCCAAACTTTTCTATCAAATTCTTGGCATACTTAGCTTGGCTGATAAAGGTTCCATTGGACGTCTGCTTCACCTGTAGTCCAAGGAAATAGGTCATCTCCCCCATCATGGACATTTCAAACTTGCTTGTCATCAGCTTGCTAAACTGATCACACATCTGCTTGTTGGGGGAGCCAAAGATGATATCATCCACATAGATCTGCACCAAAAGAATATCATCTCCATCTTCTTTCCTGAACAAGGTCTTCTCTATCTTTCCTTTGCTGAATCCACTATCCAGCAGGAACTGTGATAGAGTATCATACCATGCCCTAGGTGCTTGCTTGAGTCCATATAAAGCTTTTTGCAACCTATAGACCTTGTTTCCAACCTCAAATCCTGGTGGCTGTTCCACATATACTTCTTCTGTCAGGATTCCATTCAGAAAAGCTGACTTGACATCCATCTGATAAACCTTGAACCCTTTGAAAACAGCATAGGCCAGAAACAATCTGATGGCTTCTAGTCTTGCCACAGGAGCAAATGTCTCATCATAGTCAATCCCCTCTGACTGTGAATACCCCTGGGCTACTAGCCTTGCCTTGTTTCTCACCACAACATCATTTTCATCCTTCTTGTTCTTGAAGACCCACTTAGTGCCTATGACTTTCTGATGTCTAGGTCTTTCTACTAAGGTCCAGACTTCTTATCTTGCAAACTGGTTTAGCTCTTCTTGCATTGCTACAATCCAGTTTGGATCTTCAAGAGCTTCATAGATATTCTTGGGTTCTATCAGGGACACATAACAGCTAAACTGAGCACCCAAGTTTAGCTTTCTTCTGGTCTGAACACCTATACTTGGATCTCCTAAGATTTGCTCAGCTGGGAAATCAGACAACTTCTTTTTACCCCTCTGAGGTGCCATGGCCTGCTCCTCTTGGGTCTTGTTTGATATTCCCCCTTGGTTAGTGTCAGGAGTCAATGTGTCATCATCTGCTGCTGATGAAGGCTTATCAGCTTACTTGGGCTCATCATATGAATCTGAATCTGATTCTATCCTAGGTACTACCACCTTAATCAGGTTTGGCTTATCTGACAGATTCAGCTGATCCATCTCATCTGCTAGCTTTTCTTTGCTGTACTCATGAATAGATTCATCAAATACAACATAGGGTGTCTCCTCCACACAAAGAGAGACCTTATTAAAGACTCTATAGGCTTTGCTACTTCCAGAATATCCTAAGAATATTCCTTCAGCAACCTTAGCATCAAAGGTCTTTAACTTAGTCTTTCCATTGTCATGGATGAAACACCTACACCCAAAAATATGGACAGAGGAAAGGTTAGGAGTTTTACCTTTGTACATCTCATAAGGAGTCTTGCCATGTCTCTTCACTGGTAGACACCTATTTTGGATGAAGCAAGCAGTGTTGATGGCTTCTGCCCAAAATCTTTGAGGAGTCTGATATTCAGCTAACATGGTCCTTGCTGCCTCCTTGAGAGTTATGTTTCTCCTCTCAGCTAACCCATTCTGCTGAGGTGTTCTGGCAGTTGATGTCTCATGCTGAATACCATTTTCCCTGCAGTAGTCAGAAACAACAAAGTTAAGATCACTTCTGATCCTGACTATGCTGAGGTCCAGCTCCTTCTGAATCCTCTTGAACAACTCCAGCATCTTGACCATAGTCTCATTCTTCTTGAACAAGAACACTACCCAAGTGAATCTTGTATAATCTTCAACAATCACCAGTGTGTACTTCCTTCCACTGAAGCTAAGAGGTGAGACAGGTCCAAACAAGTCCATATGAAGCAGCTGAAGTGCCTTTGTTGTTGAAGTACTCTGCACATCCTTGAATGAGGCTTTAGTCTGCTTTCCTTTCTGACAGGCATCACACTTCTGCTCAGATGCAAACACCTCATTTGGTAGTCCTCTGACTAGACCTTTCCTTGCAACCTTGTTGAGAGTCTTGAAGTTCAGATGACCTAATCTCTTGTGCCAGAGCCAGCTGACTTCTGATGAGCTTTTAGCAATCAAACATGAGTCATCTGGACAACTTGCAAAATCTGCAAGATACATATTACCTCTTCTGAGGCTAGTTAGTAACACCTTCTCATTTAAATCATTAATAACAAGGCAAGAGTTCTTAGAAAATCTTACTGAATACCCCTTGTCACAGAATTGGGATACTGACAGAACATTGTGCATTAGACCTTCTACATAGTAGACTTCTTCAACTCTTGTTCCTTTGATCAACAGGGTGCCAACTTCATTGGTGACTCCAAAATTGTTGTCACCAAACACAACTCTAGGCCCATCAAGAGTCACAAAGTCCTGGAGGAGATGCTTCTCAAAAGTCATGTGCTTTGAGCATCCGCTATCAATGTACCAAACATGGCCCTTGGCTTCTCCTCTCTCTATTGGGCTAGAGTTTGCCTGAAATTAAAACTCAGGCTTTAGGTACCCTTTCTTTGGGTCCTGATTGGTTAGTTTCCACTTTCTGAATCCACAGGTAGAGATCATCCTTATGAGGTTTAGGAGATCTCAACGTTCTACCATACTTGTCCACAAAGATCATCTCCCTCAGAGGATCTCTTCTGGGGCGATGAGTGATAACAGCAGGTTTGTAGGTGGGCTGCTCAAAAGGATAGTTTCGGCTTGAGCCTCTGAATGACTCATATACTTTAGCCGGTGAAGGCTTGCCTACTTTGGTTACATTGAATGTAACCCAGGGCTGAGGTATATTTCGCTTGGGCTTACTCTGCTGAGATGGCCCATGCTTGTCATTCCTCTGCTGATTCTGCTGAGGTCTCCTTGTCTTAGCAGAGCTATGACTTGGATGCCTCTTCTGGTCTTGGGGCTTCTGAACTTTGGACTTATGTTGGTTATCAGCAGGCTTCTGAGTTTTAGTACTCTTCTGCTCTGTTGAAACCTTGTGATCTCCAGCAGACTTCTGAGCTTTGGAGCTCTTCTGTCCAGCTGGGACCTTTTCTGTCCCTCTGCTCTTTTGCCCTTCTGATCCAGATGCAGGCTCAGCTGGCCCTTTACCCTTTCGAGGATCCCTAATTAATCCACTGTCACCTTTCTTCTTCTTTTGTGGTTTGGGTTTGGGATAACCAAGACCCATTTTGTCATTCACAGTTTGTGAGGACTCAGTTATTTCAGATACGGTATTTTTTGCCTTAGTCAGCTGGTCCACTTTCAGCTGAAGCTGCTGTGAATTTTTGATTGTCAGTTCATTCTGTTTCACTATAGTAATCCTTGATCCTTCCATTTCACTATGAATTTTAGAATATAGTAATCCTTGATCCTTCCATTTCACTATAAATTTTTTTATTTTATCATTTTCATAAATTTTTATTTTATTTTTAATATAAAATAAAAATATTATATTCATACACTTTATTCTTATTTACACATTTATCACTCTTTTTTCTCCATCACATTACTTGTAACATATCTACATTTTATTATTTTATGATAAATTATAAAATAGTTCAAAAAATTGATAGCTAGTTACTGTTTCATTATTTTCCAACACATAAAATAAACAACCGCAAGTGTACGGTGTCAATCGTAGTATGGTAAATACGAGTCGATCCCATGAGAAAGGGTTAGTGTAAAAATGTTATAAATTAGTTTTGTTCTTTCTAAAAAAGATCACTTAATTAAAGGGTGTTTTAAACTTAGGGTATTCCAAAATCACTAACTAAATTGTCACAATTAATAATTAAATAAAATAGCAACCAAATAAAATGATCAATCAAGTTTCATGCAAATTAACTCACAAAAATAGACAACTAACAATCAATAGAGAAAAATGGTCATAAGACATATGCAATACCTAGATATTCATCTATGGATAATAATTCATTCAAGTGGTTGTGTTGCTTTCTATAGGATTGGCCACTAAAGTAGAATTAATCAATTTTTTAATCTAATTGATTCAAAGAAAGTGTAATATAAGCATGTATTTATACCTAGCAAATACTACACAATTCACAATATCACAAAAGACTATTCTAATCCCTCTAATGATTAATCATTTTCTCAAACTAATAATCTAGATAGCATGCTTAGGTTCCATTAATAAAATAAATTCTTCAATCTTATCTCACTAACATAGATAAACACATTATCATGGTCAATAATAACATGCTTGCAATTAATATTAAGAACACTAATAAAAATAGTCCACAAACACCACTTAAACAAAATATTAAACCATAAATTTCAATTCAAACATTTGCATAGCCCTAGAACTAAAAGTGTTTTAGTCAACCACAATCATGTCTCAACTATTACAAAATTTAAATTACTTAAACTAAAGATAAAAGAAGGGAAAAAAAAGCTTAGACTCTTGTAGATGATGGATGATCAAAATCTAAGCTCAAAGTATCCTTTAAGACTCCGAAATGATGGGAAATGAAGAAGATAGGTGAAGAACATCTTCTAGTGTGTGTTCATGTGTGCTGAAAGCTGCCTCAGTATGTGTTGTTTTCTAAAATCTGAAAAATGGGTATTTATAGTGTTTGGTGGAGTGCTCAAGAATCAAGAAATTAAAATACCCAAAATTCCTCATTACTTTCTAAAATTCAAAAATTTGTCTAAGCAACCCTTCTTTTCTCCCTCATTAAGCAAAAATCATTTAGCACATTTTCCATGGCACTAAAATAGACACGGCCGTGTGAATTTTTGGGTTGGCCATGCGAATTGTTTCAAAAGGTATGACACGACCTCTTAATAAAAATGACACGATCGTGCGAATTTTTGGCTTGGCCGTACAAATTACTTAGAAATACAACGCACGGGAGAAGAACAAACTACGGTATGGGTGAAGAGAAAGGAGAGCACAGGTCGACCAAATTAAAAATGTGGCTTTTTAATATATATAATTACTATATATACATCATCAATTTCATTATCATTGAAGAATTTTCATACGAAGTGCCCCCTTAGACTTTTCAATGTACAGTATGATTTGACCTATTTCCACCATAGGAAGGGAAGGAGGGAGAGAGAGTCTAGAGTGCATTTAGAGGGTGACCTATTACCACATGTATAACACTATAGAAACACGCGCGGCTGCGGCTGCGGCTGCGGCTGCGGCTGCGGCTGCGGCTGCTTATAGTTGAAATCTTGCACAATGTATTCTAAGTATACAACACATTTTAGCACCATCTACTTACAAACAAAGATATAAGAGGAGTGTATCGGAAAAAAAAAAACAAGTTTCAATAGCATTAAAACAAGAAAGAAACACCATTGTACAATAAAAGGAACCCAAAGTATACATGCATAAGTTTCTACATCTATTCACCATAGACAGATCATAGAAACAATATAAATAAGAGATACATCATATGCTTGTCCATCAAAGGACCAAAACTGGAACGGCTACCTGTTTTCGATAATGCTTTACTCAGCTTCCCAAGAGGAGAGTGGAGGTGACTCTGAATGTATCCATGTTAGTGTCTTTCTCCCTTAATCACATCAGCTGAGGCGTATGACTCGAGTTCAGCCATCTCTTCTTGGGTTAATTTCACAGAAAGTGCCGCGATGCATTGATTAAAGTTGTCGATCTTAGTGGTTCCAGGTATGGGACACACGTGGTCTCCTTGGTGATGAACCCAAGCCAGTGCCAGTTGGGATGGGGTGCAACCTTTTCTGCTAGCCATCTCGTTTACCCTTTCGAATACGTGCTTGTTCTCTTCGAGGTTTCCGGTTGGAATCATGGAATTTTCTGCCACAAATTGATGCAGCAATATCAGTATATTATACTAGTTTCCATATAAGTATTAGATAAAACAACTTTATTACTTCCGTTCGCAATTCTCAGGAGCCTCTTGCTGTTCCAAAGTACCAAATTTACCAAGAAATAGTGACATTAAAATACCATATATCATACTTTCCAAGATAAGATAACATGTTTGTAAGGCAATTATATCCCATTACAACACAGATCCATAACTCTATAATGTCAATCCCCATATGATGGACAAGATTAAATTGAATATAGAAGTTTTCTGTTACATAGAAATTAATGTGCAGTGAACTCACGGTCATATATGGAGTAATAAAGATCAAAACAGGAAGATATGATAGAAACAATACAATTTATCTGAAGAATTAAGATCAAAACAGCTAGTTTGAAGTGGTACACTCCTATATTTATTACTCAGGATAGTAAGTTTAAGTTCTATTTTCTGTCCCTTCATCCACATTGCAAAGTATATTCAGAAACTTATAAACCTATATGAATCCCCCACCCCCTCTTAATAGAAGCAAACTAATTTGTATGGACACACACAACCACTATATCTCCTTTTTAGTTTCTTTTTTGAGGTGGGTGGGTAGGTCAAAAAAAACTTACATGTATGAAGGGCAATTAACTTTGAACACCGACAAGGAAAATACGTAACAACGTCAAAGTCGTAAACAAATATGTATGTGCATTACTTGATTCAACATTTTTAAGCTCCATGAGGAGATTTTTCGCTAGCACAAATAAAAAGCTGGCTATTGATCGACATTTGAGAATGATTTTAACTTCTTGTCGTTTCAGTAAGTTATATACCGACCTTTCGGAAGCCACATTCCGTCAAATTATGTACCATATGTGTGCGTGATGAAAAGAAACCCCGCCCAAGTGGACTGTATGGGACAATTCCAATACCAAGTTCTCTGAAAATCAAAATATAAATTGAAATGAGTGTCCAATTCTCACATTCCACAATATTAAGAAAAGTAAAATGCGAATCTTACCTGCATGTAGGAATTATTTCGGCTTCAGAATCCCTTGACCACAAAGACCAATCAATCTGAACTGCAGTTAACGGATGAACAGCATGAGCCCTCCTGATTGTTGAAGCAGAGGCCTTGAACAGACCAATGTATTTTATTCTCCCTTCCTCAACAAGTTTCTTTAGTTCTCCCATCTTCAAAATAACACCACATGTTATTAGTTAAGGACACCGCTGAAATTAATGCAACAAGACACATATTGCACTTATATGTTTCTGGTTTGATTAGCTCCAAAATCCTCAGCTACAATTAACACATGAAAATCTAACTTCATTGTGCTTGTCATAAGTCATTCATCAGTTCTCATTCTTTCTTTCTTCTCTCACTATGTGAGCGCATGAAAAAACATACTCGGGAGGGATGCTTACAAATATTATTTATGAGTTACACTGCAAGGTCTTTGCTCTTCCAATCCAATAGTAATAAAAAACATATATCAATTTAACTTCCCAACACAGAGTTGATATGCAATTTCAGAGTAAAACTACGGGATGAAAACTCTCAGTTACAATATGATTATTCACATTTTGGTACCAAATGAATGATGCTACAGGAAGAGATCAAACCGTGACTTCAATAGGCACACGAGTATCAATCCGATGAACAAAATAGAGATCAATGCAGTCAATATCGAGACGCTTCAAGCTTGCTTCACATGCTGCCCTCACATATGCTGGATCACCATGAATTTCCATTTCCATCTTCCCCTTGTTTACAAATATCCCAAACTTGGTAGCTATTTGTACTTTTTCTCTTGCTACCCCTTTCAATGCCTTCACCAATTCCAGTAAATAAGTCGGCCAATGTGGAAAATAAATATAAAACAAGAAATCATCCAGGTTACGAATAAATTAGAATGCGTATGTATTTCTAGTGACTTTTGAAATTAGACTAAAAATGCTATTGATCAAAGCAAAACCAAACATTAGGTTTATCCAATTTCATCAAACCAGATCTGAGAAAGGATCTGCCACTGTTTTAAGATTACGAAATCATATGGTACCAGAAAAATAAAAATGGCAGGGGAAGCAGATAAGTACCTTGCCGATGAGAATCTCGTTGGTGTGAGGGCCGTAGTAGTCGGAGGTGTCGAGAAATGTGACGCCGGAATCGATGGCGTGGTGAATGAGGTTGATCATATCGGGCTCGGGATCGGGAGGGCCGTAGATGACGCACATGTCCATACAGCCCAGGCCTTGCTTCGAGACCCCCAGTCCCTGATTCTCGGAATATTCACCGCCATTTTCACTTCTTAATCGGTTTATCCACACCAGTTACACTCTATTTATACCGTGAAGTTGACGACCGCGTATCTTCATGGATTGGAGGGTAGGTGATCGAATCTTTCTTATATATATAAATAAAAAGGAGAAGATCTCTCTGCCATACCCTGTTTCTGTGTCATACCTTATACTGCCAATCTTAATAAAGAGGAATGAGGAGTTTCCGTTAAAAAGAAAGAAACGCCTCCCTTCAATTCCCATCTGCAAAAGTTTTTTTTTTTTTTTTGAAGCGCGGAGACGAAGAAGCATTCTTCATGAATTAGGAACGTCAACCTCAAAAGGTCAGTCTTTCAACTTTGAAATAGAGTCCAAATACCTAAATTCAAAGTGTAAACAATCAGACATACAAAAAAGGAAATTTTGGAACAAGCATCCAAGGTAGCACCCAGTCTCATTTTCTTTTTCAGTTTTTGATCTGGCCTGTTTTCTCTGGTAATTGAGTTTGTGCTTTTTAAGTTGGCATTGCCAATGTAGATCCACTTGCTCCCTTCTGATATTCAAATTAAATTGTTTCTATCACCACCATCACTTACAGAAACTTATAATAGAAACACTACTGTTATCGACAACATATTTGCAGCCTCTATTGTCTTCTTTATTTCGAATAATGATCTAGATCCTTAACCCAAAACTATATCTGAGTGCCGGAAGCGTTCCGATTGAGTGAAATGGGATGCAGGAATTAAGGCAGAGCTAGACTCGCTGAATAAACAAAAAGTTTTCAATTCCATCATACGTACCCCGAAAAATGTTGTCCCTGTAGGATACAAATGGGTATTTGTACGAAAGCAAAACGAAAACAATGAAATTGTGAGATACAAAGCGAGGTTAGTAGCTCAAGGGTTCTCGCAGAGACCCGGTGTTGATTTCGATCAAACCTAGTCTCCTGTTATGGATGGAATAACATTCCGCTTCTTAATATCCCTGACAGTAAAACTAAACTTAGAAATGCAGTTAATGGACGTAGTTACCGCATACTTATATGGATCATTAGATACTGATATCTATATGAAAATCCCTGATGGATTAAAGATTCCCCAGAAGTGGAATAATGAAGATCGTAAGATGTTCAGCATAAAACTATAACGATCATTATATGGTTTAAAAAAATCAGGTCGAATGTGGTATAATCGACTTAGTGAATTCCTCCTGAAGAAGGAATACATAAATAACGAAGCTTTTCCTTATGTATTCATAAAGAAATTCCTTAATGGTTTTTGTATCATCTCGATGTACGTTGATGATCTAAACATTATTGGAATAAGGAAAGAGATTAAAGAAGCAAGTTCAATCTTGAAAGCTGAATTCAAAATGAAAACTTTGGGTAAAACCAAATTCTGTCTCGGCCTGCAGATCGAGTACTTCCCTGAAGGAATACTGATACACCAGTCAGCCTACTTAAAGAAAGTGTTGGAGAGATTCAACATGGATAAATCTCATCCACTAAGTACACCAATGGTTGTCCGTTCCCTCGAAGTGGAAAAGGACCCGTTTAGACCTAAAGAAGATACCGAAGAGCTATTAGGACCTAAAGTTCCTTATCTTAGTGCGATTGGCGCACTGCTCTATCTTGCAAACTGCACTAGGCCGAATATCGCCTTTGCAGTGAACTTACTTGCAAAGTTCAGTGCCTCCCCTACGAGGAGACATTGGAATGGTGTGAAACATGTCTTACGATATCTTCAAGGTTCACAAGATCTTGGTCTGTTCTATCAAATAAACCAAGACAAAACACTTGTAGGTTATGATGATGCTGATTATCTGTCTGATCCCCACAATGCGAAATCGTAAACGGGTTATGTTTTACTCTGTAGTGGTACAGCCATTTCATGGAGATCTGTCAAGCAAACTATGGTGACCACATCGTCAAACCACTCAGAGATCATAGCTCTGTATGAAACTGCACGAGAATCTGTTTGGCTGAAATCTTTAGTAAAACACATTTACGACTCGTGTGGTATCCCTTCTAATGACTTAAGCCCTTCAGTAATTTATGAAGACAACGCTACATGTATTGCTCAAATTAGTAATGGCTATGTCAAAGGAAACTTGACGAAACATATTTCCCCTAAATTCTTTTATTCTTACGAACTCCAGAAGAGTGGTGAGATTATGATAAAATAAGTACGCTCAAGTGACAATCTTGCAGATTTGTTCACTAAATCTCTTCCCACTTCTATTTTTGAAAAGTATGTACATGGAATTGGGATGTGTCGACTTGGAAGATTGTTATCTTCAGGGGGAGTATCAAATTCAAAACAAGCCTGAAGATTGGATCCCGAAGATCAATGATTATACTCCTCTTGTTAACTTTTGTATTCTTCCATGTCACTTGTATTATGTCCAAGGGGGAATGTTGTAATATATTAGATTACATAATATATGGACATAATAATATATTTAGTCCAGTGGGCTTTAGGCCTATGAGCTTAGGGTTAGGGTTAGGGTTAGGATACTTTACTATTTAATGTTGTATTTTATACTCTTGTAACACATAACAATATACACAGTCATATTATACATCTACTGGCTTGGTCGCCACCAGACGTAGTCACGTTGTGACGAACTGGGTAATCAAACTCTTGTTCTTTATTGTTTTACTTTATTGCTACGCAAGATCACAACAAAAAGATACTCAAATCTGTCTCGCAAGTTCTATTTCGTAATTATTAAAAATATATTTTATATAATTTAAATGGTCAATATCACGCTCACTTTAAGTAAAATTTATTATTCTAATATATGTAATGAGCTAATAAAATTTGAATTAATATTTTATTATTTAATTATATTAAATTATTCAATATACTTAAATTTTAGTTAGAAAAAATATGAATTTCGTACATTTAATTTACATATTTTTATAAAGTATATAGTGGCGGAACTATGCCTATAATAAAGGTGGCCATGACCCTCCTCAAAAAAAAAATCACGTATATATGTATATATATTATTGCTGAAATAACTTAGGAAGAATAATGTTGAAATTTATACTAAAAATAATGGGTTTTTTTTTAAATATAATATTTTTTATGTTTGTTTATGCAATTAAAGTAAGTTTCAGTTTGTTTACGAAAATAGGTAGAAACATGAATATTGTTCACGATTTTATGAAAAACGTGAACTGTATTCACATTTCTCAAATTGCCCCGTTACACCGTTATTGACATTTAGGTTCACATTTTAAAGTTTCTGTGTGTATCACCCCGCCGCCACTATTACTCCCCATCCCAGACCCTTCACGCCATTATTATAACCCCCCCCCCCCCCAACCCCCTCCTTTTGCACTCCCACAGGACCCACACCAAACCCCCACCACCCACTCACAGCCCCCATTTTCAATTTTTTATTTTTTATAATTTTATTAAATACTTAATTTTTTAATATTATATTTTAAATATAAATATTATAAATTATTATTATTATTATTAAGTAGGATTAGTATTTTTATCCGTATAATGTACCATCTATAATATTTATTATATAAAAATTTAATTCTATTAATATAATTAATTATCTTATTATATGCATGAATTTAAAATTATAAAAAATAAAATTCATCTTAAACTTCATTGATATATCTTTTAAAATTATTATTTTTTATTCTATTATGAAATATTATATATTATGAATCTTAAACTTACTAATATTTAGCATAGTAGCGAGAACTCATTTTGTTTAAAAATATAGTGATTTGTGAGTTGATTTCGTACTTGGGATAAAGTTCTATTTTACTATTTAAATCATATATTTTTTTAAAATATGAATACATTGAGGTTATGTCTCATTTATAATATCTAATACAATGTATATTCATACATAAGATAAAATTATAAAAATAAATTTATTTTATAAACTAATAGGGAGTTAATTGTTCAATCTTTTGGATCATTGAAATACATTTATATTGATTCACTTACTAACCAATTTTTTATTAAGTAGTTTGTTGTCATGTGCAGATAGTGATACACATCTCTTATCTAACAAATAATAATATAATTTATATAATATTAAAAAATTAATATATAAATAAATAAATTGTAAATGATATTTCTGAATAATACAATAATTTCATTAATTGTAATTTTTAATAAGGTTGACTGATTTAGATTTGTATAATAATATATTTTCACTATTTTACAATATTTTTTATTTTAATTAATGCACTCTTTTTTAAAAAAATGAAGAATTCGATGTTTACAAATAGAGGTGTCAACTGGGCCGGGCCGGCCCGGTACCGCCCACCGGGCCATTGTGTTTTTTCGGGCCGGGTCGGGCCCGGCCCAGTTCCTATCGGGCCATTTATTTTCAAGCCCGTCCTGACCCAAGATGGGCTACCGGGCCAAATCGGCCCGATTGTTTTAATGTTTTTTAATTTTTAATATATTACAATTACATTTAATTTCTATATATATATATATATCTTATTAATTGGTCATTTTGTATACAAATCTACTCAAATAGTCTAAAATTTTATTTAATTTGTCAAAAATAATTTAATAATTAAAATAAAACTCAAATTTCTATATAGTAATACTTAAACAAAAATAATTCAACAAACTTTAATAAACTATAATTCACAAAAATAAATTCAAACAATAATTTTCTAACAATCATTTATAAATGCAAATTCATAAAAAAAATTTAAACTAATTCAACATCCCTCTAATAAGTTTGAATTATAATTCATACTAACAAACATATGAATTTCTAATTAAATAAAGTAACATTATCAAGATTCTAAATAAAGTATTTTCAATCTTACCTATTCATATTTTTAATATTATAAATTAATTAACTAATAAATTGAGATCATATTTTTTGATTAAAAATATCTTTTGAGTAAATTTCAATGGAAGCCAAGAAATGAACATATATATTACAAAAAAAGTATGCATATTAATTGCCTCATAATTTATAATTATCTCTTATACTACAACTCATATTCTAAACTACATCAGAATCCTCTTAGCACAAATAACAAATACTTAACTACGACAAAGTAATCCCCAATTTAAAAAAAAAAAACTATCGGGCCAGCCCTGGGCCACCGACCCGGCCCGGCCCGAGCCCGAACGGCCCGACGGGCCTACTGGGCCGGGCCAAATAGGCCCGATTCTTTTTGGGCCAGTATTTTTTGGGTTCGTTCTGTCCTTTAAGCTGGGTTTTTCTGGACCGGGCCCGTTTTGACAGCTCTATCTACGAACTGCCATTATTCATAGTCATCTTGGGGAAGTAATAATGAGGGAGTAATTTTGGGGGGAGGGGTTTTTTTTGGGTGGGGTGGTGGGGGAGTAATAATGACAGCTGGAGAGAGTAAAGGGTCAAATAGCCAAAAGGTTGTGTTGTAATAATTCAAGAAACGTGAATCCTAGTCACGTTTCTTGATGTCATTAAACGAATGTAACGGCAATTTGATCAATCGTTTAAGAAACGTGAACGTAGTTCATGATTTCCCGAAAATCGTGAACACACTTCACGTTTTTGCTTATTTTCATAAATCATTTGAAAATTACCTTAATTGCTAAGTAAAAATAAAATATACAACATTTACAAAAAAAAACCAAAAATAATGACATTGCCACAAGTTGATTGCTGCTCCTCTTCATTAAATTGGCCCAAATAATTAAAAATAATTAATGAAAATATGATATATCATACAATTAACTATTATATACTCCCTCCATCCCAAAGGTGTTTTCACCTTTGGGATGTCACAATTTTTAAGAAAAGTGGGATGATGTGTAAAATTATATTATTAAAATAATAAAATTAGTTAGATTGAATGTAAAAATAATGGCATTTTGTGTAAATATGTGAATATTGTGAGGATAAAATTAAAGTAATAATTTCCATTTATAGGGTGTGAAAACAATTGTGGTACAGACGAAAAAGGAAAGTGTGAAAACAATTATGGGACGGATGGAGTATATAATATATATATATATATATATATATATATATATATATAATATGTTTTATTTTTGTAAGTTAATTCATTAAATTTTCATTTAGAATTGATTTTATCTTTAATTCTCTCATTTGATTCCTTTTCTCCTCATTTTTCTAAAAAAATAAATTAAATTAATTTTTTGTTGCTATTCTCTCATCTAAAATAATTTTTACTCAATTATAAAGATGAAAAATAATTCAATACGAGTATCATCTCTCGTATTGTCATATTGTGCAATATAGATCATTAAAATTATAAAGAATTTTTGTCAATTATACATATTTAAAAATTTTGATGCAATTATTGTTTATCGTTATCTTTTGAATAACATTTTTATAAAATTGTATATTTTTTGCATTAATTTTATTTTATTAAAAACGTATCTTATAATTATTTTTAAATATGTAATTGTTTATTAGTCTATCATATGATAATAATTAGTTTGTTCAATTTTTCATTAATTATGAATAGTTCATTATTTTTGTGGCCTCTCTCATAAAATAATTCTGGTTCCGCCCCTGAAAGTATATAAAATTTTCACCAATTATATATTATAAAATCTATAACCTAGTTTCAATTAGTAATCTTCTCAAGATATATTAATTTAAGACTTGAAATCCTAACAACCTACTTTCTGATTTGATTCTTTACTTTTAATTTGGTCTCTTTTGTTCACTTTACAGTCTCACTTTAATAAAATTATGGTTGAAGATCAACATGGTGTTACATTGAAGGGTAAATCAGCAGAGAATGAGAGCATTAAGATTGAAGCAACCATGTTTGATGGTTCTGTGCTTGAACCAGTATCTGATGATGATGAGACTGAACATACGGTGCGACTTCAGATGAGGGCGTCCCTAAATAAGGAGAAGATTACTAATTGATAGACAATGGTGCCCGATATACCACCCGAATTTCGTCTCTGTGATTATCACTTCAAAAATCAAATTCATTGCCACCGCATCAACTATATATTTTTTGTTTTTTATTTTTTTGGATGGAGAGAAATTACACTTTAATGTAATCATTTTTCATGTACAACTATTTTTTTCATATTAATATATTTTATTCATGTTCATAGTCAAATTTACTCTAAAAAAAGAAATAAAACCGTTGAACATGTAATAACGAAAAAAAATTATCATATATTATCCACAATATTTGTTACAAATATGCTTAATTGACTAATTACAAATTCCATTTATTTACTAATTACAAATTCTATTTATTTTTGCAAATTATCATATGCAATATTGCACCATACACAACCCGTGCAATATCCCCAAATGAAAATTTGCGGTTCCAATAAAATTTTTAAGGAAAATTCTCGCAACTTCCAGAATGTACATACACATATTTGTGCTATTGTAAGACAAAATGTGTGCTACTACATCTTCAAATTTTAATTTTTTGTACTTTTAAAGTAACTATAAGAATAATATGTATTTTTACAAGAACAAATATGTGTTTCTTAATTTATTTTTCATTTTATTATTAATTTTATTTTGATAATATGTTGCTAATGTAATAATACCTTACATGTGTTACTATCTCGCCACTCCCAGAATGTATACCACATGAACATATGTATGCTACTGTAAGACAAAATGTGTGCTACTGTAAGACAAAATGTGTGCTACTACATCTTAAAAAATTAATTTTATCGAAATCCCAGAATGTATACCACATGAACATATGTGTGCTACTGTAGGACAAAATGTGTACTACTACATCTTAAAAAATAATAATTTCTATAAAAATCAATAAATATTTATGAAAAATGAATATTTTTTCTTATAATAATACACATATTGATCTTACATTGTATTAACATGTTTGTTTTCTACAAAAACAAATGAATATATGTAAAAAAAAAACATTTGTTCTTATAGTAGTACACATTTGACTTTATAGTAGCATAAATTTACTCATACATTATCACCAACTGGAAGCGAAAATCCTAAAATTTGAAAATTGCCCATATCCGACCCGACCCGTTCAAAATCCGTGAATTTTGTTACTTTGACCCTATTGACCCGCGAGTTTTCAAAATTTTCCTTTTTTGAGATATATTGCACCGTGCAATATTGCACGGAAGACCTACTCATTTATTTTTATTTCTCATAGCAAACTTACTCTAAATATGTTTATATATGTAATTGACATTCATGGTCTATCAAACTTACTATAAAAATTGATTTCTAAATTATTTAACTTATAATTATATAAAATAATAGTTATAATTAATTGTTAAGATTTTTAATTCTAATAGCAAACTTACTCTTAAATATGTATATATGTGTAATTGATATTCATTGTGCATCAGACTTAATCTCTAACCACGGATTAATAAATTATTTAACTTATACCTATATAAAATAACATTTATAATTAACACTACGCATGGATAATACACTCACTCCATCATCATTTTTGTTTTATAATGGTGCCTTATAAAATAATAAATTATCCCATATTATACATAATATTTGTTACAAATATGCAAATTGATTAATTCTAAATTTTATTTATTTACTAATTGACTAATTACAAGTTTTATTTATTTTTAACTCTAATAGCAATCTTACACTAAATATGTATATATATTTAATTGATATTGATTGTAATAATGAAAAATATAATAAATTATCATATATTATCCATAATATTTGTTATAAATATGGTAATTGACGAATTATAAATTCAATTTATTTATAATTGATTAATTACTAATCAACTTTAATATAAATTCCATAATTGTCTACGAAATAAATGATACAAATTCAAATCGTATTAAAGTTCATTTATATCAATTATGGAATTGATGCATAATGTAGTTTTGGTCAAAAGATCAATGAATTTGTAATGAATGAGTTCATCATCTCCTTTCTTACTCTACTTACAAATATATAATTATTTTCAATTAATTATGATGATTCCATTTATTTTTTATTCTAATAGCAATCTTTCTGCATATATATTTAACTGACATTCATTGTAATAACAAAAAATAATAATAAATTATCATATATTATCCATAATATATATTACAAATATGCTAATTGACTTAATTATAAATTTTATTTATTTACTAACTGACTAATTACAAGTTTCATTTATTTTTAATTCTAATATCAAGCTTACTCTAAATATGTATATATATTTAATTAACATTCATTGTCTATCAAACTTATTCTAAAAAAAAAAAAAGAACACACTTGAGGTAGTAATAACAAAAAGAAATAATTAATTGTCATATATTATCCATAATATTTGTTACAAATATGCTTAATTGACTAATAACAAATTATATTTATTTACTAATTGACTAATTATAAGTCCCTGATTCTTAAAGTCAGTGTATTACTTGATAATATTAATGAATTATTATTTTAAAATAAGCTTAAATTAAATATCTTCCATTATGGGTGATGATGACATATATTGTAATTCTACTTAAATATTTACTAAAATAAATTTGCTTTCAATCAATTAATTAATAACTTATGTCGAATTGATCCATGTCATAATTAATTCATTCATAAATATGTCATAATTTCCTTTTCTGATTATGATTAATATTCATGTCTATTAAATATGTCAATTCATTAGTTAACTTTTGGCGTAATACAATGCGGGAAAAAAGTTATATATATCATATATATGGTTTCTATAATTAATGCAATTCTTATAGATTAATTCTCAATAGCATAACTATAATTACTTAGACTGATATTAGTTTTTCTAATTTAATGTTTTAATAATGTGTAAAAGTTATATATATCATATATATAGTTTCTATATATATATATATAATTGTCATATATTATCCATAAATTTGACTGACTTAAATAGTGTTAATTAGCATATATTAATTGTCATATATTATAACTTTGATTGTCTATCAAACTTACTATAAAAAAAAAACACCCTTCAAGATTATAACAAAATAATAATTAATTATCATATATTATCCATAATATTTGTTAAAGATCAAATTGAAGAATGTCTTTGATTCGATTGTAATAGTTATTCTTAATCTCTTTTTTTATATGTAAGTTGTTGACGTTTTTTAAATTAATTTTAATTATTAATATAATTATCGAAACATTAATGTTGACTTGGTATTTTATTACGAAATATACATGTTATAAGAAGTTTTTTTTAGTATATATACATGTCTTCATTTTAAAATAGTAATTTGTTTTTTTTTATTGTGAAATATACATATTATAAGAAGTTATCTTATGGATCAAATCATTCTGAATTTGTATTTTTAATAAAAATATATTAAATATAAAAGTAAAAGTACAAAAAAATCAATTAAATGTATGAAAAGCATGAAAGAAATCATTTACTTTTCTTTTTAAAAAGTCAATTAATTTTTTTTTAATTTATTTCGTTTAAGTTGTTTTTTAAAGAAAAATAAATGGATTCTTTTACTAAAGTTTTTTACTAATTAAATTTTTTTCAGGTTTAAATTTATATTTTTAGAATTTTATTTTATTAATTAATTTATATTTTTTTATTTTCTGATTATAATATGAAATTATATACAAATTTTAATTTTGGGTTGTATTACTAAAGGAAGTTGAAAATAATTTTGCAAAATTCTTCTGTATACTAATTGATAGATTTTTTTTTGCTTATGTGGCATTTTTTTAAGCATTTTGATTGTGTATTAAATTTGTATGCTTTCATTGCCACATGTCTTCTCATTGTAAAGTCAATATATATGTACATGTGACAATTAATATATTTAGTAAGTGGTATATTCCAATTATATAATTTATGAACATGTATGAATTATATATATATTTTAGAAGACAAAGTCTAATATGCAATATTGCACCATACGGTCATACCCGACCCGTGCAATACTGTTTTATCTTTTATATATATATATATATATATATATTATGACACATGACATAATATTTGATCAAATGATATTTCATCATTTCATAATAGGACGTAGAAAACCTCAAGAATTAAGGCATCAACTTTTTTTTTTTTTTTAGAATGGCTAGGAAAACATAAAATCATTAATACTGTGTGGAAAAGATGGCATTAAGGGTGTTTGTAATTCACAAATTATAGGTTAAGATTCTGTGTTTTCAGTAACTTCTTTAAATGCAATTTATTTGATAACGAATCATGTATCTGTTTTTTCTTGTTTTCTAAGGGCTCATTTGGTTCGTAAGATAAAAATATTTATCCGCAAAAAATATGCATATTTTTAGTGGATAGATACTTTTATCTTACGAACCAAATGAGCCCTAAAGGTATAATTCTCACATTGCCTTCATCTGATCAAGTGGAGATTTTGACGGAGTGGTTAGAAGATAAACAGATTCGATATCCTGATCTCATTTGAAGTATGGTGTTACAGTCGCCAAGCGGAGGCTGCAGGCTTTGCTCCATGGAAACAATCAGACGATTAACGGAGTATGATTCATCTCTAGCTCAATATTCATCCGAAGCTAACGGTTAGTAAGTCAACCTTTATATAGCATTGCCTCGCCCTTACATAAAAAGTATGTTGCATTTTTGCATATGTTAATTGCTTTAATGATGAGTTCTTATGTGTTCTTTTATGCTTTATTTTCTCATTATACCATTAGTATGTGTTTTGATGATAAATATGATCCCTGTAGGCGACCTCGTTAGTTTTGTTGTTGACGAAGTGGTATAGCTCGAGTGGTTAGAGAAATGCTTTCTATGACACGCGATTTTGTGTTCGAGTCATTATTTGCTCGATTAGAAAAACAAAATTTATGTACGAGAAAGGTTTTGCAGATTTGCTACTTAGTCATATACTCCTCTCATCCCACTTCTCATTACTTATAAGTTCTCTATTTTCTTTTTATATTTCACAATAAATTTTTCATAAAAAATAAGAGCAACACTTTATATATAAATACATTTTTTTAAAAATATAATCACACTTTTTTAATAATTTTCCACTTCTATTTTTTTATATAAAAATTTATATGTGGCCATTAATACACTTTCTTAAATAAAAATTAACCAAAAAGGAGGAGATATATAGTGGAACTAAATAAGTAATTAAGGAATTTTATAAATAAATTAATTTCACAAGTTATCTAAAACAGTCTCGTGAAAAAAGAGAGCATGATAATGATATTCGAAGAGAAGAAAGTGCAGTGAAGAAAATAAAATTATGATGATTGACTTGGATATCATTTCTGATCCACGCCGACTTGAATATTTTCGAGTGAAACAAGAAATCATAATGAAAAAAATGAAGAACACCTACCACAATCACCGGCTAACACTTTTGATATGTATGGTGGATATTTTCGAAATCTCGGAGGATCGGAAAACAATTTCGGAGACTATTAATTATTAAAGTATTTTCAATTCAAATATTTAAATTACTAGGATGCTTAATTTCAAGTATTTAAATTATTAGGATGTTTAATTATTATGTTTAATGTATTTTATGCATTGTAATGTATGTTGTAGTATTTTTAATTATATATTAAACTATTGTAATATATTATTTATGATTTAAGCAAAAATTATATTTAATTATTCAACTATAAAATATTACAATTTAATTGTTCAATTTAAGAATATTATAATTAATTAATCATTCATCCTAAAAATATTACTCCCTCCGTCCCTCTATAAGTTGTTCGTTCTTTTTTGGCACACGAATTAAGGTAAAAGTGGAAAAATATAAGTGATGTGATGGAAAAGGTGAAAAAGTATAAGTGATGTGATGGAGAAAAGTGAAAAAGTAATGAAAATAGTGTTAAAAAATATTGAAAATAATAATAAAGAAGTGAATAGTAGTTTCCAAAAAAGGTAAAAAAACAATGAGCAACATATAGTGGGACGGACGAAAATGACAACATGAGCAACTTATAGTGGGACGGGGGGAGTATAATTTAATTATTAAATAAAAGTATTATAATTTTAATCTAAAAGTATCACAATTTAAACTTAAAAATATCACAATTTAAACCTAAAAGTATATAAAGTATAAACTTAAATAAAATTTAAAAAAATTGGACTCAGCGCTGTGAACAGTGCGCGCTGTTCACAAAGCTACACTGTTCATTTCCTCTGGTGTGGCGCGAGAGAGGGCGCGGAGTTGGAGCAAAATTGGCATCTCCAGCCTGGCGCACAGCGCAGGGTTGAAGATGCTCTAAGAATAGGCCATCAGGGGTGCTTCTAGGGTAATGAAATTGAACTAAAAATGAGGATTCTTCTTTGATTATTGATTGATGTGAAAATTGCTCAAAATTCATGTACATTAATTGCTTAATTTGATTGAATTTTATGTATTTTCTATATTAATTTTGATTAATTGAGCTTAATGGAAAAAGATACTTAGTTTCGATATTTTATAAGAATTGAAGCATTATTGAAGTAAATTGCCTACATTTAATTCAGTATTTGGAATAAAATAAAATTGAAAGAGAAGTTCTCTTTTAGTTGGGGCCCACGAGACCATTTCAAATCTCCCTGGCTCACAGCTAATGAAATGCACCACAGTTTAGCCACAAACAATCTGCACAAACCAATCCATTCGCCGGATAACAGCCAACACCAATCTCTAAACCGCCATTCAACCACACCCCGTTCACGTATCTTCTGTCCACGCCGAATTCGAGCTCGCCGGAAACCCAAGCAACAGCACGTCGCACTCACAGCGTCACAATCTGCCGCCGCCGAAATTCGAGGTCTGCACATCTGCGCACAGCTTCACCACCGCAAGCCGCCGTCCATCGTTCTCAATAGTCACCGAAATCTGGAAGCAATCTCGCCGTACAGCAGCTGCACATCCGCGTCGAGATCGCCGGATACCGTCACAACTCCTCTGCAACAACACGACCTCCACATCTCACCGACAGCCAAACGCACTCAGCCGCCGTAACTAGAAGCCGCCGCGCCACCACTCGCAGAGCGTCGGTCAACATTCAAACGCCTGCAAACCGCCGTCGCCGCACCACTACTCTGAGTCATCAACGCCGGAAAGCTAATCCAATCGTAACTGCCTCTTCTAGCCGGTAATGAAGATGATTAATTGGGCCCAACTCTTATATAATATCATATGCCCCAAAACTATTTTCTCTTCTAGGCCCATTTGTTTGAGGGAAACGTTAATTATTATAAAAGGGACAATATTCATTAGAGAGATTAGTAGGTTTCAGATTATTATTTAGATTAGGGTTTATTATTTTAGTTTCTCTCTTTCGTTTTATTTTTTTAACAGTAGGAATTAGATTAGTAGTTAGGGTTTATATTGATATTTTATTTCGTTCAAGAACAATAGATTAGGAGTAATTTTTATTTTTTTATTGGGTTAATTCTATATAAATACATCACCTTTTATTCAACTTTCAATTTAATCCTGAACTTCACGATTATTGTAAAAAATCTCAACATTTTAAAAAGTTTCAATTCGATACACTTTTTTTTCCAGCCAGCAACAATGACGTTTCGCCGGAGCGCGTGAAATGTTGTGACGCTGGCGTACACGTGTGAAATACTTTTTTAGTTAATTCTATATAAATACACCACCTTTTACTCAACTTTTAATTTAATCCTGAGTTCACGATTATTATAAAAAATCTCAACCTTTTAAAGAGTTTCAATTCGATACATTTTTTTTCCGGCCAGCACCTGATGACGTGTCTCGCCGAAGCGCGTGAAATGTTGTCACGCTAGCGTACACGTGTAAAATTACTTTTTATTTTTTTCCACATCATATATTATATATATATATAAAAATAACAAAATTTTATTTTAAAAAATATTTTTTGAATGAGAAATACTATGGAAAAAAACGTTTTCCACCATATTCACAAAGATGTGTTGTGAATTTCTATTCCGTGATTTATATTTTAAGGTTGTGTATTGTTGAGTAAAAATTGCATACAATATTCTTTAAGCTTGATTGTGTGTATTTAATTCATGTCTATGACCATTGAGTGGATAGAGTATCACATAAAAAGTATGGATGCGTATGTGGATTTTGAATAAAATTAGTGCTTAGATGTCCGACCAAGAGTCTAGGCTCTTATATAAACCGGCCTTGAACACTGTTGTCTATGATAGTGAGAGACGAATTAATTAAACTAAGTACCCATGTTGGAACGTAATAATTAGTTCACCACCCTAGGAGATTTAATTTGTCTTGAGGACTCAAGTAAGGGCTCTAGAGGGACTTAACCTGATGGGGAGATGATTAGACAACAATGTAGTTATTTTATTTAGAAAATGATTGCTTATAATAGTGGTGACTCTACATAAGTGATTTAAAATACATAGCATGTTTGTTGAATTACCTACGAATAGGGGGATGCATATTGGATCATATTTGGAGTATGTTTTTCCACCTTTCCACTTGCATAGTTTTAAGTTGTGTTTATTTTATTTATTTAATCTCAATGAGTGCCTGTTAGAGTTTAGGAGAACACACTCCATTGCATTTTCAATTCATAGTTAGGATATTATTTTTCTTTAATTTCAAACAATAAATCAATAATTCACTCCTAGTTTTACCTACTGTGTGTTCGATACTACTTGTCTCTATACTTGCTCATACTACACGATCACTTCCTCTTGAGGGTTTGGATTTTGATTATATTGCAAAATATTAGTTCAATTCAGCCATTGATAACACTGATAGAATTTGGCGTTTCATAGGAAAACTCACTAGTGTAACTGTTGCGAGCATCAGCGGCTTACAGTAGGGCAAAGGCACACCCACCAGCGGCACAGGGAAGGCCAACGACGGCGATAATTGAGGCGGTTGTCGCTGATTTGCATATAAAAAAGCAGCAAGATAGAACTAGAAGGCCAACCGATTCATTGTTCCTTCGATTCTAAGCTGGTGGTAGTTTCTTCCTTCGATTTATAGGTCAAAGCCCCTCATCCATTCACAATCTCTCAACGCCGTCGTCTGCCCCCTTTTGCCGCTTGAGATGCACTGTGTAAACTCCTGTTCAAACGAAGCCTCGCTGCCGCCATTGTCGGAGCCCCAACCCCTATGAATTATTTACAATATGCGGGACCTAGAATAATTCTCACTCACTGGGTCGACATCGCCGGACCCAGAAAAGAAGATCGATTTGTATGGAGAGTGGTCACCATCGAAGAAGGCGGTGCCCACCACTAGTAGAGGTGAGAATAAGCCAGGCTACCAACAGGGACCTACGGTCTAACCTACTAAAAGCCTAGTTCGCTTGGCCTATTTAATAAATAAGCCAGGCTCAGATCTTTTTAAAAGCCTATTTAGTTAAATAGGACAGACTTGAGCTTTTAAAAAGTCTTTTAAGTCCAATATGCCAGTCTATTAATTATATATATCATAATATATAAATATATAATTAAGATAATATTTATTTATAAGATAAAATATTATTAATTAATATATAGATGCACTAACAGAACATGGTCTATGGCCACAGAAGGTGGTAAGTTCAAGAAAATTGGAAGGAATATCTATTTTTCTTTTTGTGGTTTTATTTTTCTTTGTAAGTAGTTGAAGAAAATTGGAAAGAATATTTATCATTTATGTATTAATTTTTTAAACTACTTTATACTTTTGTTATTGTCATCTTAGTGAGTTAATGTTGGCATTAATAATGTTATTTGTGATTATGTAAAATATTTAATATTTATTATTGATGTTATCGAGGCATTTGTTAATTTTATAGATGTGGTTTTGAAATTTTCATGATGAATAAAAAGTTACAAAATTTTCTTACTAGGCAGGCCTTTAAAAGACTTTTAGGCCTGATCTGTTTGCTAAAAAGCACCAGATCGAGTCTACTAAAAAGCCTACTATAGATAACAGGCCAGACTTAGGTGTTGATGAAGAAAGTCACACCGATAACTAAGGACGAATCAGTGACACTTAATTAATGATTAAGGGAAGCCTTGATTATGTTGGGATTGTAGGCGAGCAAGAAAGGGTTGAGTCAGCAAGCCTACTTGTCCAAGTCAAAGCTGCTCGCCACATGCCCCCTATACATAAGACCGACAGACCAACAAAATGAAATCCAGGTCATTGTTGCTCATCAAGGCTGCTCGCCCCAACACAATAGTTGAGGCCGACAAGGTAATCAATCAAATCCAGATGGTAGGGGCAAATAAGACTGCTCACCCAATACCCCCTGAAGAGGCGAGCAGATTAAGATCCTTCCGGGATGGGATGTGTCCGTCCTATTGAAGGTTGCTCGCCCAAGAAGTAATTGATCCCCCAGAAGAGGAGACAACAGGCTAGAGGGCTGATTAGTCTTTTTAAAGGGCATTAGTATGTATAAAGCCTAAGATAGTGACACGTGGAGGACACTTGTCAGGAAATTAGACTAATTAGCTTAGATTAATGCCACCTCACCCATGCAAGGGTATAAATAGACATTTTGTAACACTTCAAATGGGATTCCAATCTCTCACTAATACAAGAACAATTTCATGACTTTCTCTCTCTGCTCTCTTTCTACATTTACATAATATCAAGTTAATATTCTTATTTAGATCACTGTTTGGGTGATTTTTATTAGAATAATTAACCACATAATTAGCCTCATTAACAAGATCACCCAACAATTTGGCGCTAGAAGGAGGGCACGAACCTCCGTCCATAAAAGAAGAGAGAGAAAGGTTTGAAGATTTGAAGATATACATCAAATCTTCAAAGAATTTAAACCTAGAAATCTACAAGTTACCATATAAGTGAAGGGAATCTAAAGAAGCGATCAACAGGAGTAAAAATCAGTGGCCTTCAAGTGCATGTGTGTGAAAAGAGCATAAATCTCAAACACACGCGGCTAGAAAAGATACCACCTGATAAAAGATTTCAAACGAATTACTCGCAAGAGACAATGAAGCATACGTATGAGAGCTTACACGGTGAATCACACACCACATCGACGAGCAGAAGGTGAAAGGGCAGGAATGCACACGGGCGTTGACCCTCAGGACCTTCGCAGGCCGTTCCCTTACCCGTTGCACCGGTCGAACCCCAAATCAAAATGGCTATGGAGTCCATGATGAAGACTCCTGAAGATGTAGAATGAGCAATGGATGCCTTGAAAGAAATCTAAACACAACAAGCACTGGCTACTCGCCCAACTATGATCCACGCGGCCCCGATTGAGACAAGGCGTGATACCAGAAAAACCAATCACGCCCAAGAACAAGAGACGAGCAGCGGGCGAGCACCTCAACCAAGCTCAAAAGGGAAGCAAAAAATGAGCTACCGACTGAGTCCGCAAGACCGACGAGCAACGGGCAAGCAGGAGCATCCCCACCACGAAAGGTCCCGGGGAAGTATTCGAGAAAGATTAGGCCATCAGTCAGCTGGGGGGCGATCTGGGTCCACATACCCCCAGGAACCCTACCAATCGAAAACTAGGGCCCCTAGGAGGCCGGTGCAGGAAAGGCTAAGAAGATAAGCGTTGGAGAGGTTAGGTCCACATGGGACGAGCAACTTGCAACGACCAATGCGGGAGACCACCCAAAGTGAGGGACTGCAGGGGGCTACTTGCCAGCAAGCATTACACCTTGAACAACCTCGAGAAGGGAGGTCGTCCCTAGCTGAAATAGAGAAGCTAAAGAAGGCGGTCGAGGACCTACACGAACAAGTGGCGAGCAAGGAAAGGGCAGAGACTCTGACATATTGCCAACATCCCTCTTGTCCACAACAATCCTTACAACTCTAATACAAAAGAAGATATAATTCCCCTCTATAGTGTTCTACGAGGAAGAGTCAGATCCCAAGGTCTATATATCAAAGTATGCAGATTACATGATATCGATGGGGGCGTCGGATGCTACCCAGTGTAGGAATTTTCCACTAACTTTGGGAGACAGGGCACACAGATGGTTCTCGGCCCTTGCACCAGGGTCGATTCAATCTTTTGGGCAGCTCACCCGGGAATTCTTATCACATTTCTCCGGGTTTGGAACATATCTGACATAGAAGCATAGATTGGCTAACATCATGCAGCGCAGAAAAAACAGATCAGCAGTATTTGGAAAAGTTTGACAAGATCCTTCTAGAGGGAGAATTGGTCAGCGAAGATACGAATATTATCGCGGTGATGGCTGGATTAAAAAAAGGTACATATATATAGAAAGAAATGCACTTGTCATGCCCAAGCACATACGCCGAGTTTAGGCATGAAACTAGTGTATATGTCGCAATGCAAAAGGTCATGCAGAAAGAGTTAGGCACATAAGCTGAAGGAAAAAAGAATGGGAAAAAGCCGGGCGGTGGATACAAAGCTCCAAAGAACCTTAAGTCGTTTGCAGATGGAGTTGAGTACAAAGAAAAATTAAATCAAGTATTGACTACCACTATTGAACATGTTTACATAGCAGTAAAGGATCGGGACGTATTTTTAGCTCCCCGAAAAATTAGACAAGACAGAAGCAAGCTAAACCCGAACAAGTACTGCGCTTACCACCAAAGTATTGACCACTTTACCAGTGAATGCCGAGATCGACTCAAACAATTGTAGAAATTTTACGAGGATGGTATGCTCATAGAGTTTGTCAAATAGGCACCGATGAAAAGACAGAGGCCACCCTGGCATGAAGGGTCAGATAACGACGTGGATAGTAATGAGGAAGACTGAAGGTTAAACAGGCAAGTTAGAAGAGGACCACCATCACCACCAGCTTACCAAGTACCAAACCGGGAAATCTTAGTGCTCGAGAAAATGGGCCCGACAGGGGGAATAGTTGATGGGAGACCACCTCCATAAAAAAGACAGAAGAAGGCTGAAATCAGGGAAATTAATCAAGTACATGAGACGGGGTCAGGTTCAAAGATACTCACCAAGCCAACAGCAGAATTGACATTCTCGCAGACCGACCTAGAAGGAATTCTCACACCCCAAAATGACTTGCTAGTAATCAGCGCTAACATTATGAATACTAAAGTGCATCGACTACTAGTAGATACAAGAGCATACACGAACATCTTATTCAAAAAGACACTAGAGTAGTTAGGAGATTACAAGTCATATATCGAAGACTGCAACCATGGAATAATAGGGTTATGAGAAGTTGTAACAATCCCCCTAGGAATGATTCGTCTATCAGTTGAACTTGCATCGGTCGAGGATCCCGAAAGGAGGCTGACTAGGTTAATAAATTTTCTAGTAGTAGATCAACAGTCTTCCTACAACGGGTTCCTCGGCCAGCCTTTCATATCTGAATTCAAAGCAGCATGTTCAACTTATTATTACTGTGTTAAATTCCCAACACCTAAAGGTGCAGGTACAATCAAGGGCAATCAAAAGAAGGCATGAGAATGTCTGTTGATGATTAAAAAACTCGTCACCCAAGTACTGGTATATGAAGAAAAGATGCAAATGTAACATTCGCCTGGTAAACCTAACATATTGGACATCATCTCAATTGTGACAGAAATGATGGAGGTGGACCATCAATTAGAAGATTTAGAGGTTAACCAAACACCACAGCAAAACCTGTAGCAAGAAACACATATGGAAGTAGACTCCGAGACAAACAGTGACACACTCATAGTCATAAGGGAGGCCGAAAGCAGAGTGACTCCGGAACATAGGGGGCAATCAGACGAACAAGAAGACCTTAAACCTCGACTAGGATACGAGCTGACACAAATAGAAGACGATCTCAACACAGAGGGATCCATTCCAGATCCACGATGGAAAGATAAAAAGAGATGTAGGACGCCAGTCGAGGAACTAAGATCCATCCAAGTAGATCCCAACAGAGAAGACTTGGAACTTTTTATAGGATCCGAGCTACAAGAACCCTACAGAAGCAGGATGAAGGAGTTTCTGAAAGCCAACCTTGATGTCTTCTCCTGGTCCCACGAGGACATGACGGGAATCCCGGTCGAGCATGCCTGTCATCATCTTAACATAGACCCAACAAAAAGACCAGTGCGACAAAAGAGAAGAAAATATGGACCGGATAAATATGAAGCATTGATAGTGGAGGTAAAGAAGCTGTTAGACAATAAGTTGATACAAGAAGCACTATGCGCACAGTGGGTAGCAACCCCGTCCTTGTACGAAAGCCAAACGGAACATGGAAACTTTGCATAGACTTCACCGATCTCAATGCCGCATGCCCCCAGGACAACTTCCCATTTTCCCATATTGATCAGTTGGTGGACAACATAGCTGACCACGAGTTGATGACATTCATGGACACCTTTGCAGTCTAACACCAGATTGTGATGAATCTCGATGACCAATAACATACGACATTTCATACAAACAAGAATATGTATTGTTGGAAGAGAATGCCATTCGGACTCATCAATGCAAGAGCTATATATCAGAGATTGGTCAATAAAATGTTTGACCAGCACATCGGCCATACAATGGAGGCCTACATGGATGACATTGTTGTAAACCTAAAAAAAGAGGACCATCTAGAACATCTCAAACAAGCATTCGATATCATGAGGTCCTATAATATGAAGTTAAACAAAAAAAACAGCTTTCTGGTGCACTCCGGCAAATTTTTGGGACATTTGGTGAGTCGACGAGGCATTGAAGTCAACCCAACACAGGTCAAATGCATCATGGAGATAGCACCCCCCTGATTCTGTGAAGAAAGTACAAAGACTCACTAGATGCCTAGCAGCATTAAATCGATTCATCTCCAGGTCCGGCGATAGAAACAAGTCATTCTTCGAATCCATAAAAGTTAAGAAGAAAGAAGATTTTCAATGGACAGATGCTTGTCAAAGGGCATTCGAGGAAATAAAGAGTTATCTAAGCAACCCTAATTCTTATAAAAGTCAATCCTTGGTGAGAAACTATATATGTATTTGGCGGCGTCAGAAGTGTTGGTTCGAGCAGAAGGAAAGTCCCACCTTCCAATCTATTACACCAGACAAGCTCTCCATGATGCAGAAACACGATATACACCAACATAAAAACTGACATATGCACTAGTGATGAGTGTGAGGAAAATGCGACCGTATTTCTTCGACCACCAAGTGGAGGTACTAACCACCTTTCCCCTAAGGTAAATTTTACATAGACCTGATATTGCGGGATGCCTCCTAAAATGGTCATTAGAGGTTAACCAATACGGGATAACATATGCTCCCCGAACAACGATCAAAGGACAAGCACTGACAGACTTTATAGTAGAGCTAACCTACCCTCAAGATCCGATAAGGGGATGTATCTACCCATGACACCTTTATGCCGATGGCTCCGCAACTAGCACTGTAGCGAGGGCAGGTGTTGTCCTTATTAGCCCAGACAGGCAGGTGTTCACCTCGGTAATACGATTCGAATTCATGGCCACCAATAATGAGACAGAATACGAGGCATTGATTGCAAAACTGAGACTATCATTACCTGTTGGGTGTTAATGAAATTATTGTAAATCAAGTTTATATGTGGCTTCTTAGCTCAATTTCACTAACAACGTCTCAGATTTAAATTACTAGAATTTCTAGATCTTGTTTCTGGAAAGATTTGAGCAGAGTGATGTTAAGAAAGCGAAATATCTTGCGTTAAATATGAATTTGTGGCCTATTTATAGGCAAATACATAAGCAGGTGGTGGCAACGTACTTGCCACGTGTTACAAGAGATCAACATGTGTCCCTTACGTGTCTAAACGGAGAATTACAAGAAAAAAGCTTGCTAAAATGGCCAAAATAGGATTCTGGCGATCATCCTTTAAAGGGGCGAGCAACTAGTTATGTTTTTCTTTTTGGAGACGACCAGCTGGTTATAAATCCTGATGAGAGGTGACTAGCTGGTTATAAATCACCATAAGAGGTGAGCAGCTGGTAATATGTAAATTTGAGGAGATGCTCGCCTTTTGTGTATTCTTCATGTTGTTTGGCTTCCCTTTTGATGATATCTTCTTGATTTGACCATATACTTACTTTCTTCTTGTATTTTCTTCATGCTTGATCAACTCTTTTGGGACACGTAAATTGGGATTTAGATAATAACTTCTTTAAGCATGTGGTTTAACGTATTTCATCAAAAGTTGCCCCCTAGCCTGATGTTTGTTTGAATCATCAAATGAATAACGAGCATCAAGCTACTTGAATCTTCATGAGATTTCTTCACTCCAAGGAAGTAATTTAAACTTGATTCAACCAGTCATAAATTGGGTTATGGGTAAATTGAAAGATCCTATTGGCCTCGTTAAAAACCTAGTCATAAACCACCCTTGTAGATAAATCAGTCGTAGGAAAAAAGAGATACCATGGTGCTTTTTCAAATACCCGTATTCCAAATAATATAAAATATCAAAATAAAACTGATACAAGATTGAGCAGCTGAATAGGCGACCAGCTCGTGTGGTGAGCAGCTCAGCTTCTCGCCTCCTTCATGAATTTCTAGGCTTGGAATGCGAACCATTTTGCCTAAAAACGTGCGTCACTTTCACAACTTTTAAAATTTTACAAATAAGTCCCTTGGAAATTGCAAATAGAGGTCTATCTCTGGCTTATAAATACCTGAGGCGGTATCATCTTCAATTTTTCTTTTGTTTCTTCATCCGAGCAATTTCCAGCAAATTTCAGACAAACTCTCTGCGTACGATTCCTTACTTCTAGAGGTAGTGTTCTTGTTCTTTTCCTTTCACTATTTTTCTTATTTCTCGGTTACTCTCCAATTAGAAACTTCGTCTTCTCTAAAATCAAGTTTTGTGACCTGCTCTTTGCCTGAAACTGTTGGTTTTGAGTTCGTTCGAGTTTATTTGGGATTAACCTTCATTTTCATTTGCACATTTTACTTCCGTTTACATTCTCCGATTGTTTCTGAGTATTTCTCTGAAAAAAATGGCCTCCTCTGCTTCCTCCGGTGACTTGCCGCCGCAGAACTCAAAAAAACGTCCTACGGTTGAATCTCCACTTCACGATTTATGGGATTACTCGAATATCATTGGAAATAGGGGTCGTGATTGGCACAGAGTCCCGGGAACGTGATCGGATCCTTCATGAGCAAAGGCGGGCAAGGGAATCGGGAATTTGCGCAACTGCTCGCCCCACAGATGAAGGTCAAGCAGCTGCTCGCCTCTCCTCCGAAGGGGCTGCTCGCTACCTTGGAAAGGAAGCTGCTCACCACTACATTGAAGGAGCTGCTTGCCACTCTGGCGGAGCACAAGGAGTTGCTCGCCTAGTTGGATCTTCACAAGGAGTTGTTCGCTCCCCTTCTCGTGGAGCTACTCGCTGCCAAGTACAACGATTTGCTCGTCCATCTGGTCAAGAAGCTACTCTCCTCCCACTCCAAAATACACAATTTGCTCACTCCACACCTTCCGCGAAAGATCTACGAGTTGCTCACCGCGAGCAAGCTGCTCGCTGTGGACGACCTGCTCGCTCCTCACCACCAAGAAGAAGGCTCCTCCTTATTGAAAAAGAAGAGAAAGTTAACCATGAGAAAACCAAATCTGATGTCAATTCTGTTTGTTGAGAGGTATTTGGAACGAGTCCTGAATCCTCAGAAGCTGAACTTGAAGGTACTAATATTGTTCGGGAAGTCAAAATTGCTCGAGATCAGACAGCTGAAAATGTAATCCTATATCTTAGAAATCAAACTGCAAAATATAACCCTAAATCTCAGAAAACTAAAAAAAATAGAACCCAAAGAACAGTGAGGCTGGCTTCGGGGATGGTGGCTTTAGAAGTCGCTTCAGCGCTCGACGATGGCTTAAGGGGGCAGTTTCTTGTCAGATCAAAGTGCGAAATCGACTGTAGCTTCGGGGGCGGCTTTGTGGCACCAAATTGAGCGTTGAATTGATGACATCGTGATAGATTGAAAGGAATGACAGTGGGTGGTGGCGGCGTTTGCATCCTGTTTGCCTAATTTCTAAATGCAACACACAAGTGTACGTGATCGTTGTTGTGTTAAGGCAAATGACCAAGTTAAATATCGAACCAAGGGAACTAAGTGTTAATCCAATTTAATCCGTAGAAATATACTTCTCAAAATAAACGAAAGAAAAGACAAGTTCGGGTCCTATTCTAACAAAATAAAAATAGGGGTGGACTAATCTAACTTTCGTAGAAGTGTAAGGGAGTGTGTGTATGCTCTAGGTAATCTCCATTATGCATCAATTCAAGCATTAATCCATCCTAAAGCTATCATGAGTTTCTTCAAATGATTAAACTAGGTAATTAACACCTTATCTAGCACTAAATTCTCATTTGAATGCCTAATACTCATATTGGTTTGTTCTAAACTCCTAGCAATTCTCATTAACATAGAAACCAAAACATAAACACTTGGTGTGCACTACTATCAATTAAGAACAAAATTGAATTAACTCAATTCTCATATGTTGCCAACACAATCAAAAGAACTAATCTCAAGTAGCAAACAACCAAGTCTCAATAGATCATCCGATTAGGGAGTTTTAATCATCTAAATCAACACAATCAAGATATAGCATGAATCAATATAAAAATTAATATAAAACTTCAATCACACAAAGCATAGGAGTTGTTAGCTCATGGCTAATTGCATGAAAACTAACAAAAACAACATTAAATCAACCAAGATTCAATGAATTGAAAGAGAATTAGAAAGATCTTACCAAATGAAGAGAAATTGCAATAATTGGAAAAACTTTAATCAACAAGCTTTAATAAAATCTTCAACAATTCTTAAAATTGAACCATAGAAATATAGAGAATCTAATGGAAAACCTATCTATTGCAATTGATTAAAAATCTAATGGAGAAATCAAAATGAATTTGAGAAATTGAAGTAGAAATGTAGAGAGAGAGAGAGAGAGAGAGAGTTGGTAACTACCATAATCTAATCTATCTAAAAGTATGTTGAAGTAATCCTAATTATGCCTAAAATCTGAGGGAAAGGGGTATTTATAGGTGCCTTGGACAAAAATTGCAAATAATCCCCAAAATAGCAAAAATCACATTTTGCCCAATTTAGTACATACACCTACTAGATTGATAAATACACCCACTGCCTGGTTTTACACCCGCTCGAGCACAGAACAAGTGGCACTAGACCAAATCACAAGTGGCACTCGACCAAGCTTGGTCGAGCGGTGCAGTACCATGGAGGAAGAATGATTTTCTCTCGAGCAAAGAAGAACCGACGCTCGACTAAACTTATTTTCTTCAAATCTTGAGCTCTAGAACGCCGATTGACTCGATTCTTTTTGTGTTGCGATTTTATCTTCAAGAACTTTCACATGGTACATGATCTGCACCATTTAGATTGATTTAATAAATCTGAAATTTTTTTAAACTTTCTCGTTATTCCACCATTTTGCTTCATTTTTCCTAAAAATGCACAACTCTTTGTAAAATAGGTGAATAATCAATTATATATCAATTATTATCATAAATGCAATCAAAACAACCAAAAATTATATCAAAATGAACATGAATTTGATGCAAATATGACACTATTGGGATACAATCTAAGTTGTTTTGATTCAGATCCCAAAACCCTTAAATGAATTACCTAAGTACAATAGTTCAGGATTGTATAGCTTAGGATTAGTCATGTTAGAGTAGACTTGTTTTATTCACAGGTATTCAGTTTAGGGGGAACACACTAAAGATTGAAGATTGATGGAGACGTCCTGAAGATCCAAGTCAGAAAGGTGTCAATCCTGAAGGTCAGAGTTCACGATTGAAGATCAATTCAAGACAACCAACCTGAAGCTGAAACCTAAAGAACCTGTAGACCGGTCCTGAAACTGAAGAGAAGACAATCATGAAGGTTACCACTGATGGTGTTTCTACTGAGTTGTCTAAGCATGCTCAGGACGGAAACCATCTTGTGAAGGCAGACGTAGCCTGAGTAATCAGGTTGAGTGCTCTCTTACTAACACTCATAAGATCCTGAAAGAAAGGGTTACTGAAGCATTGTGAACTTAGCATTTATGTTGAGATTCTGAGGACAAAAGGAATGTCAGATATCCCACATAAGACAACATTTAAACCTAAGTTTAAATGCATAGCACTCAGTGTTTTAATGGTACGATGAAGAATTCTGTCACATCATTAACTAGCTGTTTGAAGAACGACTAGTGAAGTGTTGACACGTAAGTACAGAGATTGCATATGCATTAAATGCCCTCAGACTTGCAGGTGGGGGCCAGAAGACTTTCCCCATTTAAGTATGGTGAAAAGTAAACAAGTACATCTTAGGCTGCACCTACCTAAATGTAGGAAGATTTGGTAGATCTCCTACAACAGATCTATTTCAAATTTACCTATAAATACAGAAGATCTTGCTCCCATTTAAGGTTACGGGAAATATTCAAGATTCCAAGCATTCAAAGCAACACTCTACAATTTAAATTTTCCTAGTGTTGTAATATGAATCTATTCTGTATTTCCTTAGGGTGATAACCCCACCTTTAGCATTGTTTAGATTGCAAGGGTTATCACACAATAGTTGGAAAACCAAAAAGTCAAACCCCTCAAAGTTAGTGAGTTGGTTAGTAGGAAGGACTGAGACTTGTAAAACTACCCAGGGGTTGAATTCCTAAGGAGAGGAAGGAGACTGATCGTATCCCTTGGCACGTAGAAAATTAAGTATCCAATCCTCAGGAGATGACTGCTCCTGTTTAATAAAGTCGTAGACGTAGGAGTTGGTTATCTCTGAACCAAGTTAAAAACCCCTTGTGCTGATTTATTTATTGTTCAGGATCATAACTGTCATCATTCTTAAACTGAGCATTCAACATTGTTCTACAAATAAGGAGAAATCAATTCTCCTGATCCTGAACTTGTTACCAGCCTTAACAACTATTTTCTAAGCAATCGAAAAACTATTTTCAGGACACTAAAACGAGTAGATTTTAAGAGCTCACGCTTCCGCACGTAACTCGGGCTCGTTGAGATAGCTATCCAACTGACTAGCTACTGAAGTGGTCAGTAGGTGGGTTATCTCCACTGAGCTTCTGAGAGCACAACACTCTGAACTCAGCTTCTATGGTTCCTAACTGATTTGTCCCTACTGCCCCTGAGACTATCAGTTCAGTAAGCATTTTCAGGATCGTTCTGACTGAGTTTTGTAAGAGCATTTTCCTGAGAATTTAGAAAATCTAACATCAGTGTAGTCTCCCCATACACTGATTATACTCATTTCGGGACCAACAGACCCTAATCACATCCGCGTAGAGGGTAGAGGAGAGAGTGTAAGGTGGGGGTGGGGGTGGGGGTGGAGGTGGAGGTGGAGGTAGGGGGATGAGGCGCCCAAATTTTTTACTTGAGCGCGTAGGGAGGGTAGCGGAGAGGGGGGCAGGAGGGGTGAGAGGGACAGAGGGTGGTGGAATATTCCGTGGAGAGAGAGATGGTTTTGATGATTTCTGAATTTGAGTAAGTTTCTTGAGCATCAGGTGCACCGTGCAACTTAAGTGTATTTTTAAAAAGTTACACTATTTATTACTGAAAAGTCACATGTATTATTATAGAAAAGTTATATCACAAAAAATAAAAATTTCAACAATAAAATGTATGACTTTACAGTAGTATATTGTGTAACTTTTTGAAAATACATTTAAGTTGCACGGTACACTTGGTGCATACAAAACTAAGGCTCTAAATATAATCAAACGAATGGGGGTGGGGTCTCATTTTAACTCTCTTTGTAACATGAGATTTTTGTACTCTATTTTGTAATTAGGTCGTTATATTTGACCTTATATGTAATTAACCCTATTTATTAAAAAATGATTACTCTTTTTTTAAAGTATCATATTTTATTATAAGACAAAACTTGTATGAAACCCGAGTTCACGATGAACTTAAGTTTATCAATTATCACTGTCTTGTGTATATATTTTCACTATTATATATATATATATTTATTATTACTGTTAAAAATCAAAACAATCTTATAATAGTAATATTATGTGGCAAAGTATTATATATAATAACAATAATAATTATTATATATAATAGTGATACAACTTTATGTAAGGAGAATTACTTTTATTATAATTCTATTATTATTATCGATCTAATATCATTTCATGGTCTCTAATAAATTTCTTTTTTTACCTAATAAATAATAGTGCAGGAAATTATTTATGAAATGCACCAAATTCAATAATAAATATCGCTCGCCTCCTTCACACATCATAGAGAGAGAGAAGTAATAATACTAAAATAATATTACAATCTCATCCGCTTTCTTTGTGGGCGTTCTCTGATCGTCTTTGTACATAATGTTTTCTTCACCCCCATTTCAATTCTCTCTTTTTTCTCCTATCTCTCTCTAAAGTCTTTTCTAATCCTGTGTGAAATCATTCCATTTCAGTCCGTTTTCTTCTTCTTTTTTTTTTTTTTCATTTTTCTTTCAATTTTTGGTCGGGTTCATCTTTTTATTTTTTGAGCCATGCGGAGAGGCAGAGCTGCGGCGGCGAAGCAAGCGGCGGCCGCCGCCGTTATCGGCGGAGGAGATAACGGATCGGGAGGATCTAAGGAGATCAGATTCCGCGGTGTCAGAAAGAGGCCATGGGGAAGGTACGCCGCCGAGATCAGAGACCCTTGGAAGAAGACGCGTGTCTGGCTCGGCACCTTTGACTCGGCGGAGGACGCCGCCCGCGCCTACGACGCCGCCGCACGCTCTCTCCGCGGCCCCAAGGCCAAAACAAACTTCCTCCTCCCCCAGAACGGCGCCGTTTTCCCCGATTTCAATCTTCAAAACCCTAATCATCCACATGTAAACAATAATTCGCGCGATCCTTTCATGAATTGCAGGTTCTACCCCCGGGAAGAGCAAAGGCCGACCTCTAGTGGCATGAGCAGCACCGTGGAGTCCTTCAGTGGCCCCCGGCAGCTGCCGCCGCCGCCGCTGGCGGCGGCGATACAGCAACAAAGGAAGCATCCTCGGTCGCCGCCGTTGGTTCCAGACGACTGTCATAGCGACTGTGATTCATCATCGTCTGTGGTTGATGATGCTGAGTGCGACATAGCTTCATCCTCTTGTAAAAAGCTGATGCCGTTCGATCTTAACATGCCTCCGCCGGGAGACGCCGCCGGTGACTTGGACGAACTCGCCTGCACAGCTCTCCGGCTTTGAGTTCTTCTCATCTGGTGATGAATGATGTACTAATCATTTGGAAGGAATTCACTCATTTGGTTAATTACTCAATTTTTCCTTTTCTTATCAGTCTTATTTTTGATAAATGAAAAAAAAGAAGTATGAAGGAAAGAGGGAAGAATGCTAATGGATATCAGTGAGGACTGAGGGGATGCCATATAAACTATAGTCCCTTGTCTTCTATGAGTGTATGTTGTTTGTATGGAGAGAGTTACCTTTTCTTATTTATAATCTCTAATGTTATTGAAGATAGAGGATATTATGATTGATGTTTAAGTGTGTTCGTCGATCTATCTAACCATCAATTGATGTTCTTTGCAGTGTGTGTAATTCTATTGTTTGTCCATATTTTAGTATAGAAGGGCACAAGCAATTGTGATCTGTTCTGCATCTTGTTTTGAGGATTGGGTCTTATTGATGAATGTCTGATTCCTTGTGTTCGTTAAAAATGTCGTGTTATAGCAATTGATGAACATTTCTGATATCTGTTGGCATGTTTATATCTGCATTTATGTTTAGTAAGTAATATTGCTAGGCTATGATCCAGATGTAGTAAATTTCATTAATTTTTTCTTGGAATTTTTAATGTGGGCTTTCTTTTAAGTTAAAATTTTCATTAAATATTGTGGTTGCAATCCTTGATGATCACAAATGTGCTTTTCTCTTTTGTGTCTCCAAACGTTACCCAGTTGATTATTATGGCATGCTTATATCAATGATTTGCTAACTAATTTGTCGTTAATATGAAATATCATTTTACTGGCGTTAGTTAGCACGTGTTACACGACTTTGAATCTTTACTTCTCTTAGGTGTCATAAATTAAGTAGTACTTAACAATTAATGTAAATCTGTATTTTGCGGTGTTGTTGTCTTCCTGTCGTTTCCCTTTTTAGAGAATGTTCTGCTTGTGACACGTGTTTCAACTGGATACTTGTTGATGCTCCGAGATGTTGGTCGAGAGTGTTGTTACGTTGGATGATTCTTGTATTTGTATCTCGTTTAGTTCTTTAACCTGTGGCAATCTGTATTTTACACCACCTTATTTTTGTTAATGTAAGAAGTGTGTGCACAATTTAGTTTACTACTGCTACATTCAGGGTAAACTTGGCTTCTCGTACTTTATTTGCATGCTTGCTTCGTCTTGTTTTACTGTGGCATACGTGTCTTTCTTCTTTGGCTTGTGGAAAGGGTTGAAGACTGGTTATTAAATTGCATAAAAGTTGTGCGTCTTTGAATTCATAGCTGGGCCACTGCTTTATGGATTATTGCATCATATATATCAATGAATCTGGTTATAGGTTGTCTTGCATGGTTCTTCAACCACAGATACAAGTGTTGAAGTAGACATGGAAGATGGACAAATCCGTGCCTTGATGCTGAGGAAACTAGCTCGATCCTCAAGCTATTAATGGTATGTTATGTTTTCTTTTGTTTGAATTGCTGGATTTGCTCTCGGTGTCTGATTGACAAGTCTTTGGTTTGCCTATTCGATTATGAAGGTCTATCTCCTGAGAATGTTGTTGCTCAAACTGCAGTTATTTGGCTACTTGGTTATTGCAAGTTTCAGTAATAATAGCTAGCAAAACCTGCATTTTTCATCTGCGTATTTCGTGATCATACTGCAGTTATTTGGCTACTTGGTTATTGCAAGTTTCAGTAATAATAGCTAGCAAAACCTGCATTTTTCATCTGCGTATTTCGTGATCTTTATATGTATAACGTGTCTAATAACAGTATACAATCACATATAGCTATAAATCGGGTGTGTTGCTTCCAAGAAAGCAAGAAAAAGGCTGTAATTGATGTCACAATTTAATGTTGCGTTGGTCCATGCTTAGCTACGGCGTATCTTCTGTATGTGGTGACAAGTCTCAATTCAATTATTTTGGTCAACACTAGAGAGTAGAAAGCTGCTTTATCTGAACAGACTTTTCTTTATATTATTTCTTGCTCTTCTCCCATTTTCCCACAATGTTTGACCGATCGAGGTTTCATTTTTGGTTTTGTCAGAATTTGAAAGAATTGAATCTTGCATCAAATGCATTAGTTATCTTCATATTTTTATTATGTTTTTCTCACTGAATTGATGAAGTGTAAAAATGTACTTGGGAAGTTGGGATGGAGGGAGTAAATAAAGTTATGCTCTTGATATAGTGTTTCACCTGGGTGTTTGGGTTATATTCGGAAATGGATTCTCTACTGGGCAGTGAAACCAGCAAATGGTGATGGGTATTAAAACAATGCCGTATATTCCTTGTTTTTATTTTTCCCATTTTAGCAAGGACCAAGTCATGATTTTTTTATATCGTGTTAATAAATTAAAAAAGAAGATATACGCCATCGTTTTAGTATCCAGCACCATATGCTGGTTTCACTACCCAGCTGAGGATCCATATATGTTATATTCACCTTTTAAACGTAGTTGAATTGGAGCTCTATGAAATAGATGATTGTGTAATTAGTAAATAGGATCCATCTCACTCTTATACAAGATTTTCTTGTAAATGAAAGGTTTTAATGTAGATGAAAGCATTATCTTTTCAAAAATTATAATTTAATTTTTTCTAGTTTTGTTAGGCAATTTTTTTTTTTTTCCAATTTGAACTAATGGGCGGATTTGCTCCATGAAATGACGTTTTACCCACTTGGCAAGGAATAATTAATTGTATTAGCATATTTTTTTTTTCCAAATGATAATATTAATCATTTCGGGTAGTAGTTCCACTTTCACTTTAGTTGATACCAACTCCTGAGGGGTCAATCCAGATTAGTCGTGTGTAGGTTGAATGGGTTATAAAAGAAATTCACAATTTAAGAAAATCAAGTGTCTTTATAAATTAAGTCTAAAATAAACTGTGAAAGGATATATTTTACATGGATTTACAATTTACTTGATATATTTCCCAAGTGCAAATGGATGGTTACTAATAATAGTTGATGAAGTCTCATAGGTTAAAACAATTAAGGTGGTTTGTGGTTTGTGGTTTGAAAAAAGTTCAATGGTGATGAGAATTGCTCCCTCCTTACAAGAAAAGTATGCTTCAGATATTCGCACGTGGTTTAATGCAATGTACTTTTCAAAGATATTCTTTTTATTTATATCGGACCTCATAATATCTCGCAATACATTTTGATATATTACATTACGTGCAAATATCTGATCGTATTTTTTGTGGACGGAGGTAGTAATGTTTTATACTTGGAGCATAAAAATATCATTAATAACATTTTTTTAAATATAATAATTATTTTTTATTTCATTTCCTTTTTTTTATAATTATATTCATTCATCCTTCTCCTTTGTCATCACCTAACCTTCTTTCATAACCGTTGCTTTTAAATTAAAACTGAACATTAATGCCATAATCACTAATTATTAATTCAATATATTCGAATATAGAAAGGAAATAAATTTTCTTTCTTATTTTCATTGAAGAATTGAAAACTAACACCCTTTAAATTAAAAAATACAATTTGTGTCGCGCTTTATAATTTTTTTTTTTTTTTTTGAAAGGTGCTTTGTAATTTGTTTTGAATAAATATATATATATTTTTTTTGACAGAGTGTTGAATAAATAATTGAAGTGAAGGTAGGCTGGCCTTCCTTATAAACTAGGGTTCCAGGGTGAGGCTTCAATTCATTAACCCCTGTTTTGTCATTGTGCTCTTAAATTGCGGAAGCAGAAATCTCCTAATATGGTGTGTTCACGTTAATCGAGGTTGCCAATTATTTTAGGTCGTCATTTCAAACTAGTAAGTAATGATTGAAAATTATTGTAATTTTAGAGTATTTAAAAATTTCATTAACAAATATTTCCTTATTCCACATAAATTAATTTACCTCGACAACTCATGGTTATTAAAAAAAATAGATGGTGATGTGTAAAAATGAGTATATAGATATAAAAATATATTTGATGTGATGTGTAAAAGTGAGTATATGTGTATAAAAAATAAAAATAATGATATAAATTTTTTTATTTTAGGTAAATTGACCATTTATTGTGGACGTTCGTTTAAGGCAACATGAATCATTTATTGCGGACGGAGGGAATTATAATGAAGTGCCGGATGGATACTTGTGCTTTTTTCTTAATCGAAAAATAACAATTCGAATTTGATGAGACTTTAATCAATTGAGTTATTCCATTTTTGTCGCTCATATTTATTTTTGTAATGAGTAAATCTCTTGTGCACTAAGTGTATCGTGCAACTCAAGCGTATGTTTGAAAAGTTATACTTTCTCCGTTCCGTAGGAATTTGCATATTTTTCATATTTGGACGTCCCACACAAATTTGCACATTACTAAAAAAGGAAGCATTGATTTATGTGTACATTCACAAATCTTTACACATATTTTCTCATATACCACTACTTTATATATAAAATTATTTTTTCTTAAAAAATGTATCGTCCCGTAAGGTGCAAATTCCTACGGGACGGAGGGAATATCATTTATTAATGAAAAAGTCACATGTATTATTACTAAAAAATTACACTATTATAAATAAATTTTTCAGTAATAACATGTGTTAAATTTTCAGTAATACTTTTTAAAAATATGCTTGAGTTGCACGTTGTTCCTCACATATTATATAAATTAGAAAATCGCCTAAGATCTAATGATCACTTCAAGCCCTCCTAATTTGATATTAAGAATAAAGGATTTCCATGATATTAAAATCATATGAAGTTAAACAGAAGCCTAGTAAACAGCGTTTACGTTTTGAGACCTTGTACAAATTGGCTGCTTACCACTATTTTTAAATGATATACATATTTTTTTCACATGGGCCAATTTTTCACAAGCCTACATTTGTGGGTTTAGCATAAGGATGCATACGTTTTTGGAGCTTTGTTTTAACGCACCTATTTTTTCCCCATTATATGGTATTATTATATTATGTGCTTAATTAATTATATTGCACAATACATGAATACAATAGAGAGTTGGTATTAATACGAGAAAATATAAAAAATTGTCTCATAACTTTGTTTGCGTTCAGATTTAGTTCTTCTTCTTTTTAGTTTCACAAGTATGCTTTAGTCATCAAATTTTTTTTTACTATTCTTAATAAGGATCATAATTGAGTAATTAAAAAGATAAAGACTCAAACAAAGTTACCGGATAATTTTTTATATTTTCTCTATTAGTTATATATGTATTCTTCTTTTACATTTTAATTTATCTAATTTATTTAAATCATAACTTGCGTAAAACTGTAAATATAATTATTTTTATTTACTATTTTTCGCATAATATTTATTTATATATCATGATTTCATATATCTAATTATATTATTTTATACTCTTTTAGCGTTGTAAATTATTTCTCTTTTTATTTTATAAATCATATTTAAACGTGATAGCATGAGATTAGAATTTATAAATCATTTTCAATATATTTCAATCAAAAAATTATAAAAATTAGAATTAAAAAATGAGAGTATAATATAATATAATTAAAAATTTGTAATTTATTTATATATAATGTAAAATCATAGGGAAAAAATTTACATTTACAATTTCTAAAAGCTGTGATTTAATTAAATCGGATAAATAAAATAGATGATTTAAATAATATAAAGTTATATGATAAATTTAAATTAATTTTTTAATAGTGCGCAAATTAGTGTGGAACATCCTAATAGAAAAATGTGCAAATTTTTTTTTAACACAAATTGTTATTTGAAAAATTTCACATGTGAGCGTAGATCTTGGTTGGGTCGGGTCGGATTTGGACAATTTTCCTCAAATTCTCGCGCTAGACAAATTTCAGAATTTTCGCTCCTAGTTCGTGTTACCATATGGGCAAATGCATGTTACTGTAAGACAAATGGTGTGTTACTATCAGACTAAATATTATTTTTTACATATATATATTTATAGTTTTTTAACAATATAAGAGCAAAATATGTTACTATTTATAAGAACAAATTATGATTTTTCACAATTATTTATTTATTTTTATAATAGTAAAAAGTGCATTAATACATGAAAAAATACACCTAAATTTAAAGAAATGATGATTAAATTAAGAAACACATTTTTATTCTTATAAAAATATATTTCGTCCTTATAGTAACACGTGTTTGGTCATATAGTAACACAAATTTGAAGTAAATATGTGTTACTATTAGAGCAAATATATGTTACAATCGTATTAACTGTTGTTCTTTTATATATATTTATTTATTTTTATAGAAATAAATACTTTTTTCATATAATATAAGAGCAAAATATATATTATTATAAGAACAAATATTAGTTTTTTAGAAATATTTATTAGTTTTTATAGAAATAATTATTTTACAAGATTAAAATATCCTACAAGGAAATGAGACTGATGAGGATAGTGAGAAAATGCGCTAACGAGAGAAAAGAGGTAAACAAAGGATAACTTACTGGATATGTCCACATGTAGAACAACCGACAAGAGTGGTGGATGAATCTACCCACAGTGCACCCCCGACTAATACCAGTGTGTTGGTCCCGAAACGAGTTTGAATCAGTGTATGGGGGAATACACTGATTTCAATTTTTCATTTTCAGGAAGAACTCCTTAGAACTTAGTCAACTTAAACTGATGATGCTCATTGAAACTGAAGTCGCTCGGACTGACAGTTCAGGAATCGAATATGCTGAGTCCTAAAAACGTGCTCAGAGTAAGCTCAGTAAAGATAACCCACCTACTAACCGTTTGAAAGCTAGTCAGTTGGATAGCTATCTAAACAATCCTATAAGTGCGGAATTGTGAGCCCTGAATTATACTCGTTTTATATTTTCTGAAAATGTTTTAGGTTAGTGTTGAAAAGGTGGTTAAGGACTATGCGTCGGTTCAAGTCAAGAAGATTGATTCTTCTTGAACGAAAACAATGTTGAATGCCTAACTGATGAAATGATAGTTTAAGATGCAAAATAGTAAATCAGCACACAAGAGATTTAACGTGGTTCAGAGACTCAAGCTCCTACTCCACGATCCTAATTTAACAGGTGAAATCCTCTCTTATGATTTGATATTTGTATTTTACGTGCCATTGTGCATGACAGTCTCCTTCCCCTCTTAGGAACTCGACCCCTAGGTATTTTTACAAGTCCTAATCCTTCCCACTTTACCAATTCACTACTTGAGAGTTTAAGCTTTCAAACGGTTTCCAACTAGGGTATGATAATCCTTACAAATAAAATAATGCTAAGGATGGATTATCACGGCTAATAAGCTAATACAGAAAAGATTCTATCACAATATTAGGAAAATTTAAACTTGCATAGTGTTGCGTGCTTGAGTGATTTGAAGCGCTTAAATCTTTGGTTAATCTCGACTTTTAAATTTTCTGTAACCTTGTTTGGGTTCAAGGTCTTTTGTATTTATAGGAGATATTTGTAATAGATCCGTTGGAGATGTAATGTTTACTTTTCAACATGCTATTTTGGTGTAAAGGTCTTCTGGCATCACCTTCGACTGCAAACATTTAATGAGGATGTCAGTGTTCGTACATAGGTGTATTCGTCTTACTGGTCGTCCTTCAAATGGCTAGTTATAATAATATTTAATGCTTCATCGTGCTATTAGTTCTCTTAGTGATTTGTAACTCAACTCAGGTATAAATGTTGTCTTTATTGTCTTTTCTGACATTCTTTTTTTCTTAGTCTCTTAGAATAAATGCTAAGTCCCAAATCTTCAATAGTCATTTCCTTCAATAATTACGAAATGTCAGTCAATTGAACACTCAGCCTGAATACTCAGGCCACTTCCGCCTTTACTAAAATGCCCTATCCTGGCCGCGCTTAGAACCAGTTAGTAGAAAATCAGTGGTCCTCTTAGGATCGTCTTCAGGAATCTTTAGGATGTTTTGATCTTCAGGACGGTTCCCCCTTAATTGAATACCTATAAATATAAAAGGTCTAACCTGTCCTGACACTATACAATCCTGAATTTGTACTCATGCAAATCATATTTTCAGGAATTTTGGAATCTGAATCAAAACTCAGTGAATATTCCAACACAGTGAACGATGGTCGATTCATGATGGATTACGACGATCTGCCATGGAAAGGTTAGGCCCACATGGAGTCAGTAATTTGCAAAGTACATGTGGATTGTCCATTTAGAGTGAGGGACTGCATGAAATCTCTCACTTAAGATGATTGGCTCATGAATAGCCCCTACAGAATGGGCCCATCAATGGCGAATTATAATCAATGCAAAGAACAATTGAAGATTTGCAGACAAAGTTGTGAGCCCGTCTAGAGGGCGATTCAAATCTGCATTTACCAACATCTCCATTGTCTCCCATAATTTTGGGGGCACCTATCTAGAAAAAGATTCAATATCCATTAGTCAGTCTGTATGAGGGAGAATTGGATTCTAAAGTACATATTTCAAAGTATACAAACTACATGATATCCATGGGGGCATTCGATGCCACCCAGTGTAGGAATTTTCTAACATTGGGAGATCGGGTACATCAATGGCTCTCCTCCCTGGCACCTGCATTCATTACTTTTTTTGCCCAATGAGCCAAGAGTTTATGTTCCATTTTTCAAGTTTTGGTTTCCACTTAACTCATAGACAACGACTGACCAATATGAAATAAGAGAATGAAGAATCAGATCAACACTTCTTGGAATGATACAATAAAATTCTACTGGAAGGTGAGCCGGTAAGTGATGACACAAAGGTTGTGGCCATAATGGCTGGACTGAAGAAAGGTACTGAACCATGAAAGAGAATGCACCTTACATATCCCAAGACATACTCCGAATTTAAGAGTAAGGCAGAGATCTCTGTTGGTATGCAAGACATTACAGGGAGAGTATGGAGATACAAGAGGTGACGAAAAATTTGGAGAGACATCTTTCGAGGAAGATGATGAACATAAAGAAGAGCTAAACTAAATGCTCACCATCTCAATTGAACAAATTTATAATGTTGTTAGCAGCAGGGGCCTACTAGTCATCCATCTGAAGATCAGACAGGAGAGACATAAATTGAATTCCAACAAGTAATGTGCGTATCATCATAACATTGGACACTACACAAGTGAGCGTCAAGACTTGTTGCACAATAATGGAAACTGTATAAGATGAAAAGTTATCAGAGTTTGTGATGAAAGCTCCCGGAAAAAGACCACGAGTAGCCTAATTTGTAAATCCGATATTGAAGACGATGAAGAACAGGCCCTGCTGCGGACTAAATAAGACTGAAAGGCATAATCTATTCAGTTGGGTCCGGACAAATCCTAAGACAAACTAAATAAGACCAAACAACTTAGTTTGTTAGATTAGGTTTTTTAATTAATATTTAAATAATAATAATTCAAAAATACTTAATAAACTCAAATTCACCCACATAAATTCAAACGACAATAAAAATCCTTAATAAACTCAAGTTCACAAAAATAAATTCAAACAACTAATCATTCAGCTCTCTAAAAAGTTTAAATTATACTACCTCAGTCCCAGGAAAGTTTACGGTACTTTTCTGGGCCCAATTTTTTTTTTTTTTAAAAAGTGTATTTCACTTTATGACTCACCATATTAAGAGTTAAATCTATAAATTCTACCTTTTGCTAATAAGGATTAGTTTGATATGATATCAAGTCAATTCCTCAAAAAGTGGGCGGTTGCATTTCACTTTTAAAAATAAAAATATTCATAAAATTAGAATTTTACATTATAAATTCCCTCCAAAACAAAAAACACAAAGATTCCCTCCTAATTTGTTTGAGGGGTTGTTTAATCATCATTTGAAGTCTTAAAATCTCCCTCCAACTATTAAAAACATTACATATCATCATAAATATATTTCACCATCATAAATTCATTTCCATCTACTACTACGAAGTTACTGTACATAAAAAAAAAAAACTAGAGGATCTTAAGTTTGTATTACATGAGTAGCAGGGGAAGAAGACATAAGGAACTCACTCCATCAGAGAAAAACATGATTACCCAATTCTTGATTTGAAACACCACTAATGGTGTCATTAGTAGAGGCAAACAAGTAGAAGTTGCTACATTATTTGGAGTGTCCCTAAGGACCATTTAATATCTCTGGGCATCTGTAAAAAAGCAACAATTAAGTGGACAACATATTGCTTTCATCTCAAATAAGGTACGCATCAAACATCATGGAACAATTTATGATTATTTGGATGAGGTGAAAATGATGGTCATACCATTTTGGAAAAGAGAAACCATAAGAAAGTTAGCTAGGAAAATGCAATGCAATAAGTCCACTATTGGTAGGTGGGTGAAATGGGGGATAATAAATGCACACCAATGCAATGCATTTTGTTATTATAGAAGGAAATAAGGTACAAAGGCTTAAGTATTGTTTGAATGCTTTGAAATTTGGTAGCAGCAACAACAAAATCAAGTTTGGAAATGTGGTTTACATTGATGAAAAGTGGTTTTACATGCCAAGGAAATTACAAGATCACACAAGTTGCCAGGTGAAGTTGCACCTTACATGTCATGCAAATCCAAGAGGTATATTCCCAAAGTTATGCTTATGTGCGCAGTTGCTAGACCTCTATATTCAAATGATTATAGATAAATAGGAATTTTTTTCATTCACAAAAGAGGAACCAACCCAAAGAAACAGTAGAAAAAAGGTTAGGAGTACACTTGTGACAAAGGCAATTGACTCAATCATTAAAGAGGTGATTAAAAATGGTCTAATTAACCAAGTATGAGTTTAAATTTCTAGTTTGTTATATTAATATATTCACGTGCAAATCTATCAGAAAATGAATCTTCGTTTAGTTTTAGTGACATGCAAATCTCCAAAACTGAAAATATATGAATTCCCAATTATTAACATTATAAATCACATGTTTTTTTCCAGATTATACCAACAATAAAGGCAAAGTGGCCTGTAGGTGTAAGTAGACACATTTATATTCAACAAGACAATGCAAGACCACTTATTAACAACTTGAATCATGAGTTTGGAGCTACTACAAACTCAGATGGGTTGAACATTACTCTAATTTGCCAGCCACCCAACCCCCTAGACACTAATGTAATGACTTAGGGTGGTTCAGTGCAATACAAACTTTACAAGTGGACACAGCCTTATATAATGTGGCTGATCTGGTGAAAAATGTGATTTCATCATATGAAGAACTCTCACACATTGAACTTAACAACGTCTTCCTAAGTTTACATGGTACTATGATTGAGATCATGAAGAGCAATGGACATAATAATTTCAAGCTCACACACATGAACAAAGCAGCCTTACTGAGGAAGGGCACACTGCCATCTACACTTGAAGTGGATGAGGTACTTGTAAGGGATTGCATTGAATATTTGGTGAGGGTGGACATATTGAACATGCAGCATATGACTTTGTAGCATTAATGTCAGGTTTAGACTATGATTAGTGCATATAATTTACCCTTTGAAATCATTTTGAACAAATCTTGAAAATGATGATTATGTTTACAGTCTAAATATATGGTTTAGAAGTCATCTAGGACTTGCTTGTGTTGTAAACAAAAATATATGTAACCTTTTGCTAGAATTGACTCTTATAATGAAGAGTTTTTTTTTTTTTTTTGTAATCATTAAGTCACATATAGTCATTGATTTCTTAAATATTAACTTTTGAGGTTACTAACTTGAACTACATTTTGCATATATACAAAATCCAAACCTTCAAGAGGGAGGGATACTGTAGTACGTACAAGTATAGAGACCAAGTATTATCAAACCACGGGAGGTAAATATGGGAGCTTTTGATTATTTGCTTAATATGAAAAATAGACTATCTAATAAAATAAAATGTAAATAGGATATTTTTTTCCTATAATCTTGAAAATATTAACATGCATCAAAATAAGACAAATAAACTAACTTTCAAGACGAAAGTGCAAAGAAAGTGTACTCCAATTATGATCCTTTAGAAATTGCCCTATTAGTTTAGACCAATAGAGAACCTAAGTTCATTCAAATTGACATGTTAAAACCCACCCCATATTTATACAAACACGCATAGACAAGTAAATTTGTATTATTATCAAGGTTGTAGAAGTCGAAAATAGGTATCGGTCATTTTCTGGCCGCCAATTTTTTTTAAAATAAAAAATAAAAAATAAAAATACAAATTTAGGGCCACCTAGGACCGCCTAGATGGCACCTAGCCACGAAAACCCCCAGCATTGCCGATTTTGCAGAAATAGGATCGGCATGTGGCCGCCTAGCCCAATTTCTGCATCACTGATTATTATCTATCATCGATTTATCGGGATAAGTGCATCTAGATCCCTCATTCAAACCAAGATAAATTAATCTCCTAAGGTGTTGAACATTTTAATTTGTTCACACTAGGGTACTTGAACTAACCTATTCGACTTTCACCGATTATTACTACGGTGTTCCATGCTGTCGTCCTTAGTTAATTGACAATATGGTCCAGCTTTAATCCAATTTACAAGACATGCAATTTAGTAATCATATAATCGAATTAATCAAATTCGTACACCTTATGGTCTTAAGCATGCATGTATTCAATCAGAGTACAAAAAATTAGCTCATGACTAATTCAAACACATAATAAGCACAATAAAAATAGAAATAGAAAATCTAATAGAATTCATAACTAAATAATCAAATTGAAATAGAATGAGATAGAACAATATCACCGTTCATATATTGTGAAATAAACCCCACATGAAAACTGCAACATGAACTCCAGAGAATAGTATCTCGATTGGAAATGAAATGAAAACCAAAAGAAAATTCTACTCAACTGCCTATGGGATAAAAACTACCCATTGCTCTACTCGACTACCTACTCTGCTGCTTACTACTACTATATCTGATGTATATATTTAAAAGAATCAACCGACCCCACATCAGTAACGAACACTTATCTTTCCATTTTATCCCATAGAAATGTATTTTCCCTTGAATTTGAATTAAAGCCCATTAAGAACAGGATAAAAGAAACGTAAAACTGAAGTCAACAGCACCACTCGACTGGCATTCAAAATTTAAATCTCTCTTAAAGACTCCACTCGACCCAAGCTAGGTAGCTCGAGCGGGGATAAATGGGCATCTTTGCTAATAGTCGGTTGTGAAATGGCTATCGGAACAGTGGTTATAATTTTCCGTCATAATAGTCGGTGGCTTCGATGTGGAATTGATTTCGGTAATTGGAAGGGAACGGTGGAGATGCAGCAGTGGCAAGACACAATGGTTTGTTTACCATTTGTGTGCTTTCTCTCCCTCTTGGAATGATAATTGTGTTTGCGGAGAACCAAATAACCAGTGTCCACGTTTCTTCTCTTGGTCAAAGCACCATCTTTTTAATTCCAACCTACAACAACTCACAAATTTGTCAACTTAGTAATATTTGGTCCTTCATACTACCTCCGTCCCACAAAACTTTGCATACTTTCTTTTATAGTTTGTCCCACAAAAGTTTGCATATTCCCAAAATGAAAATATTCCTTTAAATCTCCACCTTTAGAATCTTTACCTCACAATCTCTACCATACACATTATACTCATTACACTTTTTCTTAAAACCTGTGCCCAGGAAAGTACCGCAAACTTTCCTGTGACGGAGGTAGTATATATTAATTACATGAATCACTCAAATTGAAACTTTTAATAAATAATAGACCTCAAATCATTCTTTTCCACTCTTCATTTTTCGGTTAACTTGAGTCAAATTTACTTTAAAAATACTTCAATTCTTACAGAATAGAAAAACAAATACTTTCTTAACAATTTAACTCAATTAATCAATTTAAATATTGAAAATGCATGAATTTCTATAAAATTTGGCAATTAAAGTATATAAATTTTGAACAACTTTCACACCAAACAGTTGTCATTCATAATAATTCCATCTTCTAACCAGTGATGCAAATGGCGGCCGCCGACGCCTAGGCCTTGGCGATGAAAAATGGCGGACGGCAAATTTGGCGCCGCCTAGGCGGCCTCGACGGTGACATGATTATGGCGGGTTTGGCGGATTTTTGGATTTTTTTTTTAAAAATTATGTTTATGACTTTATTTTTAGAAGCCTAAAGGAGGCCTACTTTTGACGAATTTTTAAAATTTAAAGTCTATATTTAATATTTATTAAATAAACTAATAACTAAACTAATCTAAACTAAAGTAATACTTATAGTCTTATACTAATAACTATTAACTAATATTAAACTATTAATTATGTTTTATTTTAAGTTTACTATTTATTGTGAAATGTATATTTTTATTAGAAAAAATTAATATTAGTAGATTTTTTTTTTAAAATAATTAAAAATATATTAAAAAACCTTGGCGCCGCCTAGGCGGCCTTGGCGCTTGAAGGTGGTCGGCCGCCCGCCTAGCGCCATTTACATCCTTGCTTCTAGCTCATGTATAATGGGTGGATTCATGTGTACCTACAATTAAGCCTCCTAATTAGGCGACTTGACCCAAGAGATGGCTTAAAAATGCATGCAAAAAGGCAAAAAGTAATCCCCAATTATCACAGGGGTTACACATTTGCATATTGATTCCCCTCAGAACAAATTCATCACACGGATACACAATTTAGCCTCTTGTACTAGGTGAATCTACCAAATTGTGGCATTAATTGTTGGGTTATGGAGTCTAATAGACTACTACACGTCTCAGCTTCTCAAAAAAAATTTGGGGCTTCTTTTGTAAGGTAAAATTTGACTGATTTTGGTTTGAATTTTGGTTTGGTTTGAATTTTTTATAAAACCCACAAGATTCATTATAATTAGGTCACCGAAAATATTAGTAAATCTCCTGGATTGGTAGTGCCCCCAGACGTAGTCTTTACAGACAAACTGGGTAAACAAATCTGTGTTATTTTATTTTATTTTATTATTTCTTTCTATTTCTCCATAATTGCAGTTAAAATCCTTACAACCGCACTACTACATTTTCTCTCATAGTTAACATATCCTAGATAACGAATATTTTTAAATCAGTTATCTATGATTCACATATCCGTTATCTAGGCTATATCCGTTATCTAGTAAAAAATAATTTCTCTCATAGCTAACAGATTTTACTTTCTGTTATTTATGTCCAGTTATCTATGTAGTTTATAATATTTCAAAATCAAATTTTAATTAAATATTATATTTTAAATAACTCAAAATATATATATGTTATCTAATCTATAAATATTTAATTTTGATACCATAATATATATTTTAAATAACTGATTATATATATGTTATCTACATATTTGTTATCTAATCTAAAAAATTAATATTTAATTTTTATATCATATATATATATATTCTACACTTATGTAAAATATTGAATCAAAGATTTTCTAATTAATTAATTAAGCCATAGCCTAATTAACACAAGCAACATATATATTAAAACTGCTCGTGAGATTGATACTAGTACTATTTCTAAAAATCAGTATTAATTAATTGTTATTTATAATCTACGAAAAACAAAATTATGTAATACCTTTTCCATATACATATAGTGGGACTTAGTCTTCCAAATACATATGATATCTATATTATATTTATGATATAATACCTATATTAAATATCTATAACAAATATATAATAAGTTATACATAAGTTATAATAAATATTTATAATATCTCTATAATCCAATTCCTACCCTTTATAATATTTTTAAATAAAATTTTAATTAAATATTATATTTTAAATAACTGAGTATATATATGTTATTTATACACTTGCTATCTTAATTAAATACTAAGTCAAAAAATACTGCTAAGTCAAAAAATTAAATAATAATATTCATGACCTACGAAATCTTCCTAAATATATGTACATAATACGTAATTATATATCAATAGCATAATCTATACACAATATATAATATATATGTTATAATATATTCAGGATAATATATTATATTATATGTGGACATAATATTAGATATGGTCCAATGAGCTTTAAGCCCATGGACTTATGTATTCTAAACTCTTGTACTTCATACGCTTTCATACTCTGTAATCACTTTACGGAAGTACATATTATTAGATCACCCTCAGACGTAGTCACGGTGTGACGAACTGGGTTATCAAATCCTATGTTCTCTATTTATGCTCATCACTTTATTTCGATTACAACACGTTATCACGAGTCTCTACGAAGGAATAGAATTCACGAGAGAATTGCTCAAGCTGTTTCTGGATCAAATCAAATTCGGGATTAATTTTATTTAGTTGCTGAAACCGTAAGTTACTGCTTTAATATTAATCTGAAATCGAAATCCATGATTAGGTATTCGTGTTTAGATTTCTGTCTGGAATTTATATAATTTCTGATACCTATCATATGTCCTGTACATGTTTATTCTGCATATTCAGAATCATATATGCTT
>JAPKLY010000076.1:280681-294327 GCA_026898435.1 Prunella vulgaris | reverse complement strand
TATGTCCTGTACATGTTTATTCTGCATATTCAGAATCATATATGCTTAGCTTCATACACATGATTCATGCTCAATATGCTCCCCTGATTATGCCTATTATTTATTAATCGATGATAATAGCAGTGGATATTTTCGTATACATGCTTATGTATCATTTATGTTGTACTGTTTTCGTATACTCTTTTATATGTGCTTTTGGTATTGATGAGCATAACAAAACCCAGATCAAAATCGATCGTCGTCGATCGAAGCATATGGCATAAACCCTTCTGTTTTTTCCAAAATTTTCTGAATTTTTTTGAAAACCCAGTTTGTTTCGAAAACCTTTTTCCAATATCCTGTGAAATCAGATTCTTCAAAAAAAAAAATCGAAAGTCTACATTTCTTTTTCGAAACCAAAATATTGTCAAAACCCCGAAATCTTTTTTCGGATTTTCAGAAAACAAAAACCAGATTTACAATTCGAATCAATTTCGAATCAAACTCAGAAATCGAAACTCAGGCAATCGTGAAACCTACCCGTGACGTCCCCTGAAGTGGACCCCGCAGAAATCGGCATTAGGCCGAGTGTGGTTGTCTATCCTCTGAAATCTGAGTTGACCAAATCAGTAAACACCTATTAATTCGTGAACCCTAGTTTCATATGGGCCTTTATAGATTTGGGCCTCCTGTTAACTTAAAATCGAAATGGGCCTGCTTTACAATTGTTTTGGGCCTTCACGTTTTTGGGCCCTTTATATTATTAATAGGGCCATTCAATTTAATAGTTTTGGACCCTTAATATAATTAATTAATTTGGGTCTTATCTTTTTAGTTGATCCCAATAATTTTGGATCCTAATTAATTATTTTTGGGCCTGAAGTCTCATTAATAAAATTCATAATAATAATATTATGAAATCCAAATTACTAATTGTTACAAATTATTTTTGGGCCTGAAGTCCCATTAATAAATGTCTCACAAAAGTCATAAACTCAAAAATATTATTATCCCCTACAATTAATTAATTTTTATCTTAGCAATTTTTTATTGATTGAGCCTTAATTATTAAATGTTACAAATAAATAATTTTTAATAAATTTTCATTTATTAATTTTTGTAGCAAAAACACGTTAAACATCACTAAACGTGAATTCGATAAATTGGCACTTGATGGCCATAACTTCTTGACATGGGCTCTCAACGTTGAAATTTACTTTGTCTCTAAGGACCTTACTGACACAATTAGACAATCATCTAAATCCACAACTGCCCAGAAGGCACAAACTCTAATCTTTTTGAGACATTATCTCAATAAGGATCTAAAAAATGAGTATCTCACTGAAAAATATCCATTTGTGTTATGGAGATCCCTGAAGGATCGTTTCCAACAACAACACAATGTGATCCTACCCAAGCCAGATACGATTGGCTAACGAATGTTTTCAAGATTTTAAATCTGTAACGGAGTATAACTCTGTCCTACATCGCATTGTTTCTCAGCTAAGGCTGTGTAAAGAAACAATAACTGATGAACAGTTAATTGAAAAAACTCTTTCTACTTTCCACGCAAGTAATCTTGTACTCCAGCAGCAGTACAGGATCAAAGAGTATCAAACTCACTCCGAGCTCATTTCTGCACTTCTAGTTGCAGAAAAGCACAACCAATTGTTGATGAAAAATTACAATACTAGACCGGTTGGCTCACAAGCTGTGCATGAAGCACATGCTACTCGGAAGAACTCTAGAGGCCGTAAACGTGGAAAGGGAAATGAGGCGAGTGGGGGCCGTGGATCGACTCAAAGTCGAGGCAGTGGTAGGGGACGAGGCCGAGGTCGCAAAAATGCATAATAAAGTGCAAATGACAAAGATGCACCTCAAGATAAAAAATCTACTCAACCATCGAGCTCATGTGCACAGAACAAACAAGTCTGTCACAAGTGTGGATGCGACGACCATTGGTCTCGCTCGTGTCGTACACCAATACATTTGGTGGAGGCGTATCAACGTATGCTAAAAGATAAAAAGGGGAAGGCTCCTTAAGGTGAAACACACCATACCGACCTGCCCGAAGCAGGCTTTGTCATAGACAAGGATGACCTCTTGGGTGAACATATGTCTATTGTCTACAAATTAATACGTATTTGATATTAGTAGGACCTAAGTGACCCTTTGTGCGGCTGACAAATCAACGTCTGTAATCTTGGCTCTCCTTAGAATTCCTCATATCGAAACGTACAACTGTGTGCTTATGGAGATGAATGATTTGTGCTTAGTAGATAGTGCTACTACACATACTATCTTGAAAGATAGAAAATTTTTCCAAACATTAATTGAAAAGAAAGGAAGTGTCACTACAATTTCCGACGATGATATTCAAATTGTTGGCTCCGGAAGAGCCTCGATAATCCTCCCTATGGGTACCGAATTAACAATTCAAAATACTTTATTGTTTCCACAATCAAAGCGTATCCTTCTCAGTTTTAAAGGCATCCGTGCAAATGGCTATCATATTGAGACGGACACTGAGAATAGTAAATATCTCTTAATGACTCACTATTTAGATTGTCGAAAATATATTATCGAAAAACTTCCTTCTTTCTCGTCTAGTTTGTATTACACATACATAAGACCCTCAAACCTCCATATAGCCCTTAATCTAAAATTTAATGATCCAAATTCTTTCAAACTATGGCATGAGCGGTTAGGACATCCCGGACAAACCATGATGCGTTGGATTTTATGTAATTCATCTGGCCATAACATAACACACAACAGAATCTCTCATGTTAATGAATACATATGTGATTCTTGCACAATTGGTAAACTAATAATTCGACCTTCTAGTAGTAAAGTAAGAACGGAATCTCCTAAATTTCTTGAACGAATTCAAGGAGATATTTGTCGACCGATACATCCTGCATCCGGACCATTTCAGTACTTTATGGTCCTAATAGATGTCTCCACTCGGTGGACTTATGCTACCATGCTATCCACCCGCAATACTGCTTTTGCAAAGCTTATTGCCCAGATTATCTTGTTGATATCACAATTCCCAGATCATCCAATCAAATCCATGCGCATGGACAATGCCGGTGAATTCACCTCTAAGACATTTGATGATTATTGCTTGGCACTGGGAATTAAAGTGGAGCATTCGGTCCCTCATGTTCATACTCAAAATGGTCTAGCCGAATCATTAATTAAACGTCTCAAATTAATCGCTAGACCGCTACTACAAAAATCGAACTTACCCGTTTCATGTTGGGGGCATCCTAATTTACGTGCATCATCACTAATCCAAATCTGACCAACTGCATATCATGAATATTCCCCTCTTCAACTCGTGCGTGGAAATGAACCTAACATTTCCCATCTGCGTACATTCGATTGTGCAGTGTATGTTCCAATACCACCTTCTAAGCGAACCTCTATAGGCCCACAAAGGAAACTAGGTATTTACATCGGTTTTGTATCTCCCACTATACTTAAATACCTTGAACCTTTAACTGGGGATCAGTTTACTGCTCGATTCGCTGACTGCACATTCGATGAAGATCATTTTCCGGCATTAGGGGGAGACAAAAATACCACACTAAATAAATGACGTGAAATTACGTGGAACGTAAAAGATCTTCAATACTTAGGCCCACGCACTAGTCAAACTTGAACCAGAAGTTCAAAAGAAAATAAACTTGCAATAATCAGCAAGTAATCTGCCAGATGCATTATCAAATGCATTACTGATTATAAATGAAGTGACTATGAATAGTTGAGGTTCCAATGATATCAAATAATATTGATGTCCATGTACGCCAGAAGCGTAATGAACCTTCTTACACAAAACCATGGTATATTAATGCTAATAATATATTCAGTCACTCTTGAAATCTCCTGAAGAGATTCGTCCTGAAGACGAGAATCCTAGTAAAAAGCACGTGTATATAGCAATCAAAATACTAGGATTGCGGAACACCCAGATCAATACATATTTTGGGAAATGATCAAGATCTGGTTTATGTGAATCTTAAATAAATACAAGAGATAAACATATCACTGTTGTCAACAACATATTCGTACCCATAGTTGCTCTTTCTAAAATCTGGCCAGTATCTAAATTCGGTGCCCGAAGCACTTTGATTAGATACAATAGAAAGAAGCAAATATGGAACAGCTAGACTCGCAAAATAAATAAACTATTTTGTTCTATCGTACATACCCCCTAAATATTTTATCCCTGAAGGATATAAATGGGTATTAATACGAAACAAAATGAAGTTGAGAGATACAAAGCGAGATTAACAGCTTAAGGGTTTTTCGCAGTGACCCATTATTGAGTTTGATGTGATCAAACAAATTCTCCTGTTGTGAATATTATAAAGTTCGGCAATATATCTCTGGCAGTTAAATGCAGTTAATGGACATGGTTACCGCATACTTATACGGATCATTAGATACTGATATCTATATGAAAATCCCTGATGCATTAAAGATTCCCCAGAAGTGGAATAATGAACATCGTAGTATGTTCAGCATAAAATTGTAACGCTCGTTATATGGTTTAAAACAACCAGGTCGTATGTGGTATAATCGACTAAGCGAATTCCTCCTGAAGAAGGAATACGTAAATAACGAGGCTTTTCCCTTGTGTGTTCATTAAGAAATCTCTCAATGGTTTTTGGATCATCTCGGTGTACGTTGATGATCTAAACATTATTGGAACAAGGAAAGAGATTGAAGAAGCAAGTTCAATCTTAAAAACTGAATTGGAAATGAAAACTTTGGGTAAAACCAAGTTTTGTCTCGGCCTGCAGATCGAGCATTTCCCTAAAGAAATACTGATACACCAATCAGCCTACCTAAAGAAAGTGTTGGAGAGATTCCACATGGATAAATCTCATCCACTAAGCACTCCAATGGCTATCCGTTTCCTCGAAGTGGAAAAGGACCCATTTAGATCTAAAGAAGATACCAAAGAGCTATTGGGACCTGAAGTTCCCTATCTAAGTGCGATTGACCCACTGCTCTATCTTGCAAACTGCACTAGGCCCGATATTGCCTTTGCAGTGAACCTACTTGCAAGATTCAGTGCCTTCCCTACGAGGAGACATTGGAATGGTGTGAAACATATATTACGATATCTTCAAGGTTCACAAGATCTTGGTCTTTTATATCAAAGAAACCAAGACAAAACACTTGTAGGTTATGCTGATGCTGGTTATCTATCTGATCCCCACAATGTGAAATCGCAAACGGGTTATGTCTTCCTCTGTGGTGGTACAGCCATTTCATTGAGATCTGTCAAACAAACTATGGTGACCACATCGTCAAACCACTCAGAGATCATAGAGGTATATGAAACAGCACGAGAATGTGTTTGGTTGAAATCCCTTATAAAACACATTCACTATTCGTGTGGTATCCCTTCTGTTGACTTAAGCCCCTCAATTATCTATGAAGATAATGCTGCATGTATTGCGCAAATGAGCAATGGTTATGTCAAAGGGAACTTGATGAAACATATTTCCCCAAAATTCTTTTATCCTCACGAACTCCAGAAGAGTTGTGAGATCATGATAAAATAAGTACGCTAAAGTGACAATCTAGCTGATTTGTTCACTAAATCCCTTCCCACTTCGACTTTTGAAAAGTAAGTACATGGAATTGGGATGCGTCGACTTGAAAGATTGTTATCTTCAGGGGGAGTATCAAATACTAAACAATCCTGAAGATTGGATCGTGAAGATCATTGATAATACTCCTCTGGGTAACTCTTGTATTCTTCCATGTCATTGTTATTATGTCCAAGGGGGAGTGTTATAATATATTCAGTATAATATATTATATTATATGTGGACATAATATTAGATATGGTCCAATGGGCTTTAGGCCCATGGACTTAGAGTTAGGGTTAGGACACTTCTATTTAATGTATTATAAACCCTCGTACTTCATACACTTTCATACTCTGTAAACATTTTACGGCAGTTCATATTATTACTATCTCCTGGCTTGATCGCCCCCAGACGTAGTCACGTTGTGACGAAGTGGGTTATCAAATCATGTGTTCTCTATTTACGCTTATCGCTTTATGTCGATTACAACAATATACTCGTCTTCATCTGATACCCAACATATATATATGTTATCTTAATTAAATACTAAGTCAAAAAATTCTAATAATTATGATGACCTACGAAATCTTTCCTAAGTATATATACATATATAATACGTAATTATATATCTATACACAATATATAATATATACACGTCTTCATCTGATATCCAACATATATATATATATATATATATATATATGCTATTCTTAATTAAAACTAAGTGAAAAAGTTTTTATAATTAATTAAGCCCTTCCTGCATATATATGGAAATATATATATACGTAATTTCTCTCAATCTCAACTGCGTATATATTTCGCCACTTCTCCATATATATCGCGTCTTCTCCATTAGACCCTAGTCTAATTCACGTACAAGAAACCACTATTCATCATCAACGCAGAACTCTCATCGTCGCCCACCCCTGTGACTTCGGTGTCGATTCCAATTCCCTCACGTCCAAGAAACCATTTGTTCTTCTAATAGTGTTCTTTTACAATTCATCATCATCGACGTGAACGCAGAACAATTGCCAAGAAACTCAATTACAGGTATGAGAAGGATTGTAGCCTCTTTGCGATTGGCTTATGATCATTTTTATTGAATTAAAAAATATGTGCTGTCACATGTCGGCATATCACATTATCTTGAGAAGTTTGCTATTTCATATATACTTTCAATCATTTTACTGTAATAAATTAGATTGCCGAGACAAGCATGTTCTGGATGGTGTTTGTGTTGATGTATGTTAATATAATATGCCATTTAATTGCGTATAAAATATAGTATTGTTTATAATGGTGTTGCGTTCCTTTTTGAAAATTGTGTGGTGACCATTGTGTTGATAGTAATAATATTGTGTGCAACTTACTATGATGTCAATAGAATGTGTTATCATTAGGGTCGTCTGAAGACTTAGAATGTGTTGTGAGTTGTGAATAGTTGTGCTTTTAAAATTTAGGTTTTCTTGTTGTACTTGTTGTTTTCATTAAATAGTTACAACAGTTTTGAGCGTGAGATAATAATTAGTTTTTGTTTACTCTGTCGTTTAGCTGTTAATGTATTTTGTGTTGATCTGTAGATTGTGGATAAATGTGCATTGAATGTATTTTTTTATAGAATTTGTGTATCGTGATTAGATTGTATCATGGTTTATAGTATTGATGTTCATTATGATGTAGTCCTTCAGTGATGTTGTGTAGCACTTTATAATAATAAAATATGTGAATGGTAATGATGAAATTATAAATTTAATATTATATGTTGATTGAATGTAGTCAATAGTGCTAGTAAATGTTAAAATTGTGCATGCTCTATTATTGTGTGTAATAATATTGCTTCATGGTTTATATTTTATGTCATTGTATTTGATTGTTGGTGTCTAAGTTTGATGTAAGAACTGTCTCATCCTCTACGTGAACGGTTGTCCTCCTCTGATCTCGATAACTCTGTCAAGCCGCAATCTTTGCAATCGTAGTCGGAAACGCACCTCCACAATCAATAACCTCCACAATCAATATATATTATATGTGCAGGTATTAATATAATATGAATTTTGTACTTTGATCTTACTATTTTCTTATAATTTGGTCATGATAGGCACTTGTTTAACATAATAAAAAGAAACAGTGATAATCGGTTTAGGTTTGTGGATCCATATGGTATTGGACATGTGACACCAAAAGCTGGAAGGATCATAAAAGCTAACCACATCAACAACAGGGCACAAGTTCTTTCAAGAAGGCTTGTTGGTACATCAGAAGATCAACTATATATGTATAGCGCCATGTAATATAGGGTACGTAATTTATAATATTTTACATTGTGTAATTTGTAGTAATTTTGTTAATTACATATTGTTGTGACCAGAATAATACGATTTTGGGCCTCCAAACCGGGGTCCACCGGAACCCGGGTTTACCTCAAAATTGGTCGGATTTCTCTAATGTAATAGTCTAGGCCTTTTATGATTAAATGTAATAAGCCCAATTAGAATGGACCGTTAGCTCTTTTTGGCTTTTATAGTTTGCACTCTATAAATAAAGTGCCTTCTCCTCATTTGTAAGATGACACGATTCAAGAGATAATACACACATAGGCTAGGGGACTCTCTTTTGAGCACTCAAAGCCACATTCAAGGGAGGAACTCTCAAGCTCTTCCCGCCGTCCGGTGTTCTTTAGTTTTTTACTTATATTTATCGTTTTTATCAATTTATCGGGATACCCTGTAGCCACATTAAATCCACTCATAAAGTCCTATAAATCGGTAACAACACATACATTAATTATTATGAGTTTTCTCGTAGTGAGCATTGGATTCTGATTGTCATAGACCCACATAAAGAGGAAGTTTACTTGCTTGATCCTCTTCATTCAAGGAGTACAGATAAAAAATGGGAGACAGTTGTTGATATGTATGTTTTTGTTTGTTATTATCTTATTTTTTATTTTATTGGATAAGATCTACTAACTCTTATCAAATATTTGAAGGGCACTGAAAATATTTTGTACGGAGACGAAGACAAAAAAGCAAAATAAAGACCTATATGGAATATTCTCAAGGTACTAATGACATGATTAGCATCTTAATGTAATTAAGATATTCTAAATTTATTATTTTTGTTCCTAAACAAGGCTCCTAGGCAACCTGATGCTTTTCAATGCGGCTTTTATGTACTATGATACATGAGACAAATAACACAATTTGATGGATTATTGGATGTGGCTTCGATGCAATCTCTGGTAATATTAGTGTTCATTAAAAAAAAAATATACTTTAGTCATTTAATTTTGACGTACATATGGTATTATTAGAATTAATTAATATTTATTATTGTGTAGTTAATGGAAAAAAGTTACACTACAATCCAAATTGATGAAGTGCGGTCGGAGTGGACTTCATGTATTCAAGAATTTATTTTTGCATAAAGATATGTAATTAATTACAAGAGATTATTATTTGATAGATTGCTATATATTGTTTAACTTTTAGTTTTTTTAATACATTGATTATATACTTATCTTGATTTTGATTCTTAGTTTCATTTATTTGGAATACATGTATTGATTATTTATATGTATTTTTAGCAGATTGCAGCTCGTCAGATGATGTACGTAGCAGAAAATTGACTTTCAGATGTCTCTTTAGCGCATTGGTTTGAAGTGTTACGACATTCACGTAACTTGTTCTAGATGATCGTGTTAATCAAACTTATGTAGTTGGATATTAACGTGTAGTTTGATTTAATCAGTTTTTGAACTCAAGTGAGATGAATATTTTGATTACGATATATTGAACGTATGGATGTTTGATAATTTAATGGATATATATTATATTTAGAGACCTTTGAATTTATTATCGTTTTAGTAAATTTTGTTATATCTTTTATTGAATAAATTATATTTTATTAAATTAACAAAATATAAACTATATATTTATTGAATGAATATATATACCAATGGATAACAGATATATTCAGTTATGTATAACGCTTATAGATAACGGATATACACATTAATAGATAACAGATTTATTATGTTGTGTATATGGAACATAGGTAACTTATATTCGTATTAATAGATAACAAATTTATTCAGTTATGTAAAGCGCTCATAGGTAACTGATATTCACATCCATTGATAACAGATTTATCCAGTTAAATAATGCGCTCATAGATAACATATATGAAATCTGTTATCTATGAGCAGGGGTCATAGATAATGCCTTGTGAGATAACAGAGCATTTATTGCATAGATAATTGTTGGGAAATCCCTTATGTTTTGATGACATTAAAATCAGCTGACCTTGGGAAGTCAGCTAGTGTCAGATCAGATCAGCTGAGGATGGTCAACTGAGGTGAAAGTCAGCTGAGGTGAAAGTCATCAGTTGAGGACAGGTCAGCTGATGTCAGGTCAGTTGAGGTGCAGAAATCAGACGAGGTCATATCAGCAGAGGAGCACCCAGATCAGCTGAGATACGTTCAGGACAGCTATGACTCAACATACCAGCTGAGCCCTGAACATATCAGACGAGGACCACCAGCAGCAGCTGAGGTCGTCTGAAGCAGTTGGATAGAAGATCTATTTACAGAAAGTCAATCAAGTCAAGAGGACAAGATCTTCTCAACAGCTAGATGATTTCCAGAATCATTGGCAGTCAATCAAGTCAATCAGATTGAAGATCAAGCCAAGATGGAAAGATATCAACCTGGAAATCAAGAATCAGTCATTCACTCTGATTGATTGATTACATATTTATAGGGATTTCAAATCCTAGTCAACTCTAACGGCTAGTTTTTTATACCTATAAATATGAGTACCATAGAGAAGATTTATATAGTTTTTACACATGATCAACTAGCAGAATCGCTGCACAATTCTCTTTGTACTCACACAACCTTACATATTTATTTATCATTTGTAAAGACTTTGTAGAAGTCTAGAAGTTAGATGCAAGTGTGCACTAACAAGAGTTGTAAGAGAGTTTTCTCTTGAAAGTTGTAAGGAAGTTAGTAAGTAAGAGAGCCCCTCAACTCCAAGTTGGATTGAGGAGAGTGGATGTAGGACAGTTGGTCCGAACCACTATAAATCTTGTGTTTTTATTTATTTTATTTAATTACTCCTACTTGCTGCACTAATTAAAAGGATTTAACTAAAAACGCTTCCGCACTAAGATCACTGCGCACTCAGCTAATTGTAAAGTCAGTTGTTTTTCAAAACAAGAAGACTCAAAGTCTTCTTTAGGGACCAACAATAATAGATAATATCTGTTAACTATGAGAGAAAATGTAGTAGTGCCGGTATCTAAAGCATCGGGTCGAGCGGATCTGGTGGGAGCAATTATGATGGCTGAAGAGAAATTGCCTGTTGAGAAATTCGATAGAATAGATTTCAGATTTTAGAAGTTGCAAATAGAGGATTACTTGTTTGGTAAAGACATGTATTGAACTTTGGGTACGAAATTCGATGACATGAAGAACGATGAGTGGAAGTTGCTGGACAAGAAAGCAATGAGCGTGATTCATTTGTCGTTATTCAGGAACATCGCCCCACACACTTTAAAAGCAAAAAACCACAAAGGAGGTGTTGGAGATTCTGTCAAAGATGTACGAGAAGCCATCACCAGTGAACAAGGTTCATTTGATGTGAATGTTATTCAACCTAAGGATGGAAGAAGATATTGTGGTAGTCAATCATCTTATCGAGTTCAATATATGATCATATCCTAATTGAGCTCAATCAATATTGATTTTAATGATGAGGTACAAGCCCTAATTATGTTGGCTTCTTTACCAGAGAGTTGGAGTGGGACGATGACGGACGTTAGTGCTTCAATAGAGAAAGTGAAATTGAGGTTTGATAAAGTTAGAGACCTGATAATGAGCAATGAAATTTGTAGAAAAGAATTGGGTGTGGCCATGAGATCAGCCATTAGTGCAGTAAACAGGGGCAGATCAGAATCGAAAGGAAAATCTAATCGAGGTAGATCGAAGTCGAGGGCTACAACTGTCATGAACATGATTATTACAACAATCAGTGCACCAACGAATGCACCAACGAAGGATGACAACTCAGCAAATGCAACAATTGATGAGAAATTAGATGCAATAATTTTAAGCATAAGCAATCCACTTGAATCTTGGGTGTTATATTATGGAGCATCATTTCATTTGTGCAGCACGGCTGATGTAATGGAATGTTACACTTCTGGAGATTTTGGGAAGGTCTATCTTGCTAATGACAAACCTCTACAAATCATAGAGAAGGGGGATGTTTGGATCAAGGCAACAAATGGAACTGTTCTACAGTTATGAGATTTGACGCATATTCCTGGATTGAAGAGGAACTTATTCTCAGTAGGGCAACTTGACGATGATGGTTACACTGTGATTTTTTAATATAATTCATGGAAGATATCTAAAGATACTATGGTAGTGGCTCATGGAAATTAGGAGGGAACGATGTACATGACAGGTAACACTCGAGACAACATTACTCTTACAGGTGCAAAGAGCAATGCAGATTTTTGGTATTGTCTTCTTGGCTACATGAGTGTGAAGGAGATGAAAGTTATGTGTAAGAAGGGTAAACTGCCAGACCTCAAGTCAGTTGACATGGGGTTATGTGAAGATTGTGTATTCAAAAAATAGAAAATGGTAAATTTTTTGAAAGGAGGCAGAACCTTGAAGAAGCAAAAGTTGGAACTAGTACACAACGACTTGTGGGGTCCAGCACCAGTGACATCCCTTGGTGGAGCATACATGACTTTATTTGACGACTCTACAAGAAAGGTATGGGCTTACTTTCTGAAAAATAAGCCTGATGCCTTTAATGCTTTCAGGAAGTGGAAGAGTACGAGCTCTGTAAGTTCAAGGAATTCTGTGAAGCAAATGGAATTCGTATGGAGAAAACTGTGAGAGAAACCCCCAGTTGAACGGGGTTGCAGACATATGAACATAACCTTGTGTGAACGTACTAGAAGCATGAGATTGAAGTGTGGGCTGCCGAAGATGTTTTGGGCAGAAGAAGTGAACACAACAGCTTACTTGATAAACAGTGGACCCCCAACTCCTCTAGAATATAGCATACCAGAGGAGGCCTGGACTGGTAAGGAGGTAAATATGTCTTTTTTAGAGTATTTTGGTGTGTTTCTTATGTTCATATTGATGCTTCTAGTAGAAGTAGATTAGATGCTAAATCTATTAAATATATATTTGTTGGATATAGCTGTTGAGAAATTCTTATAATCAAATGTTTATGTGGCTAATAATCTTATGGAATTACTCAATCAATAATCTAAGATGATGAATTAGGTGTAATAGTATGAATTCTTGAGAGAAAATAGAGAGAGAAATATTGTAAGTGGGTTTCTTGTATTAGGAAAAATCAGATCCTTCACAAAATGGGGTATTTCCCCTATTTATACCCTTGTAAGGGTGAGGTGGCGCGTTTTAAAACTACTTGGCCTCTGATGGTGACAAGTGTCCTCCACTTGTCATCATTCAGGCTACTTGCTCCACTAACCCTAACCTAACCGACCTATACATTCCATATAGGTTCTTCGACACCTATATGTCTACATTCCCGGGAATCGTCCGATGGGTAGAAGGGCGAGCAGCCTGGCGACCAACTTGGACTTAGCCTCGTGGGCTTGTTGCCTCGCCATCTCTAAGCTGGACGAGCAAGGTGGCGAGCAGCCTGGCGAGCAACTTGAACTTGGCCTCGTGGGCTTGTTGCTTCGTCATCTCTTAGCTGGATGAGCAAGGTGACGAGCAGCCTGGCGAGCAACTTGGACTCGGCCTCGTGGGCTTGTTGCCTCGCCATCTCTGAACTAGACGAGAAAGGTGACGAGCAGCCTGGCGAGCAACTTGGACTTGGCCACGCGGGCTTGTTGCCTCGCCATCTCTGAGCTGGACGAGCAAGGTGGCGAGCAACTTGGACTTGGCCTCGTGGGCTTGTTGCCTCGCCATATCTTAGCTGGACGAGTAAGGTGGCGAGCAGCATGGCGAGCAACTTGGACTTGTCCTCGTGGGCTTGTTGCCTCGCCATC